>JAGFNQ010001871.1:104559-179518 GCA_024364735.1 Boesenbergia rotunda | reverse complement strand
ATTGACTTCATTAAAATTTTAATTTAATTTAATTTAATTTAAATTTAATTTAATTTGAATTTAATTTAATTTAAATTTAATTTAACTTAACTTAATTTGAATTTAATTTAATTTGAATTTAATTTAATTTGAATTTAATTTAATTTGAATTTAATTTAATTTGAATTTGATTTAATTTGAATTTAATTTAATTGGAATTTAATTTAATTGAAATTTAAATTTAATTTGGATTTAATTAAGATTTAATTCGAATTTAATTAGGATTAAATTAAGATTTAATTTGAATTTAATTAGGATTAAATTAAGATTTAATTCAAATTTAATTAGGATTTAATTTGGATTTAATTAGAATTTAATTCGAATTTAATTCGAATTTAATTAAGATTATAATGATTAATTAATAATTGTGGGTTTAAATTCATCATTTTCATTATTTCAAAAATTTCTTCTTCATTTTATCTTTCTTTTCAAGTTTTTCTAATAATTTTGATTTATTTGAATTTTTGAAATTTTTATTAACTATGGCATTTATCTTAGATAGTTCTATATCCTCCTCAAGACTAGGTCTTTCAATATCCTTACAGTAGGTGGAGTAATTTGGGCCACTAATTAAGGTTTTGTAATAATCTTCAATATTATCTATAATTAAATTATTATCTAGGAGACAATTATCCTCAGATATATTTTCAACATTAATCTCTAGATTATCTTTAAGATTTTCAGAATTAATTTCTGAATTAATCATGAGATTTTCAGAATTAATTTCTGAATTATCCTTAAGATATTCAAATTTGAATTCGGATTTATCCTTAGGATTTTCAAATTTGAATTCGGAATTATCCTTAGGATTTTCAAATTTGAGTTCCGAATTATCCTTAGGATTAATTTTGTCTGAATTAAAATTGTCAGAACTAACTTTATCAGAAAAATTATCAGAATTAATTTTATCAAAAAAGTTATCAGAATTAATTTTATCAAATAAATTATCAGAATTAATTTTATCAGATAAATTATCAGAATTAATTTTATCAGATATATTATCAGAATTAATTTTATCAGATAAATTATCAGAATTAATTTTATCAATTTTTGAGTTGATATTCTGAATTAAACAATTAATTTCTAATATTTTGATCATATTCACGTTTTGTAATTTAACATGCAAAAAGTTAATTTTACTATGCAGTAAATCTACTTTATCAGAAAAATTAACTACTTTATCACATGGCAGTGCAGGAACTTGTAAAATTTTTGGAACATAAATCTTGTGTACCTTCGCCGGACACTTGTTTTTGTAATGTCCGTATTTCTTGCATTTGAAACATTGTACGTGACTTTTGTCCCTCCGGTTTCCTGGCGCTGGTGCCTCCTTCGCCACCGGTGATGTAGACCGAATCTTACGAGTAGGGCACTGATTTTTATAGTGCCCTCTCTCCCTGCACGTGAAACAAATAATATGGAATTTACAAATGGACATTTTTAAATAAAATATACCTGATTCACCCCTGGGCTCCCCCTCAACTCCTGGCGTATTTGCTCCGTCGGCGGTTATTCCGGTGAAGAGCGGCTCGGCTTTGATACCAATTGTAGGACTGGTGTCGTCGATAGAGGGGGGGTGAATATCGACCGTGAAAAACCTTTCGGAATTCTTCGTAAAACTTTCATTCTGGACTTAGAATATTAGTAGCGCAGCGGAAAATAATTTAGAACAAAAAAACAAAGCAAGACAGTGACACAGCGGATTTTTACTTGGTTCCCGACCCCCCAGGGTCAGTACATCCAAGGCCTATGCACGGGAACGCCCGTCCACTATTGGTCTCCTTCCCGGACTTTCCGGAGGCGGAGAAACCCGACTTACAGTGCAAGATTACAATTAATAATATAGAAATTTAAGTACGGTAATTAACTAAATGCAAACCAACAAGACAAGGATGAAGCTCGGCCAATTTGGACCTCCGAAGTGTCGCGCACTTCCTCCTGGAGCCTCTCGGTCGTAGAGCCTCGTTTCTAGTGTGTTGTCGTCGGTCAGAATGCTTGGAATGGTTCTTGGAAGTCGTGTCTGAAGCAGAGGGGTCGAAGCCCCTTATATAGGCCTCCTGGGGGCGCCCCGGACGCTAGGGGCGCCCCGGAAGACTCGGTCATACTTTATCCCTGCGCCTACCTCGCCGCAGCTGATAACAGCTTTGACTAGGGCGCCCCGGACGCTCTGGGCGCCCCGGACGCTCTGGGCGCCCCTGTGAGGGCTTATCCTGTGTTCTGGCTTCGAAACAGCAAAACAGCTACGAATCCGGGCGCCCCGGACGCTCCGGGCCCCCCGGACGCTCCGGGCGCCCCGGACGCTCCGGGCGCCCCGGACGCTCCGGGCGCCCTGGTTGACACCTGTTCTGCCTGCTTCACCATAACATGCATTTTTACCTTTGGCTGGGGCGCCCCCACTGTTGGGGGTGCCCTGCTTAGGGCCTCCAACAAGTTTGCTCTGTCTTCGGTTCTTGGTACCTGCAATATCCACAAACACAAAGCATAGATACATATAATATTGGTCTTAAGGACTTGGTTCGGACTTCGGATTTGCACGAAACCGACATGAGTTCCTTTCCCCTAGAACTCGCCCTTCACCTACTCCTTTCAGGAGACGATTGCCACCCAGCCCTTCGGGTGGACTTTTGCTTAGCTTCCGATACTTCCGGACCTCAAGACGCCCAAACACTGACCCGTCTCTACTCCTGTCCTTAGTCATTGCTTAGCTAAGTTGCTCAGTCCCTTGGACCAAGACTTCATTCCCTAGCAGTTCTTCGCTAGGTGCCTAGCAGCCCTTCGCTAGGTCTTCTATGCCTAGTAGTCCTTCACTAGGTGCCTAGCAGCCCTTCGCTAGGTCTTAGGGTTACGATACCTAGCAGCCCTTCGCTAGGTGCCTAACAGCCCTTCGTTAGGTCTTGGGGTTACGATACCTAGCAGCCCTTCGCTAGGTGCCTAACAGCCCTTCGTTAGGTCTTGGGGTTACGATACCTAGCAGCCCTTCGCTAGGTGCCTAACAGCCCTTCGTTAGGTCTTAGGGTTTCAATACCTAGCAGTCCTTCGCTAGGTCTTAAGGTTACGATACCTAGCAGCCCTTCGCTAGGTGCCCAGCAGCCCTTCGCTGGGACTTAGGGTTTCGATGCCTAGATTAACTAGGACTTTTCTTGAGCTAAGGTTTCTTCTCTTTTGCTCCCCTTTGTCTGTTCAATATATCACTGACTTAAGTGAATTGTCAAATATTAAAACACTTAAAGAGGAACATCATTGATGCAACATGCACCAACAAGTAATAGGGTCAGAATCCCCAACACAAGTAAACTCATGTTCCTGCAAATAAACAACATAATCCTTGAATCTAGGAGACCCAGTAGATGTGGGAACACGTTGAGATCGCCTCAATTGAGGCATAATAACATCAGAATTCTGAACATCAGGATTCTGAACATCATAGTCAACATGCATATCAACATCAGCATCAACAATGGGATCAGTGACTTCATCATGAGTGGTAATGACTGGCATAGATTCAGACAAAGGAGCAATAGGTACAGGAATATTGACATACTCTTCTCTAAAGTTAACTACACTTAGCTCCTGAGTTGCAACATGTTCTAAATCGCTTTCAAAATATATAGTACGATTAGATTCAACAACTCTAGTGGTATGAGTTGGTCAATAAAATCTAGAACCCCTAGATCCAACATAATATCCTACAAAAAAACCCACTAATCGTCTTATGATCAAGCTTCTTTATTTTTAGATTGTAGACCTTGACTTCTGCCTTACAACCCCAGACACGAAAATGCTTCAAAATAGTCCTTCTCCCTGACATAAGTTCATATGGGGTCCTTGGAACTGACTTACTTGGCACATGATTTAAAATATAAGCTGCTGTCTTTATGGCTTCTCCCCATAAAAAATCAGGAAGACTTGAATGGCTAAGCATATATCTAACCATCTCCATGAGAGTACGATTTCGCCTTTCAGCAACACCATTTTGTTGCGGAGTGCCAGGCATAGTGTACTGTGCCTCAATACCACAATCCTGTAAAAATCTTGCAAAAGGACCAGGATTCCTGCCAGTTTCATCATACCTTCCATAAAATTCGCCACCTCTATCATATCTAACACTCTTAACCTGTCTGCCAAATTTCAACTCAACAACAGCTTTAAAAGTCTTAAAAGCATCTAAAGAGTCTGATTTTTCACAGAACAAATCAATCCAGCCAAACCTTGAAAAATCATCAATAAAAGTAATGAAATATCTATATCCTCCCAAAGCAATGGGAGTAATTGGCCCACAGATATCTGTATAAATCAATTGTAGTATCCCATCACTTCTAACAACTCTATTCTTTCTAACTCCAGCAGTAAACTTCCCTTTCACACAATCAACACAAGTGTCAAAATCTGAGAAGTCCACACTATGAAGAATATTATCCTTGATCAATCTCTCCATTCATTCTCGATATATATGTCCCAATCTCTTATGCCACAACATAGAAGAGTTCTCAATAACTTTTCCTCATTTTTGCCCAACAACATTATTAACATTGGTATGACGTGTTTCAATAGAAAGAGGATCAAGATTCAACATATACATGTCATTCAACTTGACACCATAACCAACAATAGTAGATTCATAATATAAAATAACTTTATTATATCCAAAATGGAAAGAGTAACCACAATCATCCACAACAGAAACTGAAACTAAATTCCTTCTCATAGAAGGTACACAAACAATGTCTTGTAAAACCAACTCATGTCCACCATTTAATTTCAAAGCAACTACTCCTATGTGCTCTACTTTGACATTCATTCCATTTCCAACTGCAACAGACACCTCCCCTTCATTTGGTCTTCTCTTGGTTTTGAGCTCCTGCACAGATTTTGTAATATGAATTATCGTACCAGAGTCTAACCACCAAGTATGAGAAGGTACATCTACAAGATTAGATTCAAAGCACACTAGAGCACGATGAATACCTTGCTTTTGGTTTTGCTTTTGCTTCATCTCTAACCACTTCTTAAACTTAAAACAGTCAAATTGTTTGTGCCCAAATACATCACAAAACTTGCAAATGCCATTAAATCTCTTTTTAATACCAGATGATTCACCATCTTCATGAACTAAGGAAGGTCCTGATTTATCACTCCACTTCTTCTTGAATTGAGGCTTGTTACTCTTCCCCTTAAAATATTTCTTCTTTTGCTCATGACTCTTATGAGAAACCAACTGAACAACTTGTCCCTTACCCTTTCTCATATTTTGCTCCTCCTAACTAAGAATGGCTACAAGCTCATCAATAGACCACTCCTCCTTTTGTGCATTATAGGAAGTTTTAAGAACATCAAATTCAAAAGGAAGAGAGTCTAATACTTGCCAGACCCAAAAATCACTTCCCAATTCCACTTTCATGGATTTCAACTTGTTGTACCAATTGGTGAGCTTCATGGCATGCTCGCGCACACCCGATACACCATCATATCTAGTTTTTGTCAGCAATGAAAGATAAGAGGCTTTTTCTATCTTGTCAAATTTCTTAAATTTCTTGCCCACAGACACAAGAAACTCTTTAGCACTATTTGTCTCAGGAATATTATCTTTGATGGTCTTGTCCATAGTGAACTTCATAGTCATCAGACACACTTTATTAGAATGAGCCCACTTATCATGTTTGGTTATAACAGCAGCGGAAGACTCAGGTGTGGGAACTTCAGGCTCATTCTCAGTAAGGGCAGCATCAACGTTTGAAATAGCAAGGAACAACTTAACAGAGTCAACCCAGTCCTCATAATTAGTTCCATTCAACTTTGGTAAAGAGATCATACTCATAGGCAAAGCTGGAATTTGTACATTAATGAGAGATTTGTTATCAAGCATATCCAACAAAAGAAATAGAGCTTATGACCTCAATAAAATTATCTCATGCAAAAGCAATCCCGCCGAAGGGTCCCGAATTACAATGCATAAAATAACTCTCATATCACAGAAAATAATTATATTCTTAAAGCTAATATCGAGAGAATATTGAAAATATTAAAATATAATTACCAATCATTAGGAACTATATCAATAAGGACAAACTAATAGGGTAGGTGCATTATCAAAATAATTCCTAACGCCACATTAATAGTAATAAGTTTCCAATAATAGTATTTTATCATAATCTGTCCCGCGAAGGCGAGCTCAGTACTATGAAAAATACCCAAAATAGTATCAAATGGTCTAAAATTAGCATACCTCTGAAATATGTCATAAAATTTCATAATAGCAATATGACATATCATTATAATCAAAATATACGCAAGGAAAAGAATAACTTAAATCATAATTTGGAGAGCACCAAAGCAATTCATGGCAATTCATGACAAATCATAACGAAGATACCTGAAGAGGATGGGGCATCGGATGCCTTCTTCTTCAAGGACTCAAGATAAACCTTGCAGTTTCTTCGCCAGTGACCCTCCTTGCCGCAGTGATGGCAAGTGTCTTTTGGTGTCTTTGCAGTCTTTTTGGCCTTTTTCTTCTTTCCTTTATTCTGTTCTTGGCCTTCCTCTTAGAACCTTTCTTCGAGGAACCAACTAACAGTACCGTCTTCTGATCCTGCTTCACAGAAGGCTCTATAGTCTTCAGCAAGTTGAGCAACTCAGGAATGGTAGTCTCCAGCTTGTTCATCCGATAGTTCATCACAAATTGTGAATAACTTTTGGGCAAACAATGCAGAATTAAGTCAATACTTAGTTCATGATCCATTGCAAAACCGAGTGTGCCCAGTCGCTCAATGTACCCCAACATCTTCAACACGAACTGTGAGACAGAAGTGCCTTCCTGCATCTTAGAGGTGAAGAGGAGTCTGGAGACCTCGAACCTTTCGGATCACGCCTGCTCGTCAAAAAGCTCATGAAGATGGAAGATGATGGTATAAGCATCCATATGCTCATGCTGCTTTTGCAGCTTAGGTACCATAGCGGCTAGCATGATGCAACTCGTAAGTTCAGAATCGGTCACATGTTTCTGATAGGCCACTAACTGGTCTAGAGTTGTATTTTCTGGAGGACGGTTGGGAAGTTGATCTTCAAGGACATAAGCAAGCTTCTCTGCCTTGAGGACTATCCTCAGGTTTAGAAGCCAGTCCATGAAGTTTGGCCCAGTCAGTTTATTGGTGTCCAAAATGGAACGCAAATTCAGAGAAAACATGATCGAGTGATTATCCTAGAAATACAAATTGGGCTTATGTGAGAAGAATGATAAAGAATGCATCAACATACATTAATTAAATCCTATTTATTTTTCGAATTGAATAACCCTTTTTATCAATTCGGGAGATCGTAGGAACATCTCCAAATAGGTTGATATCCAACCATAGATAAGAACAACCATGGCTGTGGCCATCAAGTTATTCTTAGCTATGAAGGTAGGTAATTATACCGATTACATATCACATATATGTAACTATCACATTATGCTATCAACTAATTGAATGTTTGCATAAATCATTGGGTTGTTAACTCATTAACAAGTATGCAACATTATACATAGCACCCAACTGCACCTCTCTTTACATCGACCTTGGTTGTGGCAGAACAAATCGAAGCTCCGAGCTTAAGACTGACCCATTAATTAAGAAATAGTTTTAATATGGTTGGAGCTCATTCAACCGTTTAGTCAGGCTTGGATGTGTCCAACAACCAAAACTAAGGATTGACCTCTGACTCCAACTATATTAATCATAAACTAATTCCATGGTTTGAACATGTTGAGGTTCAAGCCGAGCATGGATGTGTCCATCAACCCAAACGAGAAACAAAACTCCGGTTCTAACCATATTAATGGAAAGTGTTGGCCTTAATATTTTGTAAGGGGTTTTGGGTCTCATCCTTTCTTTTCTAAGCACATTCATGACATATAATTATGTCATGTACTAACGATTTCTTAATTTATCAAGTCTCATTAATTGAATTAGGAACCGGATTTCCTAATTCTAATTTCATACATTATTCAAGGAATTATTTTGGGAAACAATTTCCTAAATTGTCATAATCAATTTCGGAAATAATATGTTTAAGACTTTGATTTCTCTAAATCAAATCTTATTAAATTAAGAGACAGATTCCCTTAATTCAACCACATATTATTTTCATGAAAATCTCATTTAAGAAAACTCTATAGGAAACCATTTTCCTAATTAATTTTGGAGACAACAATATGTAAGAGCATCACCTCTTAAATCAAATAAGGAAATTATCGTTTGAGAATCACCTCAAAATTTTCAAGATTTGATTACATATTTTATTTATGGATTTATTAATTAGAACAAATTATTTTCTTTGGGTGGCTCCCCGAGGCTCAGATACCCAAAAAAAGGAATTTGTTGTAAATCTAATTTGGTCCGCTCCCCGAGGCGTAACCAAATTAAATATGACAATTTTATTCAAAATGGGAAATTAAATTACAACAACTAACTTTAAATTGGACGGCTCCCCGAAGCTCAATCTAAAATAAAGAATTTTGTTAATAATTTAAAACTAATTCGAATTTAATTGTCAATTAATTATCCATAAATTTGTCTAGACTTTCTTGAAAAAAAGTGCCCAAAATTGCGAGATTTCATAATAGGTTTTCAGAATAATTGTAAGTTTCTGGTACAAAGAAAACTTACATATTTCCAAAATTGGAAAATTTCCAAAATAGGAAATTTCCAAAATTGAAAAGTTTCCAAAAATGAGAAGTTTTCACAATTATCATAAAATTTCAGAAACTAGGATATTTCAAAAGTTTGCGAAATTTCATGAGGATTTCCAAACTTTAAAATTCCTAAATCTAAAATTTATCATAATTGGAAAGTTTCCATAATTGGAAAATTTTCCAAAATTGAGATCATGACAAAGTTTTTCGCAAAACAATTATATGATTATGTCGAACACTAACCGGCTCTGATACCACTGTTGGGACTGGGTGCATGTTGACATGGATACGGGTTCGTAATTTTAAAATTTAATTACGTGCAGCGGAAGGTTTAGCATAAATAATTTCTCAAATTATTTTAACCACGTATCTAGCATGCAACCTTATGTTGTGGAGACATGATCATACATTTAAAATTTTACAGAAAGTAAACTAATTTACTTAATACCTCGCGTAACTCGTAAAAAGGGACGAGATGCAACCGTAGTGTCCCATGGAAGCTCCGCCTCTATTCGCATCCACGCCGAGTTTTCTTCGGGATGACTTCGCAAAGCCACGAGTTTCATGCCGACAAGAACTACTAGATTCTCCAAAGGCACGACAAGAATACCAAGAGAGAGATGAAAAACTAACCACCAAACGAAGAACGGAATCAAGATTCCGGGAGGAAGGAAGGAGTCGCGCCCGCTTCTTCTTCTTCTTCGGCTTCTTCTTGGTGGTGGAAGCTCACGGCAAAGGGGGAGGGCTCTAGGGCCGGTGACACTAGAAGAGGGAGAGGGAAGGAGAGGGAGAGAGGCTAGGCAAGAATCCTTGATCTCTTGGATTAATTTCCAAGCCTTGCCTTGGTACCTTTATATATTAGCCTCTTAATTGCCAAGTCTCCTCTTAACGGAATAAATTTTTCATAAGAAATTTATCTTATAAATTTTTTTATGAATTATTCCGTTATGCCATATTTTAATTATAACTTAATTTATAATAAAAACAATCATGTCTCCCCTTTTATTATGGAAAGAAATTTCTTTATATAAATTGTTTTATCATGGTAAATCAATCCATTATTGATTTTATAAAATAAAATAAACCAATCCAAGGTTTATTTTAATTTCCATGAAAAACAAATCTCTTTATAGAAATTTCTTTATATAAATTTCTTTATATAAATCTCTGTTGGAGCAATCGGCCCTAAGATGGTCCGGAGTGACCATAGGTTTTGATGTTTGGGCAAAGTGTTTAAGTTAGGTTTTCCCTTGTATTTTTATATGCGTATGTTGAGTGTGCAGGTTGTACAGGTTACGCATATGGACTTGACTGAACAGCCTCGGTACGGTGAAGGATGGCATGGAGGCAAGCTGGAGGCTTGCGTGCGCATCCGAGGGACCTTGGAGAGCAGGGACGATGAGCTGATGGGCGCGGACTTTGAGGCGTACGTGAAGGGTGGCATGGAGGCAAACTGGAGGGTTTACGTGCGCATCCGAGGGACGAGGGCCGAAGATGAAGAGGGCGCGAAGGCAACAGTCGAGGCTGCGGAGGAGGAGTCAGTCGAGTCGTGAGGATCGAGTGCTGTGTGAATGTACTCGGGAAAGGGTTCAGCTAGGGACCAGTCGACTGCCCTGGGGGCAGTCGACTGGTAGGTGGCTGGTGAGCTGGCAAATTCGAACGTTGGGAGTGTCAACGGTCAAATTTGGCTGGCATCAGTCGACTGCCCTGGAGGCAGTCGACTGGTAGCGAGAAATCAACCCCGAGTCCTATTTAATGAGGACTTCGTGGTGGCTGAGTTTCTTGACGAAACTTGTCTTGGTTAAGGACAAGTTAGTAGTCTTCGTGTCCAGAGCTTTGTTTGGTGTTGTGGTGAGGTTTCTCCACCCACAAGGAGCGACACGTGATAGCCGGAGGTTATCCGGGGAGTGATCCACCGACGGATTGTTGGATTAGTCACCCGGCCGGGGTGGACACCAACTAAATCAGGTTGTTAGCGTTGTTTTTGTTTGTTTTTGTATATTCCGCTGTGCTACTAACAATGCAGGAAAAAGGGGGTTTGGAAAATCGCTATTCACCCCCCCCCCCTCTAGCGGACGGAACGATCCTAACAATTGGTATCAGAGCGAAGGACCGCTCTTGATCGGACTAATCACCGAGGGAGCAACCGCTAGAGGTGAAAAATCATGGAAGATAAACTTGGGGACAACATCTACATCCCACCGCCCTACGACAACGAAGATTTCGATTTTTGGCAGGCGAGGATGAAGAATTGGCTTAGCATGGAATGGGAGTGCATGGTCATGCTAGAAGAGTCATTCGAAGTCCCAAAGGACAAGCATGGAAAGAAGCTTTATCCCAGAAATTGGACTCAAGAGCAACAAGACTACTCTAGGGCAAACAAGAAGGTAATAGATATATTAATTGATGTTTTGCCTAACAATGTCTTGAGTGGTGTAGGGACATATGAAAATGCGTGCGAATTATGGAGCAAAATAGAAGATTTTCATAAGAACACCATCCAAGCTAAGTTAAAAGAAGATTCCAATGAAGTGAGCCTCATGATTCAAGAAGAGGAGAGAAATGAGTCATCCACTTCATCAAGTGAAGTGTCAACTTCTTCAAGTGAGGAGGAGGAGCTAAGTGATAGATCATCGACCTCCTCAAGAGAAGAAGAAGAAGAGGTCACCACCTCAAGGATTGAGGGGGAGGAGAGACCCTCATCTACACATGATCAAGAGGAAGCCTCCACATCGTCAAAAGTTGAAGAAGTAGTCAACCTAGCATCGACCTCCACCAAAGCCAAGAGAAAGGACCACATTACATGCTTTGGGTGTAATGAAAAAGGGGCACTACAAGGACAAGTGCCCAAAAGGTAAAAGAGAGGTAACTTCTAAACTCAGGTCCATTCGATCTGAATCTAACATAAATTGTAGGAATGGAGGAGCCCAAGAACGGAGGAAGAAGATTAGATGCTTTACATGTGGAGAGATGGGGCACTTTCACACTAAATGCCCTAGAAAAGGTGAGCTAAAGAAGATGGAAAATCTAAGAAGATGGGAAAAAGAAGAAAGAAGGAAGAAAAGAAGCTCACAACAAGGAAGGACTACAAGGGTAAGGGAGGTAATTCCTAACCCTAGGTCAATTTGCCATTCAAATTTAAATACCTCCATGAATGTTAGAAATAATACAAATTGTTCATCCATGCATGCTAGATTTCATGAAAACTGCCTAATGGTGCATAACTTTGGTTTTAAATATAATGATAGGACTAAGGATAACAAGGTAGATTAATATTCTAAGAAAAGCATGCATCATGGTAAATCTAGGACCTGTGTATCTAAAGATCATAACACTAATCCCAAGAAGGGAAAGAATGTGCCTGAGAAAATGGGTAGTTCTAGGGATGTCCAAAGTGGACATATGGACTCCAAAATTAATGGTCTAGAGAGGGAAAATCAAGCCTTGAGGGCAAGGCTTGATACATTAGAAAAAGCCCTAGAAAGATTCACGGTTGGATCTAAGGGCTTAAACATGGTGTTGGGTAGCATCAAACCCAACTATGATAGATCGGGATTGGGGTACCGATCTAAGACCTCCAAAGGCAATGGAAAGAAGCATGTCGGGAGAACATACAATCTTAGTAAGGAGGGAATGTCATCCAAGGGTAAAAAGAGTGGCCTAACCAAGGACAAGGTGTCCAAGGTTAAAAAGATCAATTTTGTAGATCAAGAGTCACCGGTGGCACACCGGTATGGCCTAGTGTAGATGGAGTCACCTAGGGAGGTGGCAAAGGCTAAGAGCTCAAGGGGGAGCTCTAGGAGCCTTTGGGGTCCATGGTAAATGGATCTCAAAAGTTTCTCCCTTAGGAAATTAGATGAAATATGCCAAAAGGGGTTGGAAGACTTAGGTAAGTCTTAATCCTAGATTTTGGCACATTAAAAGGAGAATTTAAGGGGAAAAAGATGAAATAGGAGAGTTAATTGACAAAATTGAGGTTTAATGGTGGAACATCATATAATTCAATGATATAAATGAGTTGTGATCAAGGAGAAGAGGATGCATTGAAGAGAAGTGAGAATTAGCACTTTTAGGATGAGCTCATTTGATACATTTTAGAAGAAGTAGGATTTCGTGCCAATCGTGGGATTTGGAGTACATTTATTTGGAAACATATTTTTCCCACGTAAATATTGGCTTCACAAGTCTCCCCACAAAATTTCAGAATTTTTGGAGATTTGTAGAATTTTTAGGAGATTTCTGAATTTCGGCCTGAAAACCTGAAAATCAGGTATCAGTCGACTGCCCTGGGGGTAGTCGACTGGTAAAAGTCCGGAAACTCTCTGTGAGTTTTGGCAGTTGACTGCCATTTGGACAGTCGACTGAGGGTCTGGGCAGAGTGTTAATAAGTGATTTCTGAAGGGTTTTTCAGAAACACTTGGAATTATGGATGAACCTTAAGTTGAGGACAATTCCTTGGGTCAATTTGAAAGGGTTAGAAGAGGCAAACACAAGGAATAATAACTTAATTTCAAAATGCCAATTTTTTTTTGGAACTTAGATGTGTACCAAAAGTCAAGCACACTTGATATTTAGGATAGGGTACATCCTAGTAAGTGTGCTTGCAAATCTTTAAAGTTTTTAAGGTTGTGTTGAATTCTTTTTGGCACTAAGGGAATAATTACTTGGGGCAAGTCTATGATGGTGTCCAAGGGAGAAGAACTTGGTTGTTAGGTTGGGTAGAACCTAACTTGGTGTTAGGGTGTAAGTTGGGTAGAACTTATCCCTTTGAAAATGAAAATTCGGAGAAGGCATGGGTTGAGGGGGAGGTTGTCTCCTATTTGCCTTAATTTTCATAAGAAAACTTTTGGGTTTTATACCAAACTTGGGAATGAGGATAGATACATGGTGAAATATATTTTTTCCAAGTAGGTATGGATACCACAAAGTTCTCCTCGAAATTTAGGAATTTTTGGAGATTTATGAAATTTCTGGCGTGTTTCTGAAATTCGGCCAGAAAACTGATTATCAGAGTATCAGTCGACTGCCCTGGGGACAGTCGCGGTGTGGGTATCCAGCAGCTGACTTGGGTCCGAGTGATTAAAAACAAGTGTATGGGGGATTAGTACACGTTGTTTAGGACCATTTGGGATTAAAAGAATCAATAATTGGGTAATTGTTGAGTTCTTTTTTATGTTAGGCAAAGGAGGAGAAGTGTTGGTTTAAGTTGGGAAACCAAACTTATCTTTGCAAGAAACCCTAGGTTTAGGGGGAGTTGAGATTAAGGGGGAGCATGGTTGCTCCATTCTAGGCGTAAGGGGAACCTTGGAGAGGTTCTTAAAAAGCCTTTGTAAGTCCAGTGTAAGGGGGAGCTTGGGAGAATCTTTAAAAAGCCCGGTTTGTTAGAAAATCCTAACTTGGAGGGTTAGGTGGTAAAAGTCCTAGCTCGGAGGGCTAGGTGTTAGAAAATCCTAACTTGGAGGGTTAGGTGGTGAAAATCCTAACTTGGAGGGTTAGGTGGTGAAAATCCTAGTTTGGAGGGCTAGGTGTAAAATTCCTAACTTTGAGGGTTAGGTGTGGGGAGCCTTGGGATAGGATCCACATTTTGCATTGCATATGCATTTATTTAGCATGGTTTTGCTATTGGCTACTATCTTGCTTTCCCTAACTTAAACGTATTGCCAAACATCAAAAAGGGGGAGATTGTTGGAGCAATCGGCCCTAAGATGGTCCGGAGTGACCATAGGTTTTGATGTTTGGGCAAAGTGTTTAAGTTAGGTTTTCCCTTGTATTCTTATATGCGTATGTTGAGTGTGTAGGTTGTACAAGTTACGCATATGGACTTGACTGAACGGCCTCAGTACGGTGAAGGATGGCATGGAGGCAAGCTGGAGGCTTGCATGCGCATCCGAGGGACCTTGGAGAGCAGGGACGATGAGCTGATGGGAGCGGACTTTGAGGCGTACGTGAAGGGTGGCATGGAGGCAAACTGGAGGTTTGCGTGCGCATCCGAGGGACGAGGACCGAAGATGAAGAGGGCGCGAAGGCAACAGTCGAGGCTGCGGAGGAGGAGTCAGTCGAGTCGTGAGGATCGAGTGCTGTGTGAATGTACTCGGGAAAGGGTTCAGCTAGGGACCAGTCGACTGCCCTGGGGGCAGTCGACTGGTAGGTGGCTGGTGAGCTGGCAAATTCGAACGTTGGGAGTGTCAACGGTCGAATTTGGCTGGCACCAGTCGACTGCCCTGGGGGCAGTCAACTTGTAGCGAGAAATCAGCCCCGAGTCCTATTTAAAGAGGACTTCGTGGTGGCTGAGTTTCTTGACGAAACTTGTCTTGGTTAAGGGCAAGTTAGTAGTCTTCGTGTCCAGAGCTTTGTTTGGTGTTGTGGTGAGGTTTATCCACCCACATGGAGCGACACGTGATAGCCGGAGGTTATCCGGGGAGTGATCCACCGACGGATTGTTGGATTAGTCACCCGGCCGGGGTGGATACCAACTAAATCAGGTTGTTAGCGTTGTTTTTGTTTGTTTTTGTATATTCCGTTGTGCTACTAACAACGCAGGAAAAAGGGGGTTTGGAAAATCGCTATTCACCCCCCCCCCCTCTAGCAGACGGAACGATCCTAACAATTTCATTATATAAATTTCATTATACAAATTTCTTTATCCATAATTTTATAAGATAAACCACGCGCGGTTTATTTTATAAATTTGAACCAAACAATTTGGTTCTCCCCTTTTAATGTGGTCGGCCAAACAAAGAGGGTGGGGACCTCTTTGGCCGGCCAAACCCAACCCATGACCTTACGAATTAAATTCATTTAATTCGTCCAATAAGTCTTCAAAAGACTTAGTCATTTTATGCTTCCGATGCGTCTCTGAAAAATTCAGATTCGACTTATCTCTCTTGATCGGAAAATCTAATTTTCAACTCGATTTAAATCCCTCGGATTACTCGTAGTGCGTGTGACTAAATAGGCTTTCGATTTATGTTGGTCGTCTATAATCAACCAATTATAGAACGATCATGAGTGGCACCTAGTAGTACATCATGATCCCCAATTAATCGAAAGATCAACGGTTGACCTCAGAAATAATTTTGAAAACCTTCAGCAGCTTTAATGAATCGTGCCTCATTCCCTTCACCATCTTATACCCACTTGGTTCAGGACACGGTCTATATGTGTCAGTCCCCACTAGGCTGACTACGTCACACCTAGCCCAAGTAGTGTCTTTCTTGTCCAACGGATTCTAATTACTCTCATGTTTCTGAGAAATTCATACTCGGAACATGTGATGCTCTGGCCAGAGGCTTCAAGTAACAATCCGACGATAGGCCTTGGGTATACATCTCCTCGCAAGGAGTGGTGAATCCTTTGTAGGTTGTTCAAACATCTTCGGGCACTTTGGCTTATACCCAATCATCCTAGGTCCACACCTCCTTGGAGATGCTTGCTTAAGATGTCAAATTATAAGTCTTCATGACCAAGATGACTTGAACACCGCAAGTCAAAGGAACATCGCACTTAAGCTGCAGTAAAAACTTCATTGACATATCTATATGTAGATCACCATATGAAGTTTTACAGCTAGTCACTCCAATGAACTAGTTCCCTTAACTAGCATTCATGTTTATCTCCGGACATCCCAATGTCACCAGCCAGTGAGAATCAGCTGATTAGAGAATAACCCATGCTAGTCTCTACAGAATTGATAGTGTCCGTTTTTATCAATTCATCGACTAGGGATAATTTCAATACTTCACAATTGCACATGTAGAGATAATCACTAGTTGTGAATTCATCACAAATTCTCTCATGCTGTGAATTCTATTGCGGACATTCAGTAAATGAGTTTAAGATCTCAATCAAATACACGAACATGTATACTCAAATAATGAATATTCATTTATTAAAGTAAATGATTACAATCATAAGGCGATTGCCTTAGGACACTTCTCTCATATTACTAACACTTCCGAATTAGGACTTTTCCAAACCTAGCCCTCCAAGCTAGGACCTGACCCTCAAAGCCAGGACTTTTTCACCTAATTCCCAAGATGGGAATTTACACCTAACCCTCCAAGTTAGGACTTTTCACCTAGCCCTCCAAGCTAGGACTTTTCACCCACCTCTTCCGAATTAGGACTTTTCACACACCTAGCTCTCCAAGCTAGGATTTTCAACACCTAACCTCCCAGGTTAGAATTTTCCAACACCTAGCCCTCCAAGCTAGAATTTTCCATACTATGCCTGATCTCCGATCAGGACTTAATCATCATCAATAATCATCCACCTAAACTAAAATCGGTGTCAACACCAAAATAACAATCAGGGTCAGACTGCATCAACAGATACTTCTTTTTCTTCTTCAAATGAGGTAGATCCTTTTTCACTCAATTCTTCCACTTCACTTGATAATTCTTTTTTCCTTTGATCTTCTTGGACACTTGAGCTTAGTTCTTCGGGCTCTTCTACTCCTTGAGTTTGTGTAGGGTTCTAATGACGCTTTTCCAATTTATTCTACAATTCATATGCATTTTTATAATTCCCTACATCACTCAAAATGTTAGTAGACAAAACATTAATCAAAATATTTATTACCTTCTCATTGGCTCTTGCTTATTATTGTTGCTCCTTGGTCCAATACCTAGGTCGGAGTTTCTTTCCATGCTTGTCCTTAGGGGTCTCAAATGGTTCCTATTGCACCATTACACACTCCCAATCCATGCCGAGCCACATCTTCATCCTAGCTCTCCAATAATCAAAATCCTCATGATCATACGTTGGTGGTGAGTTTATATCACCCCCTAGAGTATCCTTCATCATTCCCTCTATCTTTGCTTTGCTCCCTTGGCGGTTATTCCAATCAAGAGCGATCCTAGCTCTGATACCAATTGTTAGATCGATTCTGGTATGCTAGAGGGGGGTGAATAGTATTTCTTCGATTCTTTTCACCTACGTTGTTAGTTTGCGCAGCGGAATATACAATAAAATAATAAAACAAAAAACTAACCAATGCTAACAATGAAGATTTACTTTGTATCCACCCCGGACGGGTGACTAATCCAAGAATTCGTCGGTGGATCAATTCCCGAATAACCTCCGGCTAGCCCTCGTCGCTCCTTGTGAGTGGAGAAACCTCGCCACAACATCATGGACACCATCTGGGCACGAGAGACTACTAACTCACTTTACCCAAGTGAGTTTCGTCAAGCGAGATAGTAGGAAATGAGCCCCTTTAAATAGGGCTCGAGTCAGAAACAGCCGCTACCAATCGACTGCCCTAGTCGACTGGTCCCACTCAGATTCGACCGTTACAGTACAACGTTCGAATCCAGCCAGCTGTTCCAGTCGACACCAGTTGACTGGTCCAAACCTAAGCCTAGGGTTTTACTCCCCGAGTACATTCACTCCGCACTCGAACCCTCCCGGTTTAGCCCCTGAGTACAAACACTCATACTCAGACCCTCACAACCCGGTTGACTCTTCACCAGCAACCTCGACTGTTGCCTTCACGCCCTCTTCATCTTCGGCCCTCGTCCCTCGGATGCGCACACAAACCTCCAGTTTGCCTCCATGCCATCATTCACGTACGCCTGAAGTTCGCGTCCCTCGGCTCATCGTCCCTGCTATCAACGATACCTCGGATGCCACGCAAACCTCCAGTTTACCTCTATGCCATCCTTCACCCGAAGACATCAACCAAGTCCATGTGTACCTGTACACCTGCACACTCATGTACATATATTAGTCCCACAATAAATCCTAACTTAACCATATTGACCACACACATCAAAACCCATGATCCTCCAGATCATCTTAGGGCGGCCTATTGCCCTAATAATGACCTATCGTGTGCAGCCCGTTCATCAGCTCTTGAATTATGGCATAGAGTTGGGTCACAGTCTCATCGTCGTGCATCTTAATTGTATAGAGTTTGTTCAGTAACATACCTCTTTTACTGGTTCTTGTGTCGGAAGTGCCTTTGTGCAGCTCGATTAGCTTGTTCCTAAGCTCCTTCACGCTGTTTAAGGGTCCCACCTAGTTCAGTTCCTCCTTGGTTAAGCCGCATTGCAAAGTTTGGGTTGCCTTTGCATCAGCCTCGATTTCTTCTTTAGCGAGGCGTCCCATTCAGTATAATGTTGCACCACTCCTTGAGCATTTTTGGGGATTTCTAACCCAGACTGGATGATTATCCACATGTCCACCTGAGTTTTCAGGTGGACTTCCCTCTTGCTTTTCCAGTAGGAGAAGTCTTCTCCACCGAAAAGAGGAGGTCTAGCAGTGTTGTACCCCTCTTGCATGACCATTAGAATTTACTGAAAACAAATAACTAAAAAACTTGTTCCAAGACTGAGTCTTGGATTAGTAGTGCGGGTAGAAATTAATAATATCGGAAAAAGATTGAGTGATGTTGCACTAATCTCGATTAACGTGAAAACTCGAGCGAAAAGAATTAAAAATTCGTAAATCCGAAAAAAATTCTCAAACTGGTAGTTGCACCAAGTTTGAGTCACCAGCTCTGATACCGCTTGTTGGATCAGAGTAAATCGATAGGGGGGTGAATATCGATCGAAAATTTTCAGACAGTTAGAGAAATTACGCAGCGGAAAAGAGTAAACCAAAGTCGCTAACACAGTTTGTTTTACTTGGTTCGGAGTTGCGATCGGCTCCTACTCTAAGGCCCACGGTCTTTGACCGTTTACATTGGGCAATTCTATATTCGTAGAAATGATTACAGTTTCAAGTACAGATATAGAATCGAAAAAGCAGTTACAACACTTAAGAAATTAAAGGTTTTACCGACAACCGGAGTGGATGAAATTTCGGAGCAGAGATTCATCGTCGGCGCTTGAATTGCGAATGCAGAGCGTGCCAGAGCGTAGCGCTTGAGCGAAAGTGTTGAAAGCTAAGTTTGCAAGTTCTGTAGAAGCCTTGGGGGTGAACCCCCTTTTATAGTCATCTCCTGGGTGCCTGTGTTGAAGGGGGCGCCATGTGGCCTCTCCTGCGCGAACACTGATCCGTAGGCTCGGTCAGCGCTTATCCTCTTCATTGAGGCGCCTGAGCTGACTGGGGCGCCTGTGTTAACACAGGCGCCTAGCTTGACTTGGTCCATAGGTTTTCGTGGCAGTTTGCTTCGATGGTCTCGGTTTGGCCTTGCACTGGGCGCCTGTATCCTTACAGGCGCCTAGCCTAGTGAGGCGCCTCCTTCTAATGAGGTGCCTGAGCTGCAGAAACACAGTCCCTTCGTTTCCTGCAACCAGGGTTAGTTCCAAAACACAAGAAGCAAATATATAATATATGTTAGACAATATTTACAGCCTAAGCTGTCTTGGTTCTGACTTTGGGTCTCCCAAATGGAACCCTAGGTCGAACTGACGCCTAATGTTCCCTCATACGGGGAACGCGTCCTCACCTACTCCTCTCGGGAAAATTTTTTTTTTTTCAACCAACCGGCTCCTCCTGTTGGACTTTTGCCCAACTTCACTCACCAGGTCTTCGGTGCCCAGTCCTCAACCAGGTCTTAGTGCCCAGCTTCACTTACTAAGTCTTAGTGCCCAGCTTCACTCACTAGGTCTTATTGCCCAACTTTAGGTCAGGACTTAGTTGCCCAGCCCGCGACCAGGACTTAGTGCCCAATTCAATAAATCAAGACTTAGTGCCTAGTGTACCTAAGACTTTCCTGCACACTTAATCAGCTTTTAGATCATAACCAAATCTTAACTTCTGAACCCTTTGCCATTATCAAAACAAAGGTTTGACTTTGGTGCTTCCAACACCAACACTAAAGTCAAGGTCGGGAGGGTGGTAGCATACCATACTCTAGTTGATGATGTTGACTCGACCATCAGGTCGGAGTCGGGAGTTGCAAGGAGAAACATAGAGAGTTAGGAAAAAAGTACCTAAAGGTCGAGATCGCTGGAAACAGTAGGGCACCGGAGTTTGTGGTGGTCTAGCGGCGGAGATCAGACAGGAGAAGAAGAGAACCCGGAAGGTAAAATGGAGAAGGTTAAAATGAGAGGGGTGAGCCTATTTATACCACTGAGGGATTCATAAGAGCCGTTGGATGCGGAAGGGAAAAAAGGCGGGATGAGATCCCGACCATCGGTTTCCCGCTTGTTCCCGAGGCGTTGAGATTGCTTACCCTGGCGCCGCACGGGTCTGACAAGTGACGCATCGTTGCCAGAGAATTCTAGTCGGGGAATGACACGTGGCATAGGAGTTTAATGCTGATTTGACTGGGTATTCGGCTCATAATGATAGAGATTTGGGGATAATGATGAAAGCAGGGGATATGACATCGTGGATGTCTGACCGGGCGAATAGCCTAGTCAGTCAGACTCATCGCCTCCTTCGACTAGACTTGAAGGGGAGGCTTGTGATCCAGTCGGGTAGTTCCTCTAAGTTGGTTGGGAGCCCGGTCGGATCACGTTAGGTCAGGCCATGCTGGTTGAGTCAAGTCTTGGTCGGGCCAAGATAGGCGGGTGCACCAGACGTCGATCCAGCTTGAGTGATCAAGGTTCGAGGTTACTCGGGTCGGGGGTCGGTCAGTGATATCCGGTCGGATGTTCCCGGTTGGGAGGCACCTATCGGGGATGTTCGGTCGGGCAAAGTTAGGGGCACCTGTCAGACCCCCTGGAAAAGGAAGCATTCGGTACAGAGTGGTCCTCCCGGTTGGGGTTTCCCGGTCGGGAGCTCCTGGTCGGGCGGGCCCGGTGGGGAATCACCGGTTGAGGACGTTTGGTCAGGTGAAGTTAGAAGCACTTGTCAGGCCATGGAAGCACGCAGTACGGAATGGTTCTCCCGATCAGGGATTCTTGGTCTAGAGTGCTCGATCGGGCACCTAGGCACCATTCCCAAAACGTGAGCAGTAGAGAAGCCTGGTCTTTTCAACCGACCATTTTCACCCACTCGGTCAAGGTCTGGTAGGCTCGTAGCTGCCAGATTGGACGTGCCCGAGTGATTGAAGGGCCACATCAGCAAGTGGATCTCCCAAATCTTCCCATTAGGAGGAAAAGATAGCTATCCTAATCATGATCTGACAAAGTAACAGACATTAATTAAGAACATAAGAGGCAGTTTGGGCAGGTTGTCAGACGACTGTGACAGTCTCATAGAGTGGTCAAGGCTGCCAATTGGTCAGCTTGTCAATAGAGCAGGTTTTAATGAGATATGACAGCTCTGACAAGACAGAGGGCTTTCCCTTCCATATATAAACCCCCTTGGAGCTCCAAAAAAGAGGTTTCAGCATTTGAAATCTTGCCTCCACTTGTGTGCTCTTGTTTTTGGTCCAACCCGAGTCACCCTTATCCTACTAAGCTCTCAAGTCCGACCCCGACTCATCCACTATCGCAATCAAGATCATCTTAATCAGACTGAGTCATTCGAATGAGAATCTTCTTTACTTATCGATAGGATAAAAACTACTGTTAATGGTCACAGTAAAATTTGTAAAAATTTTTAATTGATTGCTATAGTAGCAAACGTTTCATGTACGACTAGTATCTAAACAAACCCTAGCGATTCACCTAAACTTGATTTATACAGGTGGCACCTTCTCTGCAATCGTCGTCGTCGTACTCCGGTGCCTTCTCTAGAGAACTTATAGTGCGACTGTGGTAATTGATTAAAATTATTATTCATCGTCATATAAAATTTTTAATTGATTGCTTCTATAGCAATCGATTAAGGATACTGATTAGGAGCATAGAAGTCATTTTAATAGATTCTTAAACTTTGGCAATCAATTAAACGCACTGTTGATGGTCATAGTAGGTTTTTTAATTGATTGCTACATTAGCAAATGATTCCTGTACGACCATTATATAAACAAACCCTAGCAATTGATTCACCTAAACTCGATTTATACAGGTGCCACCGTCTCTACATTCGTCGTCGTCCTACTCCAATGCTTTCTCCGGAGAATTCACGGTGCGTTAAGCCTTAGATCTTCTACTTGTGGGAATCCAATAATTGGCATTCCACTTGTTACCCCAGATTTTATCTATTTTTAGGTATCTCCATTTCGTCTTCGTGCTATTCCGGCGACTTTGGATTTCAGTGGCTTTTAGGGATCTTTTGGAACCTGCAATTATTTCTCGTCATATGGGACCAAAATAAATCCCAATACCAACTTTTGTTGTTACCTCTGTTACTTTTCATTTAGTCACTAATTGGTTGTCGTTTGTTTTGTATTCATGCATCAATTGGGCATTTGCATGATTGCATATATCATTTATGCATAAATAGGCCAAAATGTAAAAAAGTTGAGTCTGATGAAGGCTCATCAGGTACACAAAAATTGAGTCCCAATGCATCCAATCAAAAACACTTGTCCAACTCCTACTTTTAAGCTTATTGCAGCTCGATTGCTGGTCGCACAAATCTTGCAAGACAATTGCTTTGATGTTGTTAATATCATTTTGTATTATTAGTTAGAAGATATTGTCTATTGTGAGTGAGATATCAATGTCGAGTTAGTTTCTAAATTTTACAACTGTAGGTGGTGATGGTCTTAAATATTGGACCCACATTGCTCGTCATAACTTGGACTTTTACTCCTGCCATTCTCCAGGGCTTCTTAGGGTGTAGAGCTTCTGCCAATGATTTTGTATTCTACCGCTCGTTGAATGAGCCTCTACCCATGCCTTTGCGCATATATCATTGTCTTCTATATATCAACACTTTTTTCATAAACCTCGTCCCAATTACCTCAATCTGTTTCTAGGCAATGAAATAACCGCCCTTGATAATGTACTATATAAAGTTATTGCTGTGCTCTTGGGGTTATGGTGTAGTGGAAAGACAACTAGTTGTCATCCCAGACATTTACGATTTTATCCTCAACTACGGCGTATTTTGCATACCTAACCTCGTTAATCGTTTTAATCATTTTTTATATAAAATTAGTATCAATTGCAATCTACCTATAGTCGTGCGTTGGCCAGTATTAATCCCCCTCCCCCCACACACATATTTATCTTATATGTATTTCGCTACACTCATCAATGTGGCGTTGAACATGTTTCATTGCATCATCCACTTCATCAAGCGAAGCCAGGGCAAGGTTTACATGTCTTTTGGTCACATTATCTTGGCTGGCTGGAATCTGTCGACATAAATGTCTTTGTAGGTCTGATGGAGCCCATGACTACGAAATATGACAGGATCATCTTGAGGATTAATCATGTAATAAGAAATGTCTTTGTGTGTAGATTGATCATAGACAAGTGGCCAAGGAACTGAGACCCAAGGGTGGGCAACAAGTGGATGAGACTGAAATGAGTTTATATGATCAATTCGACCACCTTGAGTCTCAATTTTTTGAGCTCAAGGAGTCCATCTATAAACGCTTTGAGGAGCTTAATATAGAGCATCAGCAATTTCAATCCTCGGTTTCTCAAGAGTTGTCATAGTTAAAACAAAGTATCAATGCCATTTGACAACAACTGATCAAGATGTTTGAGTTCTTGCATTCTTACCTTCCAAAGGAGCAGGCTCCTCCTCCCGCCCTTACTGATGGAGATAGCGAGGATTAGATCTTATTGTTTAGTGTGTTCATCTTGTTCTACTGTTATTATATATTTTGCTAAACATATTGTCTTTGATTTGCTGGCGTGGATGCTAGACAAAATTTATCGACTGTTATATGTCTAATCTTTGTTGATTACAATTTCATATACTTGATGGTCCTCTTGAGAAATGATGTTGGTTTTGGATGAATTTGTTAGGATCGAAAGAATTTAGATATCTTCACAATGGTAAGATATGTAGGACCGTGAATTATGTGTCTTTTTAAAACCGTCACTTTTTCAAACTTAAATAACGCAGTGGAAAATAACGAAAAAGTAATCACGCGAACAGGGGTCGATTTTACTTACTTCGGAGACTTCAACAACTTTTACTGCAAGGCCCAGGTCCCTTGGACTTTTCCGACGAACAATCCACTAAAACCCTTTATCGGTAAACTCCTGGTAGAGTGATTGAGTACAGAAGATGAGTAGAAAGTGTAACAATTCTACACTTCCTACTTGATTAAGTACAAGAAATGAATTCGTTACCCAACATAGGTGTAGAACTTTCGATCGACTCGTGTGTTGGTGTTGATCTTTCGGCAGCGGTCGGACGTAGTCATCTCGAAGTGGGGTCATAGCAGGAAGACGAGGAAGTAGCAGGATGAGCACACAAGCTTGAAAGATGTAAAAGGAATTGTTATATCTTGAGATATCGGTCAAGACACCCTTATGAAGGGTATCTGAGGCGCCTCAGTTCCCAACTAAGGCCCCTCAGATTAGGTAAATCTGATCCCGATCTAAAGCCGCTGCTCTCATTGCTTATCCCTTGGAAGACACCTTAGATCTCAGCTGAGGTGCCTCAGTTCCCAATTGAGGCACCTCAGATCTGAACTGAGGCACCTTAGTTCGCTGAATTCCCATCTTCAATGCAGACTCTACGGAGGAACCCTCAACCACTTGAGGCGCCTCCAGTTCAAACTGAGACGCCTCAGGCACTGTTCATCCAAGAGAACTTTTATAGAAAACCCCCTGCAAAATTAAGTTAGTCCAAAAATAAGTATACCTTGCAAAACAAGGTTAGTAAACATACAATATGGACTAAGTGATTTGAGTATTAAATAGACCCTGTCTTCCTAAGACCAGGATCTAGTTAGAGGCTTCAACTTAGGGATCCAAAATGGTTCTAAGTTGGACTGCGCCTAAAATCTCAACTGGGACTCGTCCTCACCGGAATTCGCTCCTCCAGTGACTTAGCTCACTTAGTTTGTGCAGTTTTATTCAGCTCCTTAACCCACCAGAACTTTTGTCAAGTCTCTACCAACTTAGACTTCGGCCAAAACTCCACCACCTTGGACTTTTGCCAGGACTCTACCATCTTGGGCTTCGGCCAATAGATAACCCCTCGAATCTAACTGGGCTTTTGCCAAAACTCTACCACCTTGGACTTTTTGCCAGGACTCCACCACCTTGGACTTCGGCCTGGTGTCAGGTTCTAAGTTTTTCAATCTTGCACATTTGGTAAAAATGTTAAATAACCACAATCCTAACTTTATCCTATTTGTCATTCATCAAAACCTGAGTTTGACCCTTAGTGCAAACTACACCACCAATCTTCTCTTTTTTGATGTAATGACAACCTAGGTTACAGTTAAAAAAAAAACAACAACAATAATAATAAAATTCACTGACATGATCAGGGTTAGCTTGAAGTATTTTAATATTTTCTAGCATTTTCTAGCTTGTAACCTTTAACCCTCCTCCTTTGACATTCATCAAAATAAATGAATAATTATTCATTATTTAAGACAAGTGGCACAATCATCATTGTATTATAAGAGAAAGTGAGAATAAAGCCTAATTAGCAACATGTTGATCAAGGGGAGACCTACAATAAAATTTTAGTAAAAATAGTTGAAAACAAACTACGTCACTGACAAAAAAGAATTGTAAAAAAATCCCTTAAAAATTAAGTTTAAAAAAAATATTAGAACGATAAATGTTTTCAAGTCAACATGAGTTTTTGACAACTAAGTTAAGTAATAATTTTCAAGTCAGAGCATATTTTATTTATAAAACTTCTTAAATATTTTTAAAAATTAACTTGGACAAATTATTTGACAGATAGAAAATATATTTTAATAAATGCCTAGTTTCAAAAAATATATATCCAAGTATGTTTCAAAATTGGGCAATTTATTAAAAACGTACCCAAGAATAGATATTTACCAAACAGCGTACCATGATTTTATTTTCACCAAAGGGCGCACTCATTATAGTGAACTTCCTCTTATACCCCTCCTGTTATCTATTGTCTTTATCTTTCTGTCTCAGTAATAAATTCTGAGACGTCAGCACATGCAACGTGACTTAATTACTGACTTTTATTTTAAAATAATATCTAATGGAATCGGCGCTAAATTAAAAAACGTAAGGTAAAAAAATTAAAAAAATATTTCACTTTAAAAATTTCTCATCCAACGTGATTTAAAAATATAAATAAATAATTTTTATTTTTTATTAATAGAAATTAATATATTAAATAATATTTAATAAATATATTAATGTATAAAAAGTTTTTAGAAACAAACGATTAGATTTAAAAATATAAATAAATAATTTTTATATTTGATTAATAGAAATTAATATATTAAATAATATTTAATAAATATATTAATGTATATATATTTTTTTTTGAAAAAAACTGACCGTGGTAGATTTCAGGCCGAAGCTGGGCCTGAAATGTTTTTATTTCAGGCCCAGCGTGGGCCTGAAATTTTTTATTTCAGGCCCACGTTGGGCCTGAAATCTTTTGATTCAGGTCCGACCTAAACTCAAATTTTTTTTCTATTTAAAAAATATATTAATATATAAAAAAACCTATCAAAATACTTAATTTTAGATTCAAACGCAGGGCCTGAAGTCATCCCAGGAGGGTTTGAAGTCAAATAACTTCAGATCCTATAAATAATTAATTTATTAAATAATAATTAAATATAAAAAATAGTTTTAAAATTAAAAATTTTTTAGTGAGGGCCTAAAGTCATCAGTGACTTCAGGCCCTCTATCTGAAGAAATTTTCCCTTAGGCCTGAAGTCATCCGACTTCAGGCCTAAGGAGGGCCTGAAGTCTGATGACTTCAGGCCCTCCAACATTAAATATATAAAAATATAAAAACTTTTTTAAAAAAAGGTATAATATATAATTACATAATAATAAAATGTTATAGAAGTAGTTTAAGTATATCAGTGAGTTTTGAGCAAAACTCACTGATTGACCTACCATATTTGGAATTCTAAAAACTCTATATCAGTAGACAGGGTTGAGCTAGGAGATGAGATTTTGGGTGCCGAAACCTCTAATCTTGCTGTATCACCAATGCTATAGGAGTGGTTTAGGTATATCAGTGAGTTTTGAGCAAAACTCACTGATATACCTAAACCACTCCTATAGCATTGGTGATACAGCAAGATTAGAGGTTTCCACACCCAAAATCTCATCTCCTAGCTCAACCCTGTCTACTGATATAGAGTTTTCAGAATTCCAAATATGGTAAGTCCATCAGTGAGTTTTGCTCAAAACTCACTGATATACCTAAACCACTTCTATAGCATTGGTGATACAGCAAGATTAGAGGTTTCGGCACCCAAAATCTCATCTCCTAGCTCAACCCTGTCTACTGATATAGAGTTTTCAGAATTCCAAATATGGTAGGTCCATCAGTGAGTTTTGCTCAAAACTCACTGATATACCTAAACCACTCCTATAGCATTGGTGATACAGCAAGATTAGAGGTTTCGGCACCCAAAATCTCATCTCCTAGCTCAACCCTGTCTACTGATATAGAGTTTTCAGAATTCCAAATATGGTAGGTTCATCAGTGAGTTTTGCTCAAAACTTACTGATATACCTAAACCACTTCTATAGCATTGGTGATACAGCAAGATTAGAGGTTTCGACACCCAAAATCTCATCTCCTAGCTCAACCCTGTCTACTGATATAGAGTTTTCAGAATTCCAAATATGATAGGTTCATCAGTGAGTTTTGCTCAAAACCCACTGATATACCTAAACCACTCCTATAGCATTGGTGATACAGCAAGATTAGAGGTTTCGGCACCCAAAATCTCATCTCCTAGCTCAACCCTGTCTACTGATATAGAGTTTTCAGAATTCCAAATATGGTAGGTCCATCAGTGAGTTTTGTTCAAAACTCACTGATATACCTAAACCACTCCTATAGCATTGGTGATACAGCAAGATTAGAGGTTTCGGCACCCAAATTCTCATCTCCTAGCTCAACCCTGTCTACTGATATAGAGTTTTCAGAATTCCAAATATGGTAGGTCCATCAGTGAGTTTTGCTCAAAACTCACTGATATACCTAAACCACTCCTATAGCATTGGTGATACAGCAAGATTAGAGGTTTCGGCACCCAAAATCTCATCTCCTAGCTCAACCCTGTCTACTGATATAGAGTTTTCAGAATTCCAAATATGGTAGGTTCATCAGTGAGTTTTGCTCAAAACTCACTGATATACCTAAACCACTCCTATAGCATTGGTGATACAGCAAGATTAGAGGTTTCGGCACCCAAAATCTCATCTCCTAGCTCAACCCTGTCTACTGATATAGTGTTTTCAGAATTCCAAATATGGTAGGTCCATCAGTGAGTTTTGCTCAAAACTCACTGATATACCTAAACCACTCCTATAGCATTGGTGATACAGCAAGATTAGAGGTTTCGGCACCCAAAATCTCATCTCCTAGCTCAACCCTGTCTACTGATATAGAGTTTTCAGAATTCCAAATATGGTAGGTCCATCAGTGAGTTTTGCTCAAAACTCACTGATATACCTAAACCACTCCTATAGCATTGGTGATACAGCAAGATTAGAGGTTTCGGCACCCAAAATCTCATCTCCTAGCTCAACCCTGTCTACTGATATAGAGTTTTCAGAATTCCAAATATGGTAGGTTCATCAGTGAGTTTTGCTCAAAACTCACTGATATACCTAAACTACTCCTATAGCATTGGTGATACAGCAAGATTAGAGGTTTCGGCACTCAAAATCTCATCTCCTAGCTCAACCCTGTCTACTGATATAGTGTTTTCAGAATTCCAAATATGGTAGGTCCATCAGTGAGTTTTGCTCAAAACTCACTGATATACCTAAACCACTCCTATAGCATTGGTGATACAGCAAGATTAGAGGTTTCGACACCCAAAATCTCATCTCCTAGCTCAACCCTGTCTACTGATATAGTGTTTTCAGAATTCCAAATATGGTAGGTCCATCAGTGAGTTTTGCTCAAAAATCACTGATATACCTAAACCATTCCTATAGCATTGGTGATACAGCAAGATTAGAGGTTTCGGCACCCAAAATCTCATCTCCTAGCTCAACCCTGTCTACTGTTATAGAGTTTTTAGAATTCCAAATATGGCAGGTCCATCAGTGAGTTTTGCTCAAAACTCACTGATATACCTAAACCACTCCTATAGCATTTTATTATTATTAAAAAAAATTTTTATATTTTTATATATTTAATGTTGGAGGGCCTGAAGTCTGATGAATTCAGGCCCTCCTTAGGCTTGAAGTCGGATGACTTCAGGCCTAAGGGAAAATTTCTTCAGATAGAGGGCCTGAAGTCACTGATGACTTCAGGCCCTCACTAAAAATTTTTTAATTTTAAAATATTTTTTATATTTAATTATTATTTATTAAATTATTTATTTATAGGATCTTAAATTATTTGACTTCAAACCCTCCTGGGATGACTTCAGGCCCTGTGTTTGAATCTAAAATTAAGTGTTTTGATAGGGTTTTTTATATATTAATATATTTTTTAAATAGAAAAAAATTTGAGTTAATGTCGGGCCTGAATCAAAAACTTTCAGGCCCAACGTGGGCCTGAAATATAAAATTTCAGGCCACGCTGGGCCTGAAATAAAAATATTTCAGGCCCAGCGTGGGCCTGAAATCTACGATGGTCAATTTTTTTTAAAAAAAATATGTATACATTAATATATTTATTAAATATTATTTAATATATTAATTTCTATTAATCAAATATAAAAATTATTTATTTATATTTTTAAATCCAACAATTTGTTTCCAAAAACTTTTTATACATTAATATATTTATTAAATATTATTTAATATATTAATTTCTATTAATAAAAATAAAAATTATTTATTTATATTTTTAAATCACGTTAGATGAGAAATTTTTAAAGTGAAATATTTTTTTAATTTTTACCTTACATTTTTTAATTTAGCGCCGATTCCATTAGATATTATTTTAAAATAAAAGTCAATAATTAAGTCACGTTGCATGTGCTGACGTCTCAGAATTTATTACTGAGAGAGAAAGAGAAAGATAATAGATAATAGGAGGGGTATAAGAGGAAGTTCACTATAATGAGTGCGTTCTTTGGTGAAAATGAAACTATGGTATGCTGTTTGGTAAATACCTATTCTTGGGTACGTCTTTTGATAAATTGCCTTTCAAAATTCATGTAGGCATTTTGGTTAAGTAAAAGTAATTTTTGAAAATAAGATTTATAACATAACTACTATGTGAAAGTATAACATTTTACAAAAAATAATAGGTTTTTTAAAATATTAAAAGGATGGGTTTTGAAGAAAAACTAACTCTAAGCAAATATTTCCATGAGTGGTTATATTTCAAACATAAATGAGAGTATGTTCAAGCCAAAATGAGTTTTTGAAAAATTAGTTTTCAAAACTAACTTTGCGTAACAATCCTAAAATAGAGATTAAAGCTTCAAAAATTCCAAATTTTGTAAGGAGAGTTATTTTCCAAGTATATTCCACAAATAAGTTTATGGAAATGATTCAAAATTTATTTAAGCAAAAACAAGATTTATGATGTAATTTGAACACTACTAAGATGATTTTCAAAAACAAAAGAGTATACATTAAATATTTAAAAAAATGAAAATATAAAAATTTTAATAAAAATAAAGTAGTTTTTATTCTTAATGCTTTCCTGAATCAATTAATTGCATGCCCTTAATTTTATATCTTCCAAAAAAAAAAGGTTAGATTTGAAAGTCCAAATTAGGTTTTGAAAAGTTAACTTAAAACAAGTTTAAATTTTAAAATGGAATTTTTTAAGATATCTAAGTACATGGTATAAGTCTAGTTTAGCATACACATGCTTGAGCAAGGAAGTAACCAACAGATCATATAAAGGTGTTAAACAAGTCAGAAAGCATAACAAGTCTCAACCCAGAATACAATCATCAAGCAAGTTAGTGAATAACTCAAAATATAGAGTTATCCAAGTCTAATCACGATTAAAAATCAACCGAGTCTCGTTTGGAGGAGGTGGAGATGGAGGTGCGAAGGTTCGCATCAAATCCTCCATTCTATTGAATCTTGTGGTGATCTGAGTGCATACTCCTACGACTAAATCTCGAATCATCTCACGAAGTCCGACAACTGCACCTCGGGCCTCCTCGCGAAGGTCGGAAATGGATTGTCGAATCAAGAGTGAGGACTCCTCGAGTCAAGTATGTAGGGGATCGGATGGCCGCCTAGAGGGGGTGAATAGACGTTGCCCCTCAATTCATCCGATTTCTCTTTTTATAGTGTTAGTGCGCAAGCGAAATAATATAAAACAAACTAAACACAAAGGAAAAAAACCGATTTAACGTGGTTCAGAGATGACGCTCCTATTCCACGACTATCCGTAAGGTGGGCATCCCGATCCGTCGGTGGATGAATCCTCGAAAAACCTCCGGCTAGCTTATGTAGCTCCTTGTGGGTAGAGTGTCACGCCCCGAGACCCAGGAGCCGCTGTGCCAATAGAAAATCGGACAGCACCTCCCCTGTCCGGCGGACAATTTACACATACACACAGATAATATAACACAACCACGCAGTTTAAGGGGCCTCAGGCCTCAGATATATGCAGAACAACAGTTATATGATTTTAACTATCGAAAGACCAAATCCGAACTCACCTGAACTGCCAGGGGGCAGGAACAAAACCAAAATCAAACGAAGTCCAACATAGGACTCAAAAGTACAATGCCATCAAATAAAACGTGCATACATGTTTAAAAACATAATAGCGGAAGCATAGTAAATACTACAGGGTCCATAAATGAAACAACGGAAAACCAAAATCAAAAAGAGCTCCTCTGGAGCTGGAGACTGGCGGCTCGGGATCTCCTCGCAGACATCAACCTGAAATAAACATATATGGCAACGGGGTGAGTCCATAGCTCAGCGAATACCCAAAGATATGCATAGAAGGTTATACCAACACTAAGAGTTTAGCTAATACAGACTCATCTCAACAGTAGGGAAAGACTAGTACTGAACATAATGAGGTAGATACATACCTGAATCCATCTAACCTGGAAAGAGGGTAAGAAATACCAAAGGAAAACCAATAGGCATATAAACACAGATAACAAGTCTCCAGCATATGCGATGTCAAACAAGTGCAGCAAATAAGTGCAGCAAACAATGCACGATGCAAAATATGCACATGGTGCAATGACATGGTCACCCCTGACACCAAACAGAATCATCGTACACCTGTCATAGGGACGTCTGAACGGGTAGGGCTCTGACAACTGTACACCCTGCCATCACTGCTCCTGAGTGACCGAGTGGACAGGATGCTGGCGAGGGACCACCCCTCTACCCCAAGCAATGGGGGAGCTCCGCTCTCATCTCCTCGTGGCTCAGTACGAGAAGGGATCCCTGGCTGCTACCACGCCCGCGCTCACCCTCCAAACAGTGGCCGAACGGAGCAATACAGGGCAAATGCACACATCTACGGTATCCACTAACCCATGAGTGACCGTGTGTGCAAGTCATGTACCGGAAGACGATTAGGCTCAACCACAAGGGAGTCGCTGATCGCCGGCATGCAACAGTGCAAGGATGGTGTATGATAGATACACATACCTCCCTCCCAAGTCCTCAGTATACTAGGTCTTAGTCTGAAATCCTACAACAGGAAATACAGGTAACCTACAAGGTATACTGGCCTGAAACTACAGATCTCTCAAGGTCAAGTGCAAGAGGTACATCCCGATATCTAAGCATACATACAGATATGACAATACCTGAGACCGAAGGGAACCAACAACATGATAACTCAGGGATAAACAACAAGTATCCAGAACTGGCATAATAAACAGGGATAAACAACAATATCCAGAACAGACATAATAACCAGGGATAGCGTAAAATCTTACTGCTATCTATAACATTCTATGCATAACAAAATGACAATATCAAAATAGATAAGTCAAAGGGTACCCGCCTCCAAATAGGTGAAGTCCGTATCAACGAGACAGAACCACCCGTCAATAATAAGCCAAATCAAGCCCCTGTATCAAGGATTTATTTAATTAGCTATTAACAACAATAACATCTAGCTAATTAATCCCTATTCGTTTTAGGGTTAACCAAATCCATTTCTTTCTATTTAATTTCCTTTAATTAAATAGAAGGTTCCTAATTACCCCATGTAATTAAGATCAAGTTCCTAATTAATTAGGATCATTCTAATTATCCTTGTGTCATCTAATTAACTATAATTAGCTGATTGACCTTTAATTATCCCAATTTACCTAGGTTGGATCCCCTTTCGATTGCGGAATCCGAATTTATCTGGTTTAGATTTATTAGGTTTAATCCCGAATACAAACACTAAGATCTACCCATTCAGTAGCATATCCACAAAGAAAAACCCATTCACCTCAGAGCCTAATTTCGAATGGCAACCACCCAAGGCCGAATCAAATAGCTCAGATTATGGCAGAAATAACAGAACAAGCAGAGTTGAGTAGGGATTTAGCGATCACCTTATGCAATAGGAATTCCTCAAACTTCACAGCTTCTCCAACCGAGCTAAGACCACAAATTCCAGACCAAACTGGAATCACCACAATTTCTCCACAGACAAAGTTCAAGCTCCAATCAATAGCTCATAAACTGATCAAGGATAGGCAAAATTAGCAAATCTACCACCTAGCCATTCCCAATATCGATACAAGCACATAACCTTACCTGGGTTGATACGCACACAATCTTTCTTCGAAGAAGCCTAACTCCCTTCCAAGGAATCGCACGCCCAATCCCACAAGGAAGAACTGGAGCAATTCCTAGATCAGGATACAAGTGGTATCACCATTAGAGCCCCAGATCGAGTTGATCCAAGGGAAACCAGTCAAAGGAACTCAGACTTACCTAGCTGCAATTCCAGTGTCTGACCTAGACGAACCCCTTCGCCGGCTTGCACAACTCCTTCTCTTCCTGATCTGGGGAGCAGATCGATCCTAAAGAAGGGATTCTTGATACCTTCACCAGCCAGCCTTCGGATCAGCCATGACTGCCCCTCTTTTGCTCCGCTGAGACACGAGGTGGAGGAAACAGTCGCTGAGACCCGACAGTGGCACGCAAGTTGTGGGAAGAAGAGGAATCGGGGCTCAGCTCCTTGCTCGATTCCAAGGATGGGGTTCGCCGGAGAGGTGGAAGTCGTCGGCACTCAATCGGTTAAGGCGCGGCGGCGCGCGTGGGGAGATCGCCTGCGGCTAGGATTCGCGAGCGAGGGAGAAGGGAAAGGGAGGCGCTGCAATCGGGCGTGGAGTGGGGTGGAATGCGACGGAACCGAGCCCTAAACGCCCCCTTTTTAAGTTGACATTTTTGCATTTTGGTCCAGCCAACTTCCTTCTAATTGCAAACTCACCCCTAGTTTTAAACTTACTTACATTTTAGTCCTTGTAATGGTTTGTCTTATTAACTTTTGATCCCTAAATTTGTGTCCAAGGACTCGGAAGCCCCGGAACTCTAGGAAATTTTCCCGAAAAATTTTCCAGGGTGAGATAAACGTGTCGGATTTTTACATAGAGAAACCTCGTCACAACCTTACACAAGATCTTTGAGAGCTTAGACTACTAATTGACCTTTAACCAAGTCCAATTTCGTCAACCTTGCTCAAGCAAATCGAGTTTTCTTAAATAGAACTCGTTTACTGATCCAGCCGTTACCAGTCTACTGGTGCCAATACCAGTCCATTGACAGCTGTTAAATTCGAACATTACAGCCTAACGTTCGAATTCAACCGACATCAGTCGACTGTACAGAAAGATCAGTTGACTGATCTTTTTGTGTTCTCAACCAATCAACTGATCCTATACAAGTCGACTGGTAAAACCCTAAACCTAGGGTTTCCCTTCTCGAGTACATTTCACTCACACTCGAACCCTCACGACTCACTTGATTCTTCTATACAGCATTTACTATTGCCTTCAAATCTTTTTTTTACTTTGGCTCTTGTCCCTCGGATACATACAAGCCCGCGGCTCGTCCTCATGCTATCCTTCATGTATGCCTCGAAGTGTGCTTCCCTCGGCTCATCGTTGCTGCCTTGTCCACGGTCCCTCGGATCCACTATCCTTCGCCGAACCCGAAGTCATCAAGATGAGTTATATGTGTATCCTGTGGACCTACATATTCAAATACACATATCAAATATAAGAGCAAACCTAACTTAAACTCTTTCCCTAAACATCAAAACACATGGTCACTCCGGACCATCGGGATTGCCTCAACAGAGTAAGTCGTTGCTCGATGGACCTAGTGAAGTCAGATCCGTAAAGATCTAGAAAGATGAAATTCAGGACCTCCTCGTCTATTGCCTTGACTACTTGCCCTACTGGGTGTCCGTTTATCTGCTCGCCTGCTCCGGCAAGCTGATCGGCTGGCTAATCGACAGGTCCGACAAGTGGAGCACCCCCTCTCTAGGATAGAATCCCCTTAGTACTGGCCTTTATCTGGGCTAGGGACATATGTCGCTGACTTATAAAGTCATACTCACTCAGTGGAGTGAGTGAGCCCTGGGAGATGTCAATGTCTATGGCTGTGAATAGGGTTGTCAAGACGTAGTAGTAGGGCATATTGACTCTTTTCTTGGAGACGATATCTGATACATGGATTATATTGTGGAATATATGGGAAGCTATGTCAATATCCAATCTCTGTCGTAGAGCATAGAGAAAGAAGGAATGAGACAGACGGATGGTCGGCACATCCCGAGATGTGACAGGCAAAATATAAGCAGTGAGAACTCTGTATAGAATGTAGTCCTGGACTCTAAGAGATAGCGATCTAAAATCAGTTACTGTGGGAGTTCTCTCTACCAAAAAAAATACATATGGATGGTATTCAAAGTGATATGTGAGTAGGGCTCACCAAATCATAGCTCCTTGGTTAGCAGAGGAAGGGACAAGTGGAAATCCTAAGCCCTCAGTAATAAATCAAAACAGTGGGGGAAAATGTAAAGTCCCTCCTAGCGACTCTAGTAGTGTATGCTAAATCATCGACTTTCACCAAGTTATTGTAAAATTGAGAATACAAGGTTAAGTCATAGGATTGGCTACAGTACACTAGTCGATTCAGTTTATAGTACTTAAAGATCTCAACTAACTCTAAACAGAAGTTATTGAAGTACGATTAGTTTAGGCATCTAGTTTTAAGAGGGACAAAGATGCATTCTAGATACCTAAGTCTTAATCGATCAGTGGGGAATCTACTATTGGTAGAGGGTGCATCCCTCGTGCCTGTGGATGGTGGATTTAGAATCTGTTTTCTCCTAAATAATCCCAATTTTATAATAATCATTACAACAATCACAAGCACAATCACAAGATTAGGTATATAATGAACCACAAGCATAAATTAGTATAATGGGTGATATCAAATCTGTAGAACGAGTAGATGGATTATACCTAGGAGGCATTGTTGAAGGTTGATGGAATACGAGTTGAATTTTGGCAAGAATGGGTCGCAAGGCACCTTTGCTTTGCTTAGAGGAAGAAAATCTGAGGGTTTCGCTGAGAAAATGAGGGTTCTGTTCGATTTTTGCCTTTTTCGCGAACTAAGACACCTTAGTTATTAAGTGAGGTGCCTTAGTTGAAAGGTGAGACGCCTTAGTTAGATTTTGAGGCGCCTAAGGTCATTTAGGCGGGCTTTGCACCGCCTTGCATGCGAGAGGCGTCTTGGCTTAGCTGAGGCGCCTCAGTTTGCCTTGCTTTGAGTTTTAAAGTAACTCGATTAAAGTTGTAAAGTTTGACATTAAAATTTAAGGTTTAATTATAGTTTTAAAGTTAAGATGATATTGATTAAAGTTATAGTTTAAGGTTAAAGTTAAAAAATTTTGGAAAATTAATTAAGTTTTAAAGATTTAAGATTGAGAACAAATTAATAAAAATAAATAATTAAAGTTAACAGAAATTTTAAAATGAATATTAAGGTTGAACTTACGGTTAAGAGATTTTAAATATTTTTTAAAATAAAAATTTAAAGTTAAAGTCAGGTAAGGTGATTAAAGTTTAATAATCAAATAAAGTTGAAACTATAGTTAAGAAAATTTAGAGGGTTTTAAAGTTGACCAAAAAAAATTTAAGTAAAAAAAATGATTAAACATATTTTTGAAGAAAAAATAATTAAGGTTAAATTTTAAAGATTAATTTTAAGTAAAAGAAATGAAATTAATTTTTAAGAAAATGAAGTTAAGTTTTGACATTAAAAAAAAACAAAGTTGAAGTTAACTTTTTTTTTCTTTTGAAAGAAAATGAAGTTAAATTTGAAATTAATGCAGATTTGAGTTTTTTGATTAATTAAGGTTTTATTAAGGTAAAATTTTAATTAGGTTAAGATTAAATTAAAGTAGGATTTTAATTAAGTTAAAGTTGAATTAAATAGAATTTTAATTAAGTTAAAGTTGAATTAAGTAGAATTTTAATTAAGTTAAAGTTGAATTAAGTAGAATTTTAATTAAATTTAAAGTTGAATTAAGTTAAAATTGAATTAAGTAGAATTTTAATTAAGTTAAAGTTGAATTAAAGTTGAAGCAGACAAGAATTCAAATTTTGTTATCCTTAAGCATCTCTCTCGGTCTAAAGTTATCAACCATGATAATCCTATAATTTTGTGAGATGAATTGAGTTGATTTAGACAAATTAATTTGACATTTTGTTAGATTCAGGTTTAACAAGTAGAATTTAAAAGCACATTTTAAAAATTGACTTTCAGATCTTAGCGAGGCATAGGGGCCTTCTTGGTTATCAGAGGAACGACCCTTTTCTAGACAAAGTCTTTTAAAAAAATTATACTTTTAACTTACTCTTTGAGAAATCCTGGTCTAATTAGTCTAGGATATGATGAGGTAGCTTCGGCTAGTTCCACCGGGTTAAAAAGAACAAATAGGGTACACCTTACCTTATCTGACTTCTTAGACTGACTTTCCTTGCATACTATCATCTTGCCCTACCCTGATACTAATTAGATCAAGTGTCAAATTAACTTTTTAAGTCTAATCCTAATTACCCTAATAGGTAGGGGTTGATTTTGAGGTACCAACTAATTTGGTGCCTCCAACTGAATTGTAGGCAGGGTGTTTTGAGTTAATTTAGTGGATGCCTTTTTTAGGGGCATAATATTGATTTTGCCCTACTTGCTTTGTTAGGTAAGCTTTCGAGATTCATGCTTTTCTTAGGTTCTTGCGTGAGTGGGTAAAGGAAACAAAAGATCTTTGGGCCGATCTTATTTTGTATCCTATCCCAGATTTGTTGTAAACACCCTTCTGAGACCCAAGAATTAGGTCAAAGTTCTTGGATCTTGTGGTAAAGGTTTCTAGTAAGTTTTTAAGTTTTTGAACTCACTCTATAGGGTGGAATTTTCTCTTTCCAGTTTTTCAATTTGAATAGGATTTTCAAGTTGTGTTTGGTTAACCGAGTTATTTGTAGTAATTTTCTCCTTAAGGTCTTGATTTTCCTTAAGGAGAAGATCTATCCTAGTTTCAGATGCAGTTAACTTTTTATCTAAGCATGCAATAATTTTGAAAAACTTGACATTTAATAATTCTTGTACCTTATTCGAGCCATTAGAAAAGAGTATGGACTCATGGCTCGACTCGTATTTGGACTCTTCATCTTGCTCTGATTCTGACTTAGGTCTGGTTGCTATCAACGCGAGGTAGCTGAAATTCTTCGAGGGTTCTCCATCCAAGTCATCTGATGAGGTCTCCTCCCAAGTTGCTTGTAGGGTCTTTTTCTTTTTCATTTTCTTAGGTTGGTCCTCCTTGTTGTATGGCCATTCGTGCTTAAAATGCCCATTTTTGTTGTAGCCAAAACATGTGATGTTGCTTTTGGATTCTGTTGTGGACGACTTCATCACCTTCTGAATGTCCCTTTTGGAGAACCTTTTCTTCTTCTTGGTGAACATCTTTCTTACCAGGTTCACCGGGTGCTCTTCATCATCTGAGTCTGAGTCTGACTAGCTTTTAGATTTTTCCTAGGTTCTGCTCTTTGACTTTGCTTCTTTTGAGGAACCTGCAATCAAAGGAATATAAGTTGTTTTGGCGTTAGTCTGTGCATGTAGCTCGAACTCATAAAATAATTTATCTAGTTTTAATTTTGAAAGGTTCCTCGAAATTTTATAAGCATCTATAATAGATGCCCACAGTGAATTTTGGGGAAAAACATTTAGAGCGTACCTCATCACATCTTGATTATCTGGATGGTGTCCAATCAGGTGGAGCTCATTCATTATCTCCTTGATTCGGGTGTGAAGTTAGCTTGTTGTTTCGTTGTCTTGCATTTTTATGTTGAAAAATTTATTTAATAGAAGATCCCTTTTTGTTACTTTAGTATTATCTCTCCCTTCATATAGCTCGATTAACTTGTTCCAGAGCTCCTTTGCACTTTCGGTTGAACCAATCTGATTTAGCTCCTCTTTTATTAGGCCGCATTACATAGTGTTTTGGGCCTTGAACTTGATTTGTACATTCTTCTTCATTTCGGTGTTCCACTTGCCCAGCTTTAGTGGAGTGTTTCCTCTTTCGTCCATTAGTGGTGAATACCCACTCAGGATTGCAAACCATTGGTCCATGTCGATCTTCAGGTAGACCTCCATTCTCCTTTTCGAATAGGGAAAATCTTCCCCACTGAATATAGGAGGGTGAGCTGTGTTGTAACCTTCACCTTGAGCCATTAGATCTGTCACGTAAAAAGTAAAAGAGAAAAAAGTATCAAGACTAGGTCTTGGATTAGTAGTGCGAGAGGAAGTAAATAATAAAATTGACTCGAATAGTGTTGCACCGACTTCGAGTAAATCCGAACGAATGAAAAAAAATCTAAGCAAAGGTATATGAACCAAACTTAGACTATGCACGAAAAACCAAAAACGAATTCAAACCCCTGGCTCTTACGATAGTTGCACCGACTCAGAGCTAATCTGGCTTTGATAACACTTGTAGGACCGTTGCATCTGGGAAGGGAGGAGGGGTGAATCATGTATCTTTTTAAAATCATCGCTTTTTCGAACTTAAATAAAACGTGAGTGCGCAGCAGAAAATAATGAAAAAGCAATCACGCAAATACGAGTTGGTTTTATTTGTTTCGGAGCCTTCGACGACTCCATTGCAAGGCCTAGGTCCCTTGGACCTCTCCGACAGCCAATCCACTAAAACCCTCTACCGGTAAACTCCTGGTAGAGTAATCGAGTATAGAAGATGGGTAGGAAGTGTAACAACTCTATACTTCCTACTTGATTAAGTACAAGTAAATGAATTCGTTACCCAACACAGGTGTAGAACTTTCGATCGACTCGTGTGTTGGCGTTGATCTTACAGTAACAGTCGGACGTAGTTGTGTCGATGTGAGGCCACAGCAGGAAGATGAGGAAGTAGAAGGATGAGCAAACAAGCTAGAAATATGTAAAAGAAATTGTTATCTTGAGCTATCAGCTAAGACACCCTTATAAAGGGTATCTGAGGCACCTCAGTTCCCAATTGAGGCACCTCAGATTAGGTAAATCTGATCCCGATCCAAATCCTCTACTCTCGCTGCTTATCCCAACTGAGGTGCCTCAGATCCCAACTGAGGCCCTCAACCACCTAAGGCGCCTCCAGTCCAAACTAAGGCGCCTTGGGCACTATTCATCTGAGGAAACTTTTATAGAAAAACCCCTACAAAACCAAGTTAGTCCAAAAACAAGTATACCCTGTAAAACAAGGTTAGTAAATGTGGAATAGAACAATATTTTTGAATTGAATAGAAAAGAGTTTACATGACTAGTATTTATAGACTAACTCGACTAACTACGGCCCATAATACAAAGACCCAAATAAAGCCCAAGAATAAATCTAACACGCCCCCTCAAGTTGGAGCATAGATATCAAGCATGCCCAACTTGTTGCATAGATAAGTAAAATCACCAACATCAAAACCCTTTGTAAACAAGTCAGCGAGCTCATCTCGAGATGATACATGATGGGGAGCAATAACACCTTTCATAACAAGATCGCGGACATAATAACAATCCACTTCAATATGTTTGGTACGTTCATGGAAGACAGGATTGCTTGCAATATGCATGGCTGCTTGATTATCGCAAAACATCTTCATTGGAGTCTTACGTGGAAAACCCAACTCAGATAGGAAAGATTGGATCCACATCATCTCACAAGCGGTGTGTGTCATAGCTCTGTACTCAGCTTCAGCACTTGATCTGGACACAACTCCTTGTTTCTTACTACGCCAGGTGACAAGATTGCCACTAACATATGTGCAGTATCCAGAGGTAGATTTTCGATCACCACGGTCACGAGCATAACCAGAATCAGAATAAGCAATGATATCAACATGGCCGTAGTTGCGATAAATAAGACCTTTACCAGGAGCACCTTTCAAAAACTGAAGAACACGGAGTGCACCAGTCCAATGAACCTTGGGAGGTTGGTGCATAAACTGAGATAGAAGACCAACTGTATAGGAAATATCAGGTCGAGTGACAGTTAAGTAAATTAATTTACCAATCAGACGACGATAAGACTCGGGTTTATCTAGAAGAGGTGAAGTTTCATCCCAAAAAGGAGGATTCCGATCAATAGGTGTGGTATGGGGCTTACAACCCAGATATCCAGTCTCTTGAAGAAGATCCAAAACATATTTATGTTGAAAGAGAAAAAGTCTATCTCTTCCATAAGCTAGTTCGATGCCCAGAAAGTACCGCGGGCGCCCCAAATCTTTCATGACAAAGTGACGCTGTAAAGTAGTCTTGAGATCAGACATAGCTGTAGAATCACTGCCAGTAATCAATAAATCATCAACATATACAGCGACAATCACACAACCAGCAGAAGTAGTTTTAGAGAAGACAGAGTGATCTACAGCACACCGACGGAAGCCATCACTTTCAAGGGTAGAACTAAACTTTTGAAACCAAGCTCGAGGGCTCTGTTTGAGACCATAAATGGACTTCTTCAATAAGCACACTTGATCCGCCCCCTGAGCAACATACCCAGGAGGTTGCTCCATTAAGACATAATCATCCAAATCGCCGTACAGAAAAGCGTTCTTTACATCCATATGCAAGAGATGCCAACCACAAGTAAGAGCAAGTGAAAGGAGAATGCGAATCGAGTTAAGTCGAGCAACAGGAACAAAAGTCTCGGCATAATCCAAACCATAAGTCTGGGTGAACCCACGAGCAACCAGTCGAGCTTTATAACGCGCAACAGAGCCATCGACATTATGCTTCACAGTGAAAACCCATCGACAAGTAACAAGAGTAGCATTAGAAGGGCGAGGAATAAGAGACCAGGTGGCCCGGGAAAGAAGTGTGGACATCTCCTCATCCATGGCAGCCTTCCAAGGAGGAGAAGCAAGACTTCCACATAAGAACGAGGAATGGAAATAGCAGAAATAGATAACGCAAAGTGCTGAAAAACAGGAGCTAAGCGATCATAATTAACAAAACGAGAGATAGGATGAACAGTACAAGAGCGCGTTCCCTTATGGAGAGCAATAGGAAGATCCAATGTAGAGGATGAAATAGGAGGCAGCGCTGCAGGCGTGGAAGAGGGAGGTGGCTCTGTAACCCCAGGAGGGTCAGCTGAAGGACCAGAACGTGTAGAAGGAGGTGGACGACGGTGATAAACTAGTAGAGGAGCCGGAGATGCTGGAGGTACTGGAGGTGCAGAAGGTGCTAGAGGCGCCGAAGATTGCAAAACATCAGAAAATGGAATAGGCCGTGGTAGTGGAACACAGGAATCAAAAGAGAGAGTGGAAGAATCAGGAGAAGAAGAAAAATACTGAGATTCAAAAAACATCACATCGGCAGAAACAAAGTAACGACGAGAAGGGGGATGATAACAACGATAACCACGTTGGGTACAGGAGTAACCAACAAAGATACACTTGAGAGAACGAGCGTCAAGTTTATCACGACCAGGAGAGTTATCATGAACAAATGCAGTGCACCCAAAAACCCGAGGCGGGAGAGAAAACAATTTATGATCAGGATAAAGACGACGCAGTGGAATTTCTCCCCCAAGTGGAGTAGAAGGCAAACGATTAACAAGATAAGAACATGTAAGAACAGCATCAGCCCAAAAATACTTAGGAACATTTATCTGAAACATAAGAGTACGGGCAATGTCAAGAAGATGACGATGCTTGCGTTCAGCTATCCCGTTCTGTTGAGAGGTATATGGGCAAGTAGTGTGATGAATGATGCCGCGAGAGGAGCAAAAAGATTCAACAGATGATTGAATAAATTCCAAGGCATTATCCGTACGCAGAATTTTAGGTAAAGTGGAAAATTGGGTTTGTAATTCGGCAATAAAAGTTTGAAGAATATGTAAAAAACTAGCACGATCTTTTAATAGATATGTCCAACAAACACGAGAGTAGTCATCAACGAAAACAATATAATAACGAAAACCAGAAATAGAAGGAAAACGAGCAGGACCCCAAATATCATAATGGACAATATCAAAACAATGTTGACTCGAAACTAAACCTAAAGGACGATACGTGGCTCGATGATGTTTGCCAAGCTGACACGACTCACATTCAAAAGGAGAAAGAGGAATCCAAGGCAAGGCTAGCCGGAGATGCCGATGGGAAGGATGGCCCAATCGCTGATGCCAAAGAATTGACGGATCGGCAGAGGACGCATGGAAAGCAAGACTGGGAGGAACAACATCGGGAACCAGATGATAAACTCCAGGAGAGGTGCTACGGCCCAAACCAATCCTCTTCCCCGTCTACAGCTCCTGAATAGTACAGTGAAAAGGATAAAAAGTTATAGAACATTGTAATTGGTGAGTCAACGCAGAAACAGAGAGAAGATTAATAGGAAAATCAGGCACATAGAGAACATGAGCTAGACGAATATGAGAGGATAAGGAAACAACACCTTCACCGAGCACAGAACATTGATGACCATTGGCAATGGAAACAGAAGAAATGGAGGAAGAAGGAACTAAATTAGAAATAAGATGATGATTACCTGACATATGGGATGAAGCACCGGAATCGAGAATCCAGGAAGGAGTAGAAGAAGCCATAAGAGCGTTACCTGTCGAAGTGGGAATTACATGTGAAGCAGATGTCGTTGCTTGTTGAGCCTGATGAAGCTGAAAAGCAGCATAGTCATCACCAGAAAGTGTGACAGAGGGAGATGAAGAAGCAGATTCAGTTGTAGGTGTAGCAACATTAGCCCAAGATGGGCGACCAAATTTTTCCTAGCAGCGGTCAGAACGATGATTATTGCGACCATAGTGTTGGCAAGGTGGACGAGAGTCAGAAACATAAGAGCCACTTCGATTGTCTGGAACAAAATGACCCAAATCACCAGAGCGGCCACCAGAATGACGACCACCACGACCTCCACGAGGGAAGCCACGCCCACGAGTACCAGAGACAACAAGAGCCGAAGTGTGCGGAGAAATAGGCACCGTGGGCGGAGTAACCCGTAAAACCTTTGAGAAGACAACCTCTAGATCGGGAGTAGGATCTTGGGCCAAGACTTGAGAACGAAGAGAAGAGGCCAAATCAGGGCTGATACTATTGAGATATGCAGCCACAGCCAATTCATTACGGTAACGAAGAAGAGTATCGACATCAGTAGTCACAGGTTGATAAACATCAAGTTCAGCAATAAGGGCTTTAAAAGTGGAAAAGTGATCCGAGGAGGAATGATCACCTTGCTTAAGGGTAAAAAGGCGTTCATAAATTTCAAAAAGACGCGTAATATTTTTTTCATGTCCATAAGCAGTGCGAAGGACATCCTAAATTTTTTTTGCAGGATGAAGAAGAATATAAGGATGAGCAATCCGAGGCTCGATACTATTCAACATCCAGTTAGAAACAGCAGCATCCATGACATACCAATCAGTAAATGCAGGAGAATTATCCGCCGGCGGAGGATCGGTAATATGATGAGTCTTACGATGCGCAACAAGAAAACGCTGAAAACTGTGTGCCCATAACAAATAATTTTTTCCATCTAATTTAACAGAAGTAGCACTTAAATTGCGAAGAAAAGGATCGATAGGAGAGGAACTTGATGATGCCATCACAGAAGACACAATAAAGTCAGAGGATGCCATGGTGCACACAGAATTTCAAGAGCTCATACAGAGCGTGTAAGAAGACAAGAAATCCAAGGAATCACTTGCAATCGAAAGCGATTTCACATCAGAAACTAGATACGAGAAACCCATATAAAAGGGCCAGCAGGAAGTGGCGCCGCCGGAAAAAAAAACGTCGACGCCGAAAAAAAATCGGCGCCGAAAAAAACTAAAAGAACAAAACAAAAAAAAAACAGCGGCGCCGAAAAAAAAGAATAGCGGGAAGAAGAAGAGGAGGAAAAGAAAAGGTTTTAACTTAGAGATCCGAAATGGTTTTAAATTAGACCGCGCCAAATGTCCCAACTAGGATCGTCCTCACCGGAATTCGCTTCTCCAGTGACTTACCTCACTTACTTTGTGCATCTTTACTCATCTCCTTAATCCACCAGGACTTTTTCCAAGTCTCCACCAACTTGGACTTTGGCCAAGACTCCACTACCTTGGACTTTTGCCAGGACTCTACCACCCTAGGCTTTCAGCCAGTAGACAGCCCCTAGGACCCAACTAAACTTTTGCCGAGACTCTATCACCTTAGACTTTTTGTTAGGACTCCACCACCCTGGACTTTAGCCTGGTGTCAGGTTTTAAGATTTTCAATCTTGCACATTTGGTAAAAAGATTGAATAACTACAATCTTAACTTTAACCTATTTGTCATTCATCAAAACTTAAGTTTGACCGTTAGTGCAAACTGTACTAACATGATATTGTCCACTTTGAGCCTAAGCCTTCATGGTTTTGTTTTTGATCTTTATTCAAAAAATCTCATACCATTAGAGATATCTTTCCTTTATAAGTTCATTATCTTTCTCAGGTATTTTATATAGGAATTTGTTTGCAACCTTAACAATCCCCCCTCCCCTCCCTCAAACGAAGGACCATAGGGGCCCCCTCAAGCGGAAAGACTATCCGTTTGACATCTGATCCTCTACTCACCAGGTCTTCTTGTCCCGCGGTCCAACTGACCTACTAGGACTTCCTACCCCTTGGTCCACCCAACCTACTAGGACATTCTTGCCTCTAAGTCCAATTGACTTACTAGATTTTCCTTGCCTAGCCGTGACTAGGACTTCTTGCTTGGTATCTGCTCCTCTTGATCCAGGTACGAGAGCCCCCACTTTCTTTATTCAAGATCAATATTCTATTTACATAGTTTAATTAGACCATAACTCATGTGTATAGTTGACGGTTAGAACTTCTGGCAGCCCGGGTTATGATACCAATTGTTAGGACCGAAGGAATTTAGATATCTTTACAATAGTATGATATTGTCCACTTTTGACCTAAGCTTTCATTGTTTTATTTTTAGATTTTACCCAAAAGACCTCATATCAATAGATATATCTTTCCTTTATAAGTCCATGATATTTTCCTTTGTTTTCAATGTGTGATTTATTTGTAACCTTGCAACCCCAATAGAATTAGACATATAAATGTTTTAATGACCGTAGTTATGATATGAACAGTAAGCCATTGTAGTAATCGATTTAAGTTCATTTTATGTTCCTAATTAATTTCCTTAATCGATTGCTATAGAAACAATCGATTAAAAAACCTTCTATGAACAAGAACAGTAAGTTAAATCGATTGTTACATATAACAATTGATTAAAATAACTTATGTGAACATGAATAATTTCCTCAATTGATTTTTACGGTAATAATTGATTAAAATATGTTCTGTGAACAAGAATAGGTATCCTAATCGATTGTTATAGTGTAACAATCGATTAAAATACGTTTTGTGAATAAGAACAAGTAATTTAATCGATTGATATACTATACCAATCGATCTATCTTATGTGAACATGATCAATTAATTTAATCGATTCCTATAGTGTAATAATCAATTAAAATACGTTCTATGATAATGACCAATAAGTTTAATCATTTGCTACAGTTTGGCAATCGATTAGAATTACCCTTTGTGAACATAATAGTTAATTTAATCGATTATTACAGTATATCGTTGATTAAAATACGTTATGTGACAAAGAATAATAAATATAGCAATCTATTATTAGACCTTCTGTAAACATGAATTAGTAATTTAATGGATTATTATGATATAATAATCGATTAAAATACCTTCTGTGATGATTATTTTTTCAAATCCATTAATACAAAGTATCAATTGATTGATATATATGAGATTGTGTATATCATCCAGTTTTGGAAAAAATCGCTTGATAGGGCAAAAGACATTAGATTGATATCGGAACAGTTTCTTTTGCTCAGGTACGTGTCTTAAATGTATACATGACTAACGATTTTTTAATATGATTCAGACATGAGAAATAATGTCGAAAGCTCAATATAAATAATACATCAATAATAATCACTCAAATACAAAAAAAAATAAACTTGTTCCAAGACTTTGTCTTGGATTAGTAGTGCGGTATAAAAAGAATATGAAAAACAAATTCGAGTGGTGTTGCATCAACCTCGAAGAACGAGAACATTTTTACAAAGAAAAAAATGAAAAAAAATTCCGAAAAACCTGCTCAGTTGGCGGTTTCACCAAGGTTGAGCAACCCGCTTTGATACCACTTGTGGGATCGTCGTAATCGATAGAGGGGGGATGAATAACGATTACTAAAATTTTTTTGGAAAAATAGAAAACACAGCGGAAGAATAAAGAAGCAATACTAACAAGTTTCTTTTTACTTGGTTTGGAGTATTTAACGACTCCTACTCCAATGCCCACGTTCTTGACCGTTTTCGTTGGACAATTCTATAATTCGAATAAGATTTACAAATGTATAATTCGAGTACAGAATTAAACAGCGAAATTAAAGTATACCGACGACACAAAAAAGTTGTAGAGCGTCTTGGGCAGCGTGTCGTTGATCTTGATCGTTGGCGGCGTGGGAAACTCGAGCACGGAAGAGATTCGGAGAGCGTTGCAGTGCTTGAGTCGCAAGAAAATTATTTTGAAAGTATTCTGAGTTGATTTTGGAAAGCAAAGGGGTGAAGCCCCTTATATAGCCTGTTCTCGGGCACCTGAGGCTTCTTGGGTGCCTGCCACATGTAGCGAATCGGGCGCATGCTTATCTACAGACTCGGCCAAAACTTATCCCTCGGTCTTCGGCGCCTGAGACCTTTGAGGTGCCTGATGGCTCACGGGCGCCTGAGTTGCTGACGTGGCAGCCTGCCAGCTCAGCCTCTCACCCGCTGGAAATGCCTCAACATAGGCGCCTGTTACCTATCAGGCGCCTGGTCTCTCGGGCGCCTAATCCTTTCAGGCGCTTGGGATGCAGCAGCTACTCCCTTTCACTCTTACAACCAGGGTTAGTCCAAGAATAATATTATATTAATAATAAATTTATGCATAACAGCCGGAGTTATCTTGGTTCTGACTTTGGATTTCAAAATGAAACCCTAGGTCGAACCGACGCCTACTGTTTGCTCTTTCGGGGAACGCGTCCTCACCTGCTCCTCTCAGGAGAAGTTACCTTTTGCCAATCGGCTCCTCCGGTTAGACTTTTGCTCGGCCTCCGAGACTGCCGGATCTCGAGACGTCCGTACCTCGACCCGCCTCTACTTCTGTCCGCAATCCTCGCTCGGTTAAGACTCCTACCCGATCTTCCGGATTAGGACTTCGGTGCCCAGTCCGCGACCAGGACTTCTTGGTCAGGTCTTCTTGCTCAACCCTGCAGGTCAAAACTTCGTGCCTAGGTAAACTAGGACTTTCTTGCACACTTGGTAAATCTTTAGATCACAATATAAACTTAACATTAAACCCTTTGCCATTATCAAAACCAGGTTCGATCTGGTGCTTTCGACACCAACAATTTTTACTAAAAAGAAAGAAAAAGGCAAACCTCCTGATTTTACGGGAAGGGGTCAATTGAGAACTAGAGAAAATCCACTTGTTGCAATTGATGAGCAAGAACATGACGACAGTGTTGAAACATCATCACCTTTTAATACTGTAGCCCAACGAAAAGTTCGAAATGAGGATAGTGATGTCAATAGCAGTGCAAGTACTCATGCAAGTGATGATAGCGGCGATGCATCTAGTGGTAAAAATTATGTTCCCCCTACTCTAACACCGGAGTCATAGACATATGAGGCAGCTTACACACATGCAACTCAAGATGATGATCATGGAGCTAGAACTATTCAATATCAACATCGAAATAAGGATGACAAACAAAAGAAAGCTCATAATTATCGAGATATGCGACAGAGTTTAGCTGAGATTGATTCTGGTCGAAGTTCATCATACTCTTAGCCTTCTTATTATAACTCTGATGCATCATATGGTGATTCATTGTATCAGAGCTTAGGGACTTATATTTATCCTTATCTTGTATCTATATCCATTTCGATTTCAATGGTGTTAGTTCAAGTCCAACTTCCAGTGATGAATCGAGACATGCTAATGGGCATGTGGAGAAATCAATATCAATATTGCATGTCATGGGATGCTTATTTAATTTGGGCGTTGAAGAACTATGGAATTGATCTAAGCAGAATGCTACAAGAACCAATGCTTCCATCTGATTCACGACACTCCTTTTGGTATTATCTAAGCAGAATGCTACAAAAACAAATGCTTCCATCTGATTTTGGCACGACACGATATTGAAACCGTATCGTTCCGGTTTGGGACTGAAACTTCGGCACGGGTCGAAATTTTAAACTTGATCATGAACAAGTTCAAATGCAAAAGCACAACGTTTATCAACTCTAGACGGAAAAGAAGTACGATGGTATTTGTCAAACTCATAGGACTTACACTAGAAATCAGTAGACGGAACGGGAACTAAACTTTTGAGAGTGGAAGAAGTTTGGGACCTAGACGACAATGCCACTGATAAGGAGACACAATTGTTGAGAGTGCTCGATAATTTATAGATGTAATCGAATCTAGATTGTTCTAGAAGGAATCAACGTCGATGGCCAGTCACCTAGGTTCAGCTCACGTGGATGCTGACGTGAGGGGAGGAACTCTGCGCCCTGCGCACTGGAGGCTACCGAGTGGACCTTCTCGATATCTCCGGGAGAGTCTCTTCGGGGACCTGGGGCTGCTTTGTCCCGTCGTTCCACTAGTGTGACGGATCTCCGTGAGTGCGAGATGGTGACTCTAGGGATCTCCTCCCGCACAGGAGCACCTTGCTGCGAGGCGGTTTGTTCGACTTGGTGCTGCTCAAGCGCTTCTTTGATGGCGTTAGCCCCCAAGCGGTCCAGTTCCTCCCTTGTCAGGACAATGGATTGTCCCTCCGGCCCTGCTATCGGTGCTCCTTCTGGTGCTTTACTGGTTTCCCACAGACGACACCAAACTTGTTCCGGAAGGAATCGACGTCGATGGCTAGTCACCGAGGTTCAGTCCATGCAGATGTTGACGTGAGGGGAGGAACTCTGCGCCCTGTGAGATCAACACGAGCGTTAGGGAAACACGCCGGAGGTTGTCCGACGGAGCCCACTCCGACGCTCAAGTCAGTGCCTTGATGGAGAGGAGAAGTAGTAAGCAGAAAGACGTATGAGTAGCAAAGAGTGCCTAACCCTCTTACCGGAGGGGTTGAGACTACCTTTTATACTTGCGGCGGCTGCCTTGGCGCGACCCATAATCTATGCCACGCCCCCCCCCCTTCGTAGGTTACAGGATAGACTTTGAAACGGTCCACGCCGCCATTAAGTGAGACTCGTTGCGATATTTAAGGGTCATGATGACTCCGCGCGAGTGGGGATGCTTATCCATAGATCCGAGAAAAAAGGGGGGATCGTTACTTGAGGTCGAATGTTGCGTGGGCTCCGCTTCCTCGAGGTGATCTCGGGGTCTTCTGGCCCGGGCGATCGCGGGCGCTTTACTTCCTCGAGGTGGTCTCGGGACCCGACTTCCCTGGGTGATCCCGGGAGGGGTTTTCTAATCTGGTCTTCCAGGGATTGTTTACCGATGGGGGGCCCTGGAGGCTCTTCTTCTCGAGAGTCCCGAGAGCTCTGAAAGGGGAGTCACTCAGGCTCGTCATATCTTGGCACGCAGCTTCTTCATCCCATATGCCCCCCACGAGCTATTCAACCCCATCATAGATTATATAGGTCATCACTCTCATGTCTTCCACCAATAATCCTCTTCGTGTGCAGGTGCTGAATAATATATAAGATGGATAAAAAGATACAGAACAGTTATGAGCTCTAATTAACTGACTTATGGATGGTAAATTAACAAGAAATTGAGGTGCAAAAAGAACATTTTCAAGACTAATATTTGTAGTGGGCTTGACAACACTTCTTCCTGTAATCGGAAAATAGGTACCATTGACTAGATAGATAGGGGATAAAGATGAGAAAATAAAAGAGGAAGATAAAACAGATTTATCAGGGAGAGGATGAGGTAGCAGTGACAGAGAGAATGCTAGTAAAAGAGCGAAGAAATTTCTCATAATCAATACGAGAAGTAGAGATCATATCTTCATGATTGTCAAGGTCTAGTGATGGAGTCGTTGAATTTTCTATTTTCTGTGTGGATGACTTTATGGTGGATCAGGAAGTGATCAACTTTGATTGATGTTTAAGGATAAATTGGAATTAGTGGACATGGTGGATGTCTCAGGAAATCATTAAGTATGAATGATATTGAGGACATAGGTGGATATCTTTGATTCAGAGATCTTGTGTGTGGATAGATAAATTACTTTCTCTTTTAGAGAGTCATCCCGGTAGGTTTTGGCTGAGGATGGTATAGAGATAGTGGATATCATGAAACCTTATTTGCATGATAAGTAAATTATTGGTGGATTTATGACGTTATGGTTTGTTAGTTAATAGTTGTCTTTGATTGGTGAGTTATAGGCGATGTCGATGGATATGATGATTTGCTTTAGGTTAGAACCCTGTTTTAATTGTCTTTGTGGCAACTCTGCAATAAAAAAGTAGGTTATTTTAGAGAGGTTTCACTAGGTTGTTGTAGTGATCATGTGTTGATATGAACTTGATTCTTGGGAGGAATTGAGTTTGGAGTTTAGGATTTGACCAGAGTATGATGATTTAGGTTAGGAAGTAACTTGTGGTTACTCAAAATTTAATAGGTAGATAGTGTAGTTAGAATTTATCTTAATTTTTCTTTATGTGTAGTTCGACCATATCCAGCATACCAGCCTTCAGTTTACCAACCTCAGCAGAAGGTCGAAGCTACAACTTATCCTCCTCAGAAGATGATCGAAGCTACAACTTAACAGCTTTAGCAAATGTTCGAAGCAGCAGTTTATCAGCTTCAACAGTCGGTCGAACTTCCAACACTTTACCCTATGCAGCCAGCCAAAGTTCAGAAGATTCAACCACAACTTAGTCAGATGAAGCCACCATCAGTTCCAGAGATAGACTAGGTTTACGCTGTCACTAGAAAGGAGGCACCACAGGTTGATGAATTGGGTTTCCGTGATACTAAAGAACTATAGATTACCTATGCGTAGGTCACAGTTGGTATCTGTGTCTCTATCACTCAGAGAAGAATGGGTTTAGGTTTCAATTTAATAGATTTATAGATCGGTTCCTATACTAGATGATTAGGTATTTACTATCTTAGTATTAGTATGGTAAATAACCCATTTGATCCGCAATCATGGTCATGGTGGATCATGGGAGCGATTCGTTGTCTTGTTACGGGTATGACCTGGTAGCTTCGATTGTCGAGTCGAAGAGCTTGAGTAAAACCTATTAATAATTTGTTTAGGGTTTGAGATTTTAGCTTTTGAGGTATGTAGTGATGAGTTTCACTTAATATTTATACTGTATATGGAAGGTTAGTAACTGGTTGGTCTAATAGGGAAATTTGGAGGACCAAATTTTTATTAGTGGGGGAGAATGTAAAATATCGTAAAAAAATAATAATAAATAAATGTACAAAATAAAAATAATATATATAAATATATATATATATATAGGAATATATATAAATTTATATACAATCACCATAAATAGGATTTTAAATTTGGAAACTATAGGAAAAATTTTGGAATAATTCTCTGGAATTTTTGGAAAATTTGAATTTTCGGAATATATATATGTATATATATAAGGAAAGGTTTTAATTATATATATATATATTAATCTCTCTTCTCTCCCGTGCCCTAAACCTCACGCGCCCGATTCCTTTCTCCTCCCCTCTCCGCCCGACGCCGCATCCCTTCCTCGCGATCGCGCTGCCCCACCTTTCGTCGGCGCCTTCCGATCTCCGGCGGGCGATGGTCACCAGGTTCGAAGTCCCCAAAGCTACGTCAAAGGTGGTCCTGCGGAAGCTAAGTCTTTGCTTGCGCAAAGCACCCTCACCGGCGGTCCTTCGCTGTTGCCGACCCCCCCCCCCCCCCCCCCCCCCTCTTCCGGCCGTGAGCCACCTTTCCAGCCGACGCCTTCAGCCCTCTGGCCGAGAAGAAGCTGATGGTCTCCTACCTTGATGTCGTCCTTTTTTCCCTCTTTGCGCGATCATGCCGACGATGGAAACGCCGACGCCGCACAACCCTCTTGAATCGCTCGATGTCGCAACCCATCCTCACGTGAGCAAGCCATAGCCGGAGTTGGGGAAACCTTTTGGGTGGACAGCGAGCTAACTTTGGTAGTTGGTCGAGGTTTGTCGTTGTGGTCGACCGTTTAGGTGAGTTCGTGTGTTCCTTGCCTTCTTTCTCAATCGCTGCAGCCCAAGCACAATTGCCGATCGATGATGTTTTAATCGATCCATGTTTTGCAGCTCAACATCCGATCAGCTGCTGTTGTCGGCCTCCACTTCCTGCTGTGGTCCACTATCGAAGAAGGAGAAGCTGGCTAAAGGGTAACAATTTCCCTCCCTAAGTTTGTTCATGCAAAGGTGGAGAATGCTAATGAACTTGGTTAATTAGTTCTTAGTCTTTTTGTTAGCTTCGCTGAGGGTTAGAATACTATTGGAATTGAATTAGGTATACAGATATTTTGGTATTGATATTGATGACATCTTGTGGATTGATTTAGTATGTTTTCATGATAAATTGCTATTAGTTGATTAAGTAAGGATTGAAGATGCGTTGTTAACTCATAAGAGGGTTATTTAATTAAGGGATAAGATATTCAAATCCAATTTAATCATTTGGAGGGATTGGATTAGGGTTATTGATGGGTTAGATTAAATCTATCTAAGGAATTGGGATTATTTAGTATCATCCATTAATTGGGATTAGTTAATGATCGAAGCGATAAAAAGTTCGTCCTAGTGGGTTCTAGGATTTATTTTAGGTACTCGTTGAATATTATAATTAGCTAAATCATATATATTGGTACAGGACATTGATTGATGATTTTGGATACTTGGACGAGAGTTCTCTGCATTTACGGGCATATATTTTGGAGGCGAGTACTTCTCCCTTGATTTTTATAGTTTCGTTTACCTTAAATGCATGGTTATTTGATTATCTAAGTAGGTTGCTTTACCTTAAATCTATTTGTCTTGTTTTCCTGCTTGATACTTATTCGTGCTTGACCTTTGAGTGATAATTCCAAATTGTTCAGTTATACAGTCTCATCACTTGACTTCTGATCTAAGAGTACCGCGTGTACCATAGAATAATCATTTGACCTATCTAGGGTTTGATTGACATTAGATAACCCTACCCAGTAGATTATTGCATGTTTATTTACTTTGGTGCTGATTGTGTTTTTCGTATGTTTCCTTATTTTGGTGTTATTGGTGTTTTCTGTTTTCGCATGGTTTTGAATTTAATTGAGGAGGTGAATATTAGTAACATGCATCATAGCATCCAGGCCGACGACCGCGGGCTCCTTGGTGGTTGAGACGGGTCGTCGGGTATATTTTCCTGTTGGTCCATGCTTAGTTGGAGTTGTGTGCAAACAGTTGATACTCCACAGGTGTTAGGAGTCCCTACAGGTGCTTCGGGGTTTTTTTTCATATCAGGACCACGGTTGTCGTGGTGTGTTTGCATAGCCACAGGTGCTGGGCGCTTGTATCTTGTCCACTCAACCTAATGGTGGTTAGTGTGTGTACAGTGCAGGTCATGACATTATGTGCATATTGTGCATTATGCATTTGATTGTGGTTGCTGCATTTGTTTGAGCTATGAGTGTTGCATTTGATTGACATGCATATACGGTTATGATTTGCATTTTATATGATCTGGATATGTTCAGCAGTATTAGGTGTTTATGGAGGTGTTAGAGGGGATTTCTGATTTTGCCCCAACGCGTTACATGGTTTTCAGGTATGTTTTAGTTGTATAGATGCATTTTGTTTATGTTCTTATTTCCGGAGACTGTATACCCTTTGCTTTCTTTGTGCTTGTTTTACCTTCTGTATACCATGCATTTATCTGTTCTTATACCCGCAGAGTTCCACCTGGAACTCACCACCCCTCGTTTTCCTTTTGTTGCAGGTAGTTGATAGTTATGTCTCGGGCCGCCAGGAGAGGATTCAGCTGCCAGTCTCTCAGTTTGAGTATTAGATTTATTGGTATTCGTACACTCGTAGTCGTTTTATAGTATTAATGTCATTTTTGATTTTATTATCGTTTCGGATGATATTTGACTTTTCGTTAGACATGTATTTATTTATTTTCGTTGGATTTCGGTTTGCTGCGCTTAGTTATAGAGATTTATGTATTATGTTTATTATATGTTAGTTATTTTATTTAACTGCGTGGTTGTGGATGTGTGAATGCCAGCCGAGTGTGGTTGAGCTGTATTATGTGTTGAGAGTGTATGTATTAAGTTTCAGATTGTCCGCCGTACAGGGGAGGTCCTGCCCGATTTTCGAGCTAGCCCGGGCCTCTGGGGGCGTGACACCGTGACTACTATTCGACCCTTAAAGAACCCACGACCACGAGCATCCATGGCCAAAGTGTCGGAAGATAAGGCAGAACCTGAGTACTAGCACATTAGAAAAGTGTTGGTTGATTCAGCAGCAGACAGCGGTAGTAGAAGATAGCAGCAAGGGGCGTCGACGCCGAAATCGGCAGCAAAGGGCGTCAACACCGAAATTGACGACAATGGATGTTAGTGCCGAAATCGGTAGCAAAGGATTTCGGCACCGAAATCGGCAGTAAGAGACATCGACACCGAAATCAACAGCAAGGGGTGTCGATAGTACTAGGAGGTGCAGCAATGATAGTGGCGGTAGAAAAAAAAAAGATCAGAGAAAGAGAAATTGCTCTGATACCATGTAAAAGAGAAGATAATTTATTTTTATCCATTAATATGAATACACGTAAGTATTTATATACATAAGGAGGTAAAGAGGATCCTATAATTATTGCATGTCTATCCCATTAATTAAGCTAATCATGTTCTCTATAATTAAAGATCTTATCTGTGGAAGTATTCAACATTTTAATGCCTATAATTAAGGATCGTATCCATGGAAGTATTCAACAATACGATCAAGTTCACTTGAATGAAATTAGATGGAGGATTTTTCCCTCCAAATGGGGCGTGCAACCGTGGGACGTTGGGCTTTTGGACCGTTCATCGCGAGCACTTCCCGATTTACTCTAGCGGCCGGTGGAAAACTTTCGTGGGGCTGAGCCGGTCGTCCCAGGTTCGACGTTACCCAACCTAGTTAATCATCATTTTGCCCCTGGCGTTATGGTGCAACGGAAGAGCGACTAGTTGTTTCCCAAGCACCTATGGGATGTTGAGCTTCTAGACCGTCTGTTACGAGCGCTTCCCGATTTACTCTGACGGTTGGTGGGAAACTTTCGTGGGGCCGAACCAGTCGTCCCAGGTTCGACGTTACCTAACCCCGTTAATTTTTTTTCTTTTGAATGAAATTAGATGCAGTGAACTTGGTATGCTCATCTTTTCATCTTAGTTAACTAGATATTTCCTTTTTGAAATTTGTACAATTTCTCATTTGTCATGGACCGTATCTCTTGGCTGTTCTTTGTGATTAAGTGTTTTTTTGAAATGTTAGAGTCCACAGCTATGTTGGTCTAGGTGGAAGCATTCTAATATAACCCTATCATTGGTCTCCTCCATGGATTAAAATATTTCGTCCGACATTGGTGAAACATCTTATTCCGCTCGCGAATCGGCATTGACACAAGCACAACCTCTGAGGCCAACGTGCTGCGATGCATCTAGACGCGTCATGCAGGTCCATCGACGCGTTTGGACACGTGGCACGTGCCCGTCAACACGTTCGGAAGCATTGCAAGGACCTGTTAACGCGTCCGAACTCGTTGCGCGAGCCTAGTGATGTGCCTGTACTCGTCGCACAAACCCGACGACTCGTCCGAAAGTATTGTGGGAGCCAGAAAACTCGCCCGGACGCATCGCGCAATCCTGGCGACGTATCCAACGTGTCACGCAAGCCAGGTGAACTGTCCGGATGCCTTGCCTCATCCCCGACGACGAGTTCGGGCACGTCGCTTGTGCTTGCGGTCTTTGCAGAGCAGAGGTGGTGGATTTTTAACTTAGGCTCTAATTAAATAACTTAGGTTAATAATTTAATCAACTTCTAACTATGATTGAGATAATTTAAATAGACCTAATTAAAACCTAATAAAATTATCCCAATAATTTAATATATATTTAAAAATATATTTTTTATTTTTTATTTTTAAATATTTAGATTAAAATTTTTAATTAATATATTTTATATTTAAAAATATTGAAATATATTGGCACGATACGATACGATACGATATCGAAATTATATTTTCCCGATCAAAACCTCGGTACAGCTTGAGATTTTAAAGCATTGTCTCTTCTACTAGTTCTAGTGTTGAGAAAATTGACAAGACACACTTGTACGACACAACTCATCTTGCAATTTGTCGATTTAGATTTGAAGTATAATTTAAAATACAATATAATATTTTAATTAAAAATTCGGTATAAATATATAACATATAGCATATATATTATAACATATTATTATATTTGACGAGTTGTCTAATTGAGAAGTTTAAATATTTAAGATAATTTTTGTAATAGAATGGAGGAATTGAGAAAGATGTTTGACAAGATGGATAGTTGAAATGGAGGGGTGTTCTTTGTTATCATAAAGTATCTCTAAGATTTAAGGAAAATTTTATAAAATGACGGTTAGACCTGCTATGTTATATGAAGCTGAATGTTGGACTATAACGCAAGCACATAAGCGGATAGAGTCCAATGGCGTAGAAGGATCCATACAGCCGTCCCCACCTAGTGGGATAATGTTTGATTGTTATTATTGTTGTTGTTATAATATATAATTAATTATATGGATGATATTTTAAGTTTTTTAACATAATTAAAAATATTTATCATTTTACTTGAATATGAAATTTACTTGCGTTTATTAAATGGGTCATGTCATTTAATCTATTTATCCTTGATGATAAGGTGGTGGAGAAGTGTTCATATTGGGACTGCTGGGCTGTCACGTTAGGAGCCGTTGTGCATCTGGATTTATCCGGTGAGCAATCAGGTGGAAGGCCGCCCACCTCCCGGATTAATCAGACCCAAGACCTAGATATTTTTAAAAAATGTATGTAAGATATACATTGGTAATTATAGCGATGTCTGGCTCACAACCTATGCAATGGGGTCTGAGGTGGTACACTTGTTTGAGGCTTGACCTCGCATTTAGGTGTAATAATCCTACCATAAGTTCAATTTCTCCATACTGCCTTTGCCATTGTCCAAGCATGACCTACTCTCAATAGACCCGATCATCTCCATCTTGACAATCATAAGATATGGTCAGGAGATATGATTTTAAAAGATTTCTCATTACTGAGTCTATATGGGAAAAGTCATTTATCTTATATAGTTATTGGGTGATATTTATGTTCTGCAGTAAGCTAGCTTATGCAAATGCCTCAGAAGTGTTGTTAGGAAGCAATGAAGCTTGCAATATATAGTAAAAAAATCTCAAAGAAAATGTCTACTTTATTAGAAATATGGATATAAAATATTAGTATTTTTTCTTATACTATTGATTTATGTCTATCTGTATACTGGAGGCAACCTATGAGTAACAAAGCATTGTAGCACAGTCCAATGCTGAAGCAAAATACAGGGTAATAGCTCAATTTATGAGATGACATGGATCAAGTCTTATTAATGACCTTAGTTTTACTATTATGGAATTAATAAATATGTACTGAAACAATTAAACAACCTTTCATATTGCAAATAATCCTGTGTTCATTCCATGAACACGTTAAATAATTTGAGGTTGGCTGCCATTTCGTCTGAGATGTCTTATGTCTTAGAAGATCATCACACCATATACTATTATTACCTGCTACTTGATTTGTGTATGTAACAAGTTTAGATGTACATCAGTACATGCTTTAGTTTGGGGAAGTGTTAGATTAATTGAGGAGCTTACTTTTAAGTCATAATCTAATATAATGCCTTAATTTTAGATAAAATTAGTTATCCCTCATCATCATGATCAAACTGTATTTCCCAGAACTATAAAATTAGTCATGGATAAAGGATATGAATACAAATTGTGGCATTATCTTTCGACACAATAATTTTGCACCGGGTTTTGAACTTCTATCATATAGCTTCTGTAGAGCAAGGATTTCCATACCAGAGGTAACTTTGAACATTAGACCAAGCATCAGTGTGAGCTATATGCTTCTGTAGAGCAATCCATGACTATAAAATTAGTCATGGATAAAGGATATGAATACAAATTGTGACATTATCTTTCAACACAATAATTTTGCACCGGGTTTTGAACTTCTAATAGCTTCTGTAGAGCAAGGATTTCCATACCAGAGGTAACTTTGAACACTAGACCAATCATCAGTGTGAGCTATATGCTAGTGTGGGCTAATTCATGTGGGATAGTATATATAGTTCCATATTGGAATCTATGATCTATGATGTGTTTTCTGCAACAGAGATTTGATTCCATTTCATTGCTTGAATGAATTAACTTGAAATGGAATGCTTGTTTTCTGAGAATGGAATTCTACATATGGAATGCACATTTAACTTTGGGCACATACTGCAATTATCTACTTCTAACATTATGCATAAAATGAAAGGGTATTTTCTAAAGTAACCAAATATCAGAATAGAAATAATTATTACTTTCGTGTCATTCTATTTCATTTCTGATTCTATTTATGTAAATTGTATTATAATAAGGTCGGCTTGGGATTTTTGCAACTTGGATAGTGTCATTTGCAGCTCATCTAGCAAGGTCTCTGTTTTTGAAATGAATTGGCAACTTGCAGATTTTAATGTTTTTCCTCTTCAAGCTAACAAAATGTGGTCCAACAACTATCAACAGATGTAACATTAAAGCTTGATGGACCTGCCCCCTTGTTAGTAATTGAATTTCATTATTCTAATTAATGAACAATTTCAGTCATAGAATACTTTTATTATAACAAAGGACCCTTCAACTGACTGTGTAATCCCTGTCACTGTTTCTGTTTTGAACATAAACACATCAAATGTAGCCAAATACTCGTGAAGCATAATGCAGGAGTCATCTTTTAGGTTTATTGAAGGTACTTAAATCACGCAAGAGGAAGAAGGGGACAATACTGATTGCTGAATTGACTTATGATTCTTGTTTTTGCCAAACTACTTTATGATTAATTGTTTATTGAGATGACACCACCAAAGTCATTTTCTTCTTTTGTTTGGCAATAATTAACAGTTGCACTTTGAAATTTAGTTTGTAACGAAAGAGATGCACACTTAATTGAATAGTTAGAACCATAATGACAGAAAACAAACATGACCCATGTGGACCCTTTACATGATGACTGTCTTTATGCTTCTGCAGAGGAACTTGATTAGTCACTTTTGGCTCTTGCTATAGAGAAAGGTAATCTTCGAATGTTGACTGAATAACCTACATTTTGTTGTATCTGTTGTGTTGTCTGTTTTTTTTTGGGGTGGTTGAAAGTTCTACATTTTTTTCATCACCATTTCAACATTTATGCTTGTATTGTCTTCCTACGGATCCTTGGAAGTATTAAAGTTATATGCTTATCTGGATAAGATATATTTGGATATTTTACAGATGGTTTACCGAGTTTTGTTCATGGATCTTAATGAGAGGGGTGATTATTATCTTAGATCATAACTTTCAGGAACTAGATATGATTAAAAATTTTAGGTCAATCATCCATTTGTAGAACCATTTAGGAAGAGTATATACAAACTCCTTTTTAGGAATCCTGTTTTTCTTAGTACATATTTATTACATGCTATGTTCATCCTTTCATAGTCCTATTATCGTACTAGGTTTGTTGCATTATTAAAAATTCTCATGAAAATTTAGTTTGAAGTCCCTCTCAGACTCCCATACAACATAGTATTATTAGCCATTTTGTTCAATCAAGGATTTATTTGAAAGTGAAAAGTGAGAAATGATAAGTTCCAAAGCTTGAGTGTAGATCCCACACAAACGTCGTCAAAATGTCTATCCATAATCCATGTCAATCATTAGCGTCTATCCATCTGTTTAGCATTTAAGATCTTAATTATTGAAATGTACACAGCATACATCAAGTTGACCTATTTCTAATCTGTTTTTCCTTCAAGCGATAGGTTGATATACATGGAGCACGCTGGGTATTGCTTTGCAAAACCAGTCATTGCTATTGTTTCTTCGTATTTATCACTTTTCCACGCAATGATAGGTTGATATACATGGAGCACGCTGGGTATTGCTTTGCAAAACCAGTCATTGCTATTGTTTCTTCGTATTTATCACTTTTCCACGCAATGAAAAATCAAATATATATTTCATGTTCAAGACTATCATATATTATGAGCCCCACTGCATGGAGTTTGTCTGTCTCTATCTTTGCTGCAATCCCTTAAATAGAGTGTGTAGCACTGTCAAGTTTCCACTTGCAATGCCTCGTTGAAGTGGGGACAAATGAGTGAACGTCACGCCATTTATTAGACACTGACTAGTAATAAACCTATTTGACATAAGAGTAAATACTTGTACTGCCTTTTCTTCTTATCACTTAAAAGACATGGAACCTTTTTCCATTATTTTAACTTTATAAGGTTATTTTCGTGTGTATCTCAACCTTCTTACGGCGTTATACTGTGATTATAGAATTTGTGCGTGCTGTTTAAATTATGTGTTTCTTATGTATATTTTTGGGTAAGCATACATAATATGTTTGCCTAATATATATATATAAGTAAATGATAGGTTTGCATATGTATATATTTGGATAAACGATATGTTTGCCAACGTATATTTTTGTTCTCGTCTGGGTAATTTTGCCAAGTTTTTTTACGAGCATGCACAAACTGTTGTGCTAGTTGTGCACACTTCTGTTGTGTTATGCAAACTTCCATGGAACTTCGATTCAAAGTTGTGTTAAAAGCCTCCCATGCCAAGATTGTTCTGACATTATATTCGATGACAAAGCTAGTTAAATGTCCCAACTATATCTGTGGCATGCTTACTTGGGTGGATATATAATAGGATAGGTGGTTGGGTTGGATGGATTTCTAACTAATTTATTGATCAAGTTTATCTTATTCCTTTTTTGTTTTGATGTGTGAATGCTTTGGGCTATCTTGTCCTTGTGCAATATACATGTTCCTTTTACCTTCCCAATCTTGCTTGCCTCTACTTTATTGCATGGTCACCATCCATTCTTGGCGTATTGGAGTAGTCACCAGGTTTTAACTCTTGTACATGCGTTATCACCCTATTTTGTTGTATTATGTCTAATTTGTTGGGGTTTGTATTATGTCTAATTTGTTGGGGTTTAGGGGTTGAGATTTTGTTGTGTAATTACAATTAATTCTTGCCTGTGCTTTGCTGTGCGATCACCATCAATTCTTAGCACACCAGAGTTATCTATGTGTGTTGTCCCTCCTTTTTTGTTGACTAGTGGTTGTCCGACCCTTTTTTTTTCATATAACTCAATCTCATTCAAATCCTAAACTTCGACATATAGTAGTTGTTCCGGAAGGAATTAATGTCGACGGTCAGTTATCAGGGTTCAGCCCACGCGGATGCTGACGCTAGAGGAAGAACTCTCACCCTGCGAGATTAACACGAGCGTTAATGAGAACACGCCGCAGGTTGTCCGGCGGAGCTCACTCCGACGCTCAAGTTAGTACCTCAGTATAAGAGATGGAAGAAAGCAAGGAGAAGATGTTTAAGTTACAGAGTGCGTAACCCCTTTATCGGAGGGGTTGGAGTATCTTTTATACCTGAGGCGACAGTCATACGTGTCTTCATGATCTTCGCCACGTCCCCTCGATCTTCGATTACTGGATAACCCTTGAAACGACCGTCGTTGCCATGAAATCTGGCCCGCTGTGATAATGAAGGCGTTAATGGTCGTGTATTACGGGCCATGATCATCCTGTGATTATAGGTGATGATTATCCATAGATCCGAAGAAAAGGGGACTGTTACTTGAGGTCGAGTGCTCCTCGTAGGGTCTTTTGACCCGAGAGGGGAGGGGGGGGGGGTCGGGCGCTTACCCTCCCGAGGTGATCTCGAGTACCTAACTTTCCGAGGTGATCTCGAGCGTGTGTCTTCCTGGGTCGGTCTCCAGAGTATGCTTGCTCGTGGTGTTCTCGAGAACCCACATTCCCGAGGGAGCCTTGGGCGCCACGTAAAGAGAGTTGTTCAGCCTCGGTAGATCTTGCCATATAACCTCTTCAGTCCACATGTCAGCCACGGGGTACTTAACCCCATCACAAGTCCCTCTCTCCAAGTCTAATCGAAAAAAGTGTTGCTGATTGATTAGATTAGTAGTGTAGCGAAGAAGCTATGTCATGGGGTCCATATGTCTTTTACTACTTCCTTAGCGGTCTACCTAGTCCGAGGAATCGTACCATGCACCCTTGGACCCCAGGTGGCTCTTCGAAGGCCTCCCGCCTCTCTACAAACCTCGCGACGACGCCCTGACAGTTGTCCATGGCCTTTTAAAAAGCGCATGGGGTCTATTAATGGCGACAAGGTCATTTGACGAATGTTGCCTTGCCACGTGCTCCGTCATTCTCTGCGCGGTGATCTCCCGTTGATTCATGTTGCGGGCCATGCGAGGCAATGCTAGTAAAGGATGGTGGCTCCTCGGTACACCCCATCAGCCCCATTGACGTGCTGTCTCCCTATTGCTTACAGGCAGACAATTTCTCCCTATAAAAACGGGTGCAACGATATCCTTCTGCCTTCTTGCGTTATCTATTTGCAAACATCTTCGCTCAGTGCTGTTCGTTTCGCTGCTGCAATCCCCAAGTGTAAGTCTCTTTCTGTTCTCTTCTCCCCTTCATCTCCATGGGTCTAGTAGAGAGGAAGAAGAAGACCAGAGGCGAGGGCGAAGATTCCTTAGAGGAACCAACCTATCATCCAGAGTGGTATGACACCATCTTTTCTAGGGTTAGGTTAGAATCCCTCCAGGCCGCTTGCCAAAGATATGGTATTCCGGAGGACTGGGAGGTGCGAGTTTCGGCCTAAGGTCAATCACCTGTAGAGACTCCTGTGGTTTTTTCACCTTCTTCTTAGGGCAGGTAGAATTAGAGCTTCGTTTCTCTATTCCCCCTTTTTTCATGAATGTCGCCACCTATTTCAACATACCTCTTCACCAACTGGCTCCAACGCTTTTGCCCAGATGGGTGGGGCGTTTGTCCTCTTCAAACTTTTCAACATCCCTTTGACCTCCCGATTTTTTCATTGTTTCTTTGTCCCGGTAGGTTCGCGAGGGGCATTTGGCTTTACTGCCCGTACCGATCATAAGTTTCTAGGGGGTCTTCCTTCCTCCCATAAGGGATGGAAGGAACGTTTCTTCTATATCCAACTCCCTGAGCGTCCTTTCAGTCCTATCCACTGGACGGAGAGCCTGCCGCTCATCCCGGACCTCAGCGACTTCTAGCAGGATGCGAGATACCAGAGGGCTAGGGGTATCCTGGTAGGGATGGAGGTTCATGGCCTTCAACTGGTGCAATGCGAAGAACTCCTCTATTGGACCGACCTCAGCCCGAAAGTCATGAGCCTTAGTTCTAATCTCCGTAAGTTCTGTTTGTTCTTGTAAGTATTTTTTGTTAATTCTAACTGATGTCTTTTTGTTTCTATTTCGCAGATGACGTCATGCTCTCTTGAGCTATCAACCGGCTCCTAAAGTGGGAGCGTGCTAACGAGTTGGCCCTAATTCCTACTCTAGTTCCTTCTACGCTTGTGGGCATCTCAACCGAGGGCTGTTAGGAAGCGATCGAACCGCCAGAAGATCCGGAAGTCCAGGACCCACTGGAGGTCCCAGGGGTAGCTGAGCAGCCTGCCCCAGCTGAAGAAGATTGCCCATCCCCCTCGGCGAGAGATAGGGAGTTCGCCCCTGCGCTCCCTGATGAGCAGCAGCTACCCCTGGCCCCCGAGAAGAAACGGTGAAAACGACTTGTCTCTAAGCAAGCTCCTTTGATGAGGTTAAGGAAACTCTCGCCCTCAGAGCTTCCACCAGTCGCTGATGAAGAGGACGAGGTGCCCTTGTCCCAGAGCATTTAGACAGTGCCCTCCTGTCCCTCTGAGGTTTCCACAGAACTGGCCGCTCCTATCTCAGCCATCGCGGCCGAACCTCCTGCCATCCAGCGAGGCAAAGAGGTGCTGCCCGTTGTGCCTTGCCCTCGCCGGAAAACCCCCTCGGCGAAGAAGACGGCGGCCAGGGGCTCCCAGTCAATAAAAATAAAGACCACTCCCCCAAGAGTGACAAGCAGCAGGGGCGCCCAGTTCAGAGGAAGACATCCCCGACCCCCGAAGCCTCCCTGGCCCATCGACGGGGGATACCGTGGAAATTCTCCACCCTCCTGCTCATCTCCTGAGGTCGACTACATCAACCAAGTACTTGGGGGTCACCAGTCCCTACTAACGGTAATTGCTTTTATCTTTCTTTTTTTGGCTTCTGCTGTTTTGTCTGTTTTTAACTGTCCTTCTGTATGACAGGTCGCCTCCAATTGTGTTGCTACCAGCCGGCTGTTGTGCTCCCGAGGGGTTATCGAGGACCCCCTCCAGCGATTGTCGGCATCAGAGGTAGAGGTTGGCCGTGCCCGTGAGATAGGCCTCCTACAGCTGGAGGTTAGCAGGGCTCTAAGGGTGAAGGTCGAGCATTGCCTCGACACCCTGCTAGCTTCGGAGGAGACTATGCACGGCTACCGTCTCCGATAGCGCACCCAGTCGGAGCAGAATCAGACCCTTTCCGAGGACCTGCAGAAAGTGACCTCGGAGCGGGAGCAACTCCAGGCTCAGAAGTAGTAGTTGTCTGTCCGTGTCTAGCTCTTGGAATCCTCCACGAAGGCTCTGGAGGATAAGAATAAAGAACAGGAACACCAACTATCTTTAAAAGAATATGACCTAGAGCTAGCAGTCTCCTATGCCTCCGACCTTCAGGAGGGGATCACTCGAGCCCAGGACAAAACTTCGACCACCTCTCAGAAACTCCAATAGACACTGGGGGCCCATGATCGTCTGTCTTGGGAGGTGGCAGAATTGAAAACTGCCAAGAACGAGGTTGAGGCTGAGCTAGAGAAGCAAAAGGTTGACCATGCAACCCAACTGTCCAAGGTCGAGGCGGAGTTGAAGGCCAAATTCTTGCAGTCTGACGAGTTTGGCGACATCCTGGCCGGGCAGGTATTGAAGCGCCTAAAACAGGGCTTCAATGGTGCCCTCATCCAATTGAAGAAGGCCCAACTGCTGAAACCAGACAGCGACCTAAGTGCCTTGAATGCCGGTCAGGTTTGGAACAAGCTCTCGCTTGAAGACCAAGAAATATAAGGCTCTTCCCGGACGAAGGCCTCGCAATTATTTTGTCTTTTTATCTCTGACAACTTTTTCATTCTTCCATATGTGCCAGACATGTAATTATCCTGAGTGTAATGCAAAAATCTTTTTTGGCTCGCTGTCTTGAGTTTTTCTCCTTTTTTTCTCCTTATGCCTGAAGAGCTAGAAAATTGAAGGGCTAGTGTTTCTCCCTAACTCACAGAGCCAGGGTGTTGCTCGGCATCACTTCGGTTCGAGGAGCGCGGGGCCCCGTGCCGAAAGGGACCAGGAGTCTACTCACCGTGCAGGGGGTAGGGCTTTACTACTCTTGGTCAGACATCCAGAGTACTCGAACCAAGCCTAGTCACCACGGAGGTAGTAGGATTTTACAGCTCTTGGTTGGGCATTCGTAGCACTGAGGCCAAACCTACTCACCGCGGAGGTAGTAGGGTTTTGCAACTCTTGGTCGGACATTTGCAGCATCGAGACCAAGCCTACTCACCGCGGAGGTAGTAGGATTTTACAGCTCTTGGCCGGACATTTGCAGCACCGAGGTCATGCCTACTCACCGCAGAGGTAGTAAGATTTTACTTCAAGTAAGGTTTCAGCGTTTTTCAAGTAAATTTCGTTTGCTTTTTTATTTATTGAACTGTAAGGCAGTGCAAACAAAGAATACAAAAGTTAAGCAAACAACTCAACACCTCACCCAGTGCGATAAGGGCGGAGATGGTTGGCATGCCATGACCTCTCCAACCCCTTGCCTTTATCATCTTCCAGATAGTAGCTGCCCCCTGTGAGCTTTTTGGTGATGACATAGAGTCCGTCCCATTGAGGGTCCAGCTTCCCAGGGTCGCTTACTGGTTTGATTCTCTTTCAAACTTTGTCTCCGACTTCATAGCTGCGGGCGATTACCCGGCGATTGTAGGCTTATTGCATCCATTGTTGATACACTTCCAGCCGAGCTGTTGCTTTATCCCGCACCTCCGAAACGAGATCCAGGTCGGTCAGCCGCTCTTAATCATTGCCCTCGTTATAGAGATGCCATCGGACAGCCTCTTCCCTTACCTCCACCGGGATTACAGCTTCCACCCTATATACCAGCTGAAAAGGGCTCTGGCATGTTCCTTCTCGAGGAGTGGTACGGTAGGACCACAAGATGCTGGGGAGTTCCTCGACCCAGCTGCCTCCGACCTGATTTAGTTTTATCTTTAGCCCCCTGAGGATTTCAAGGTTAACGACCTCGGTTTGTCCATTGCCCTGTGGGTACGCCACTGTTGTGAAAGCTTGGCGAATGCCCAAGCCCTCGCACAATTCTTTGAGCTTGCGCTCGGAAAACTACCTTCCGTTGTCTGACACCAACTTATGGGGGATGTCGTATCGGCAGACGATATCCCTCCATAAGACTTTCATCATGGCGACCTCCGTGATGTGTTCAAGAGGCTCAACTTCCACCCATTTGGAAAAGTAGTCGATGAGGACCAGCAAGAACTTCTGTTGTGGCCTGATTGGAAAGGGGCCTACAATGTTCATCCCCCACTGATCGAATGGGCAGGACATTGTAGAGACTCGCAAGGGCTCGGTCGGTCGATGAGTCACATGTTGATGTCTCTGGTAGACCTCATATCCGGCCACGAACTTGAGAGCGTTAGCTTGGAGAGTAGGTCAAAAGTATCCTGCCAGGAAAATCTTCCTGGACAGAGACCTTCCCCCAATGTGACTCCCGTAGATGCCCTCATGTACTTCCCGCATCACATAGTCAGCTTTTTCTGGTCCGACACACTTAAGGAGGGGTCGAGCGAAGGTCCTCCTGTATAGTTGACCGCCGACCAACGTGAACTGAGTCGCCCGGCGTCGGAATAGTCAGCCTCCTTGGTCTATGCTCGGAACGTTCCCACTACGCAGGAACTCCACATATGGATCTCTCCAATCGATTACAGTGTCACCTCCTGCTTCTTCCCCAATCTGTGCCACCGTCTCTTCCAGGGCACTAGGTTCATCTAGCTGGCAGGTTGAAATGGAGCTAGCCAGTTTGGCTAGCTCGTCGACCCTGACATTGTCTGCCCTGGAGATCTTCTGCAAAGTAACCTCCGTGAAGGAGGCTGTCAGTTGCTCATAGGGAGCTATATACCTCTGCAGACGTTCACACCTGACTTCGAAGTCACCCTTTATTTGGTATGCCACAAGCTGGGAGTCCAAGTGTACAATGACCCGAGTGGCCCCCATATGTTTGGTTGCTTACAGGCCCGCTAGGATCGCTTCATATTCAGCTTCATTGTTGGTGGCTTTGAAGTGGAGTTGGATGGATAAATGTAACATGTCCTCCCGAGGGGAGACTATTAACACCCCGACTTCGCTGTGTCGGCTGTTGGAAGACCCGTCTACGTAGACCTTCCAGACATCTTCGGCCTTGGGCTCGGGGACAGTCTTCAGCATGAAATCCGAGAGAGCTTGTGCCTTGATAGCGGCGCGAGGCTGGTACTCGATACCATATTCGCTTAATTCCGTATTCCATTTGATCAACCGGCCTGAAGTTTAAGGATTGGTGAGGACCCGAGCAAGCGGACTATTGGTGAGACTATGATAGGATGCGCTAATAAATAAGTGTTGGTGCAGTATGCACCCAAGTCAAACCTGTGTTTTGATATTGGCAAAAAGGTTCAAAAGTTAAGGGTTAATGGTTGTCTAACGAGTTTCTTGAGTGTACAGGAAAAGCCCTAGTGAAGGAATGCTAGGCACTGGCGAAGGACTGCCAGACAGGACAAGCCCTAGCGAAGGAATGCTAGGCACTGGCGAAGGACTGCCAAACAGGACAAGTCCTAGCGAAGGAATGTTAGGCACTGGCGAAGGACTGCCAGAAGAAAAAACCTAGCGAAGGGCTGCTAGGCACCAAGCGAAGGGAAGCTTGGTAACTCAAGACCTGGCGAAGGACTGCTGGGCAAAAGTCCAACTGGAGGATCCGGTTGGCACCAGGTAAAACTCTCCCGAGAGGAGTAGGTGAGGACGCGTTCCCCTCGAGGGAACATTAGGCGTCGGTTCGACCTAGGGCTCCATTTTGGAGATCCAAAGTCAGAACCAAGACAGCTAAGGCTGTTTTAACTAACTTATTATTTGCTGTTTTGGACTAACCCTGGATGCAGGACCGAAGGACTGTGTTTCTGCAGCTCAGAGAGCCTCAAACGAGTGAGGCCGTAGCTGAGTAGGGCGCCCCGGATGTGTCGGGCGCCCCAGAGTCAACCCAAAGTCAGCAGAGAGGTAAACGCCCCGACAGCAGCGCAATTGGGGGCGCTCCGTGCGTGTCGGGCGCCCCGCGTGTCTCGGGCGCCCACTGTGCCACGCCACTGGTAGCTGCAGCTCACCCTCGCGAAACCAAATGGATGAAGCTTTGACCGATCAACCGGGCGCCCCGCGCGCGTCGGGCGCCCCAGTCAACTGTTATCCCGAAGTCGAAGCGATCAGTCACGACCGAGAGCATGACGGATCAGAAGCCACGTGGGGGGCGCCCCGAGCATCCCGGGCGCCCCCAGCCCTATATAAAGGGCCCTCGACCCCTGGTTTAAATGAATCAATTCCATTGAACGCAATCACGCTCTTCTGCTCCCGCGCTCTGCTCTAGAACCCTCCAGACTCGAGATACAAGCGCCGGCGACGTCCAACTGCTCTGGAACTTCGATTTACACCGGACGTCGGTAACAAAGAAAAGCTGTCTTTTTCCTTACTGCAATTTACTGTAATCAATCTTTGTAAAATTGTTTTGCGCGATTATAGTATTGCCCATAGTAAACGGTCAACGACCGTGGGCCTTGGAGTAGGAGTCGACCCAGGCTCCGAACCAAGTAAAAATCTTGGTGTTCGCATTGTCTGATTTTGATTATTCCGCTACGCAATTGCTCTTTACGAAATCCGAACGAATTGCGACATTCACCCCCCCCCCTCTCGCATTTCTCGATCCAACAAGTGGTATCAGAGCGGGGAAGTCAAATCTGGTGCAACCACCAGTTTGAATATTTTTCGGATTTTTTTTTCTCTTTCTCTCATTTTTTTAAAAATAAAAAAAATTCTTCGTTCGAGTTTTTATCTCAAGGTTGGTGCAACACCCCTTGAAATCTGTGTTTGATTATTTCTTCCCGCACTACTAATCCAAGATCAAGTCTTGGAAATATTTTTGTTGTTTACTTTTATTTCAGTAACAAATGTCTATCCAAGAAGGATTTAGCACCGCCAGACCTCCACTTTTCAGTGGAGAAGACTTTCCCTACTGGAAAAGTCGAATGGAGGTCCACCTGAAAACTCAGGTGGAAATGTGGATAATCATCCAGTCTGGACTGATGATTCCCACCAATGCTGAAGGTGTACCACAAGACTACTCAGAATGGGACACTGCCGTTAAACGAAAGATTGAAGCTGACGCCAAAGCAACCCAGACTCTACAATGTGGACTAACGAAAGAAGAGCTGAACCGCGTAGGACCCTTCAAAAGTGCAAAGGAACTATGGGCTAAATTGATTGAACTCCACGAAGGAACTTCAGATACAAGGATCAGCAAACGAGACTTGCTACTGAACAAGCTCTTCACTATCAAAATGGCAGATAACGAGACAGCAGCCCAGCTCCACGCCAGAATCCAGGAGCTGATGAATGGTCTTCACACAATAGGTCACCAGGTTCAAAACCGTGATCTGATAAGGTACGCCCTAAACGCATTCCCTAGGACCACCTTGTGGGCATCTATGGTAGATGCATACAAGGTCTCTAGGGATCTTTCAAAAATTAAGCTAGATGAGTTATTTTCTGAACTTGAGCTGCATGAACAGACTAACTCCAATTTGGTCGAGAAAAGTATAGCCTTTTTTGCAGGGAAAACAGGGAAAATGACCAAGAAGAAAATTCAAGTTGAACCTGAATCTACCTCAGATTCAGAAATAGAAGATCAAGAAGAAGATCAATCAGAACTGGTCCGGCTAGCTCGAAGCTACTACAAAAAGTTGAAGAACCAAACTAACACACGGAGAACAAGCCGAAGAAAGGACGGACAAGATGAACCGGCAACTGACAAACAAAAGCCCAACGTAACCTGCTACGAATGCAAGAAGAAGGGCCACTACAAGACTGAATGTCCAAGTCTAAAGGAGTCCAAAAAGAACAGAAGAAGAAGGCACTCCAAGCAACCTGGGACGAGTCTTCCTCAGAAGAAGAAGAAGAAGCACCTCAGTCCAATCTTCTAGCCCTAACCGCTTCGGATCAAATCGAGACTGACTCAGACTCGGAACGGGACGACGGCAAGCTGACATTCTCCGAAGACGGCGAAATAAAGGTAACGGGTTTTTCAAAATCGCAATTAAATTCTCTTATTTCCTATCTATCCCGAGATTTGGCGAAAGCCAAACTCCGAATCGAGTCCCTCCGACAGGAAGTAAAACTCCTGAAAGAGGGAGCTGATTCTAATTCCTTAACTGAGAAAATTCAGGAAGAAACCCCTGATCAAGTTGAGAAACTTGAATCAGAGAATTTCTCCTTGAAAACTCAAGTCAAGGATTTAAGAACAGCTTTAGAACGATTCACTTCTGGTTCCAAGAATCTTGATATGATTCTGGGAAAACAGAAGTCTGTTCTAAACCGATCCGGACTTGGCTATAGAACCAAATCTCGGCAAAGATCTTACTTTGCTGTACTGAACCAGTCAAGACCTAAGGTTCAGGCATGGGTGCCAAAACTGTGCCTGACTAAACCAATTGGTTCAAATCAATTTTGGATCCCCAAGGACAAGATTCACCTCTTGCCTAACCCATATAGAGGCTATAGTCCAGGGGGAGCCAAAATCAAAATAATTTTTATAATTAGATAGTTTTTTTTTAATTGATTGATTGTGTGTTTATTTAATTTCTTACAAATTTCCATGCTTAGATTTAAGGAATTCTTAGATTTAAGGACTAAAATTACTTGAAAATTGAAAACATAGTATTGGGAGGTGAGATGATAGTACGTTAGGGAAGCCAATTTGGCGGAACTAGCCGAAGCTACCGATCCAAGACCCAAGCTAGTTAGACCAGAAAATGACCTAATTTAATTTGAAAATGAAATTTCATTAAAAGGCTTTGTCAAGGAAAGGGTGGATGATCCCATAAGGCTTCGGCCAAAGAAGGCCTAGTGCCTCGCCAAGACCTGGAAGCCAATTTCTGAAATTCAAATTCAAGTTAACTTTTGTCAAATTCGAATCTAACTCAAATTTCAAATAATTATAGATTCTAAACTGTTTTTTCAAAACCTCTATTTTTCAAACTTATTTTCTTTTCGAAAAACACTTAATCTGTTTTCAAAAGTAAATATCTTTTCAAAATAAATGAAAATTCCCTTTCAAAATTAATTTTTACCTTCAAACCTGTCTCACAAAAACCTTAAGGTTAACGTGATTGAAAACCCTAGATTCAGTGAGACAGGAAAATTAAGCTCAAATTAAACCACCTTGCTTGTGCTTTCATAATCATGGTCAAACTATGATTAACCTAGTCAAACATGGTCAAACACAGTCAAACGGAGTCAAACAGTCAAACCTGGTCAAAACAGTCAAAAGTCTGGTACCTAGGGCGCCCGTAACCTGTCGGGCGCCCCTACACGCTCCTGTCCCCCACGCTGATTAAAGCAGTCAAAAGCTGCAGTCAAACAGCCTTTGAGAAGGGCGCCCGTGACATGTCGGGCGCCCCCATCAAAACCTGTCTCCCACGCTGATTAAAGCAGTCAAAAGCTGCTGACAAACAGCTTTTGAGAAGGGCGCCCGTGACCTGTCGGGCGCCCCTACAGACCTTTTCCCTGCCCGAGGCAAAACCAACCTGTAAAGGGCGCCCGTGACCCGTCGGGCGCCCCCCCATCAACCCCTGTAAAAGGGACCCAAGACTCCCTCATTTCCCACACCACATCTCACACTCCTTCTTCCCTTTGCCTCATTCTTGTGGATCAAGTGAACCTAAGCCTTCCCTTGCCTCAACCATGCCTCCAAGGTATGAAATTTAGTTGTGCAATTAATTTTTCTTAAATTATAAATTTTTTTTGCACACTCCTTCTTTATCCTTAATCACTTATTTTTTTTACACTTAGAAAACGCCGAGCAGTTCAGTCGAACCCCGGTAATGAGCCCAGTTAGATTTCCTAACCTAGCACTTTGTAACAAGTTCGCACAAACCACCTACATTCCGATTAAAACAAGCTACCTTAACTGTCATTTCTTCTCCCAATCCTATCCAGTCGCAATGTCCGCAATTAACTTCTATCAACTAGATAACCTCGTATTCTGCACACATTCGATCAACAACACCCTATGTGTAGAATTCTATAACAACATAGTTAGGCAAGACCACTTGAGCTTCGTCACTACCGTTCAAGGAATGCCCTTGAGCATCACTCCTACCCTACTGAACCGATTTTGGGATCCGACCATCTCAGTCCATCTTCTGTTGCTACCCTCCAGGAACCCGCCCTTCGACGCCCCCTACTCTCATATTGACCCTGAACACCTTATACACTATTTCTTTGGGGAAGCCATGGACCCTGCAGGAGGGCAGTTCCACTCCACCCGACTCCCGATTCAGGACTACGCTCTCTACAGAGTAAT
>JAGFNQ010001871.1:61597-102899 GCA_024364735.1 Boesenbergia rotunda | reverse complement strand
TACAAGGGTTGTCAGCTCCCCCGACTATATAAACTTCGCACTCCTCCTACCGCAGATACGTCCAGGTGCGCGCGCGAGTTCTCTCATTTGCTGCCTCATTTCCATTCAATTCCACTATTGCGTCTGCGAATATTGACTTGATCGTCGGAGTGCCTGATCGGGAAAACCCCCGACGGATTCACTAATGGAGAAAAAATAGTTTGGTGTCATTCAGTCACTGCTCGTTTTCTTATTAGCCAATTTGTGTTGTCGCGTTGTTTCATTAGGTGGAATGTCTTTTTTTATTATTTTTAATTAAATGCACTTGTGACTAAAGCCAACATAATCCCGATCGTTTTAGAAAAACTCTAGTCCTTAATCAATGTGTATGATACTAGTTATCTACCAGCTAATTTTTTATAAAAAAATGCAAAAAGAAAAAAAAGAAAGATTTTTTTACCTAGTTATTTCACGAGATGACCGTACAACAGTAAAAACTGTCCATTTTAGCTGAGCCAGTAACTTTAGAAAGACCCCGAACCATCACAGCTAAAGCGACTGTAGGCCTACATTGACAAATCACCCAAACTCTCCTTGGTCGGTTAAGAACAAGAAACCGACTAAGCATATTCTAATCAGTATCATCCTGCACTTTGAATCTAATGAGAATACGTGATAACTAGGCAACTATGCAGTAAGGTCAAACAGTATATTGATTGAAGATCAGAAGAACAAAATAGTTGCAGCAAAAGTTTTACTTTCCATTCATCATCAATCTTGTCACTTTTTGCAAATCTCTCTCTATCACGCCCTTGATTTCTATACACCGAGACCCATTTTCCTATGTTGCACCGACACCAAGGAAATCAATGAAGGGCAACTTCATCTGACCCCTTGCGTAACTCGTTTCACCATGCAACCGAGCACGGTTTTCATTTACTGAACTGGTTTCAGGGTTTGCAGAGAAAGCAGCCGACTGTGCCAAACCAGGCAGCGAGTTGATGAGTCTCCTGCCACGGTCTGCAGTCTTCTGGTCACATTGATTCCCTACACCCAACACTCTCTTTCCGTATCCTATACAGATATATAGATAGGAAATCCACAAAATACATCAGTCTTCGTATCAAGGAGGAGCAACTAGTAAAAGAAGGCAGTTTTTTTACCATTCAGGAAATCATGGCGAGAACCGCATCTGAAGTGGAAGGCACTGCTTGAGTTGGGAACACGGAGGGCTTGGGCCTGATGAGAAGATGATGGTGACGGGGAAGAAAGATTGGAGATGAGGTGCCTCGTCCTCCTGTAGCAGCAACCATTGGAGGACTTATCCCTTTGCCTCCTGGCCGTGATGACGTGCCAGTGATTCTTGACTGCATTGTCTGTTCTTCCGGGGAATAGCTTGGCAATCAGTGCCCATTTGTTGCCATACACCCTGTGCGCTGCAAGAAGCCTCTCCTCTTCTCCCTCGCTGAACGCCCTTCTGTTGATTCTCGGGTCCAGTTGATTGAACCATCTTAGCCTGCAGCTCTTCCCTGCCAACATACCCCAATCTACAATCACAATTTCAAAAAAAATAAATAAATATATTTTTAATTTTTAGATCGGAGCACGCACCTGATCTGCCTTGCAACTTCTCAGCTATGAGGTTCCAGTTTTGGGGTCCATATTGGTAGACCAACTGCTTCAGCTTGGCATCCTCAGCTGGCCTCCAATGACCCCTGACACACACCCTGTGCTGCTGCTGCGAGTTCTTATGATGCTCCAGCCCCTCCTTTGGGCTCTGAAACTCCCAACCCCGCTCAACACTAGCAGCCCTGCACCCTTCCTCTCCAGATGCAGAACCCATTTGTTTCTCTTCAAGCTAAAGGCGATGGAGAAAACACGAGGCACTATAAATGGACTTTATAGGAACATGCCAAACACTAGCTGATGACGAGCATAGTTTGCAGAAGAAAGTTGAGAATATGGGCGGTCTCTTAAAGCAGCAGGAAGGAGACAGCAGCTATTGAAGAAAACAACCTTGGTTGAGGAAAACCACACATCTCGCCTCTCTATTCCTCCCTCCCTTCCTCCATCACTGTGATTGAGCTTATGGTTCACTTAGTTTGAGACGGTCAGAAAGGGCGAGTGCGTTGGGGTGCGCAAGCATGCACAGTTTCAAAAATGGTACCCGCTCGTGTGGGTTTTGGAGTTTGAGTCATCTGGAAATAGTTTGTTTTTATAAGAGAAAGAGAGCTCGTGTTGTGTGTGGGCGCGCGCGCGTCCCTCTTTGCTTTGACAGTACCACCAGAGGGCTCCCCTTGTCTGCTTGGAACCCCAGGTCTGACCTCCCCTCCCTCCCTGTGCTTTGGCGTTTTCAATGCAAATAAACAAGTCGCAAAACCGATGAATTTAAAACGATGTCGACTTTGACCATGGCCACGCCAATTTTAGAGAGAGAGGAGCGAGCCAGCTTCCTACTCTAGTATATTAATTTTTTTGTTCTTACAAATTTTCTAATCGACAATTTTAAAGTCAGACATGAAAAAAAGATTTTTTTTTTAAATTTTTGTTATTGTAAAAGATATATTTTATTCTATTTTTATTTTAAAAATACCTGCTAAAATTATATTAACATGGGTCAGTCAATTTTATCAAACTTATTAAGTAAAAATGGCATTCTATTTTTTTTCTTAATCATCAAGGGGTGCCATTTTTTTATTATTTTTAATCAAAAGGGTTCCATCTCTTCGGTAACCCATATATAATTACGCAACTATTTTTTAGTGTATCATTCCTACGTTATTAAATCCTATCATCCAATTCCATCAACCAGTTATATGAACAAAATAAGTTTTCATTGTAGCAATTATAATTTTATAACTGTTATGGTAGTTATAGAAGTTATAATTCAGAATAGTTGCAATAGCATGAATATTGTTAAATAAAATAAATCTATATTATAGCAATTATACAATTATAATTATTAAAATATAAATATTGTTGAACTTATCAATAGCATGAATATTGTTAAATAAAATAAATCTATATTATAGCAATTATACAATTATAATTATTAAAATATAAATATTGTTGAACAAGATAAGTTTGTATTGTAATAACTATTAAATTATAACGGCTATAATGTGAATATTATTAAACATGTGAAGTTCGTCTGATATTGTATTTAATGTATGTGATAGAGATAATAAAGGCATCTCTATTATTTTAAATGGAAATTTAAAAGTAGGATGCCCTTTTAATTAAAAATCGAAAAGAGTCATCCGTTTGATGATTCAAAAAAAAAAAAGAAATAGGGTGTCCTTTTGATTTTCATCCAAAATTAGTTATACCAAAACTACTACACAACATTTGAATACCAATATTTTTTTTAGATAAAAAGTAAAATAAATATTTTTAAAAAATAAAGTACATTTTTAAGATAATAGCAATAAGGAGCATTTTTCCCTTCTTTTTTAAAAATATATTGTACTTTTATGAGATGAATTGCAATGACATGCCATGATATGTTAGAAGAAGGTAAGAAGGATGGTAAAATGAAAGAAATTAATTAACCAATACAATGTAATTACATTGACATATAAAAATAACAAATTTAGTAATTAATTATATTTTATATATGAAAGTGAGGGAGATAGTATGAATAACATGATTTTAGTGGTCGTCAATAGGGGCCAAGTATTATGTCAGATTGAAAAGCATTTTCTAAATAATTATTTAATACTTCGAGAAAAAGAAATAAAGTCTACTCTATAAATCACATGCTAAATCTTTATTCTAAATAAGTTTGAGGAACTCTTTTGAAAAAATAATATTTGTAGAACTTCAACAACACACACGTATAACACATTCAATCTCATAAATAAATATTAAATTATTTTGTCTATAAAAACATGGACTATTTCGACAGCATGTACTTGTTTATTTATTGACTAAAATAATTTAATTAAATTGAATCTCAATCTATTAATTTTAAAAGAAAGAGAACCCACTATTTTTATAAAAAAATTCAGAGAAGAAAACCCATAAAAATTTTAAATAAGAGGTATATAAGCTAGTGAATCTAATCAAATAATTAATTTTATTATTCTTTCATCTCTTTTATTTCAAATAGATAAAAAAATATATATATCTCTTTTACTTTTCTTATTTATGATACACTGTCAAAAAAAAATAGTTGTTAGATTATGGGTGGGTCAAAGATTGATGCCCCCGATTCACTCATATTGTCCCCCATTAATTTGTATCTTTAATCACTTAACCAGCCCTTTCAATGATTAGGTTAAAATATTGAACAAAGTTGACCAATTAAACATTAATTAAACTTAATGGGGACATGTTAATTAACCACGTTTCTAGGCAATTAACATGAGTTAATCCCATTCATTATGTTAAACTCCACTGCAAAAATTGTTCTCGAGGGAGTAGATAATTAAGGGGGCATTTAGTTTAGGGTAATAGGGACTAAGGAATGGGAATGGATAGTAATCATTCCCATTAACACTGTTTGGTAAATGTCAATGGGAATGAAAATAAGAGAATCATTCTCTCATTTTCATTCCCTACTCCCCCCTCATCAATCAAATTTCTCAATCATTCTTTCCTTTTCATATATCCAAAACACTCCTTTTTTTATTTTATATTTTTCATTTTACTAATTCTTTTTATATTATCTCATTTTACTTTCTCTCTCTACATTTTAAAATTTCTCTCTACATATTTATTCTTTTCTCTCTCTACATTTTCTATTATTTTCTCTCTCTACATTTCTGATCTCATTTTCTCTTTATATATTTTCAATATTACTTTTTCTCTCTACATCTCTTATTATAATTTATCTATCTTAATTTTTCACTTTTTTTAATATTTTCTATATCACTTTTTCTATATCACTTTCTCTCTCTATATTTTCTATATCGCTTTCTCTCTCTATATTTTCTATATCGCTTTCTCTCTCTGTATATTTTATTAATCACACACTCTCTCTACCTCTCTTATCATAATTTATTTATCATTATTTTTTATTTTTTCTGTATATTTCATATATCACTTTCTCTCTCTACATTGTCTATATCACTTTCTCTCTCTACTCTTTCATCTCACTTTCTCTCTATATATTTTCAATATCACTTTCTCTTTCTACCCTCTTATTATAATTTATCTATCTTTATTTTTTACTTTTTCTCCATATTTTCTATATTACTTTCTTTCTCTACATTTTCTATATCACTCTCTCTGTACCTCTCTCATCTCATTTTCTCTCTATATATATTTAATATTACTTTCTCTCTCTACCTCTCTTATCATAATTTATCTATATTTATTTTTTACTTTTCTCTATATCTTCTATCACTTTCTCTCTCTACATTTTCTATATCATTTTTTTTCTCTATATTTTTTTAATGATTTCTCTCTCTATTTTTTATTATATCTATCTTATCTTATTTTTTCTCTCTATTTTTTTAATTATTTCACTTTATCTATTTTGTAATAATTCTATTATTTTAGGTAACTTTGAATTTTTTATGGATTCCCATTACTAAAGTTAAACTGAGCCAAACATCATCAATGATAATAATTTTCATTCCAGAATTTGAACCAAACACTACCAATAGAATTATGATTCTCATTCCTATTGACCCCTCAATAAATCTCATTACTATTCCGATTAACAAATTTGAACCAAACGCCCCCTAAGAAACTTCATTACTAAGAATATATAAACTTCATTACCTAAGAACATTGGTTCAGAGCTTTCTCTCAATGCTTGCTCAATCAGCTCCTGCAATTTAGGAGGGCACACTGAAAGGTTTATTACGGATGAGTAGAGAAAAATGACTGAGAAATATCTATGAGCATTCCTTTTCTCTTAAAATATACCAATAAAAAACAAATTTCTATTTCCTTGTCGGCCTTAACTTTGATAACTACATTATCATTTAGTTCATGCATGAGTTTTCCATCCATCTGTTGTTTTCATATGCATGAATATAGTTTCCTATTTCCACTAAAATTTGACTGCCGACACACAATTATTATGAGATCCTTAAAAATTAAATCCCCTAATTAAGCAAATGGACATGTATATTTCTCATTTCAATTTACTTTTTATATTTTTTTAAACAAAAAAATTGAGTATGTTGGCTAGCTATTTTGTTTAAAATATTATTTTTATCTAAAAATCAAATAAGTCATAGTCTAATATGTTAAATTGATTAGAACAATTTTTTAATATATTTAATTTGATTTATATATATATATATATATATATATATATATTATTTATTTAAAATTAAAAGTACATAGCAAACTTTAAAATGTTATACTGTTTATCGATCTCTTTCAAGCATGCATATGTGTGCTATATTATTCAAATGAAGGGGCTGTATTGTTATCCTATCCATCATGCTCATCGAACATAGATGAAATAAATATTAATTATTATATATTATTTTCTGAAACATTTATGGGTTATATCTGTGGCATTTAACTCGTGCAAGCACACCGCAAAGTCCAGTACCTTCAGAGACATTCTTCATCACTCGCATAATTTGATACCTTTCCCCATCATCCTCCCTAACTCTTGTGGACAATCCACTTCTTAAATTCATAAATATTGTATTGGTTCCGCAAGTGAACAAATTTAATTCGTCCATGAATAGATGATAGAAAATTAGGTCAAGTTAATGATTTGGATAAGAGGGATTTGACTGCCTTTTCATCTGTTCTAATCCATTGTTCTTCGTTTTACTTCATGAACTCAATGCTCCACTTCTACCCTTCTTGCTGCTCTGGATTTAGTGCTATCTGCACATTCATAAGCTGAATAATTTTACAGTAAAATAATACAAAAAGAACACAGGAACTGACACTCGAAACAAGAAGGCAGAGTACTAGCAACCAAACAAAAGAAGTGATTGAGTGTTTCTTTGAATCTTTATAAGTGGGGTTTTGCTATTCATGGGGGCAAAAGGAATCAACCATTGCCTTGATTTGCCCCAAACTCCACAACCAAGACAAAGCCTTAGTCCTTATCAATATTTTCCTCCACAACTCTTTTGCAAGTCTCTATTTGACTCACCTGATTCAAGATTGGCTTAGTGGTTAGCTAACAAACTGCCCTCGTCCATCTCTTCCAAATTTTCATTTCCAAGAATCATTGATAGTTAAACTTCAACACCTCTACTAGAATCGACAAAGCTAGAGGCTTAAGTTTGAAATTAAGCATGGCCAAGGTGTGATAATTTAATCCCAACATGGTCATTTAATCAAAGATGTTGAAGGAGGAAAGTGGCATTTCTAGGTAACTACGACTTGATGCTTAATGAATCCAAATTCAAATTGTCTTCCTAGTTACTTGAACCATAATGAACCCAATTACTTTGATAGTGGATCATGACAATTGCTGCTATGCCATCAACATCTGCCTGCCTGCCTGCACTGTTTATTTAAGAAAATGAACTCATGGTAACACCACGGGGCACTGTGGCGTTGTCAAAGGCAGAGGGAGCATAGGAATTGGGACCATCAGTGTGCATCAAATGTGAAACAGAGGAGAATATTAATTTGAACAAAACTGGTACATCTAATTTGGCCTCATAAGCTTGTCCTTTAGAAATCAAGGGTACAGATTTAAAGGCCATCTAAATTTACATACACCCTCACAACTCTTCAATCATCCCTTTAACTCATGCAACTGTGGGGTTTGTTCCACTGTTTCTGTCCTTAAATGTTGTGTCAGCTTCAGCATGGATTAACTTAAATATGCAGTAAGGAGTCCTGCAGGAGCTTCTGTAGCATTCCCAGCACCATGGGGAGTAGATCGTCATGTATTTGACTATCGTATTTATAGTAGATGTAATTATGAATTCACATTGGAAAAGGAAAGATAAATGAGCTCCTTTATCTCATTTTAAAAAAAAAAATCTCTTTATCCTGATGTGTGAGTAAATGAATTTTGCTTTGTGGTTTAGTTTTTAAGTAGCATTGGATTGGTCATTAGGACCTATGGCGCTCCATTGCTGAAGGTTGGAGTTATTTCTTTTGATGAATTATATCTACTGAGTTTGTCTGCATTAGAGATCTGCATAATCTATCTCTGAAATTGTTAGACTCCATAATTTCCCGAGACTGTTACAGATCTAATCCCAGGTCGGCCATGCCCAAGTTGATCTTACTGAGAGGTTGTCATTCCTTCTAGAAGCAAATAGTCCAGAATAATCATTGCATAAAATGGTCTCTTCACTGGTTTATAGAAACTCCAGTCCCCAATTGAGGTCTTTTCACAAATAGGATGATTGTTTGTCTTGCTTGATTTGAGAGATATGCTTGTTGGTCGTGATTTTCTAGGCTAGGAGTTCGGGTCAAGCAAGGGTTGTTCCTGCTTCACTGTGCTGCAGTAGAACACCACTATCACGCATCAGTAGAGACTGATTATGCTTTTGTAAGTTAATGATGAACAAATCCCCGAGTGAAGTGGGGTTGGTGCAATGGTCCATGCTACTGAGCAAGGCCATTTCAATTGCTACTGTGACACCTAAAACAATAGGAAGCAGATAGACAGTAGCAGGATAAATCACTTGGTGAGTCAAAGCACTGTAAATGAGAGTTAGCCTTCCTCCAGTACTTAGGTATCTTTGTTTCCATGGATACAACTTCAGCTATATATCTTCGTTTTCCAATATGATATGTTTAGCCTCCTCCTGCTTGAAAAGTACAAGAAGAGGTTCTCTGAGTTTTATGAAAGGTTGTGAATATTTTTCATTAAATCATTTTGGTCTATAATAATTTGATTTTTGATCACTGCTGCCACTGTAAACCTGTAATAATTTAATTTCACTGGGAAATTTCAGAACTGAAGCTTCATAAGGTACGTTAAAGCTCTTAGGTAGGATAAAGTCCCATGTTGTTGACTGCCACTTCCATTGGATACAATGCTTCTAGAGTGTTATTGTCCCACTGAATGAGGACTCCCCATTGGCTTGTCATGAGCCTCAAGCGTTCTGGAGTTCTATTTCCATGACTGTAAGACGCTAATTCATTGCAAAAGCCTAAAAGCCTCATTGGAAGTTTTTAGTAGAATATTATGCTCATCAGGATTTAGCTTGGTAAGTGTCAAAGAGCATTCAGACATGATGAAGAAGACCTAAGTGATGACATTCGACATATTTTTTTACCTTCTTCATACACAAATTTCAGAAGAAGTCATGTGTTATATCATGGAGAAATCATGTCATTTGAAGATATCTTATAATCTATCACATTGTGTAAGAAAAGGATAGACAAGCTAAGAAAGAGAAGTTGAATAAATGTCGAACAACTCTATGTTCAAGGTCGAAGTCTTAGAGGGGAAGACGAAATATCAAACAACTCTATCACACAGTGCAACCATCATTCAATGTCATTATTTTGGAAGGATGAAAAATCGCAATCGACATGAGCATGGATTTTTTTAAATTTTATGTGACAATATTTGACACTTTCTTGAGTTATTGAAATAACATTATTCAAGATGAATAGTTTAAGGATTATGCTTGACTTTGAGTGCATAGTTATTTCAATTATGTTCAACTATGAGCCATATGATGTCAAAAAAAAATGTTAATTATTGAGGGTAAAATTTAAAAGGTATTTTTTTAATTAAAATCATTAACAAGACGTTTCTTTTTTATTTTTTTTATCAAAGCAATACTCCATCCATACCAACTCAACTCATTTTTATTTTCGAAAATATTCTTATTTTTAGTATGATTATAGTAGCTAAATATACAATTATAGCAGGTATGATCTTACAATTACTACAACATAATATTAATTTGTGTTGATTAAATATGAAATATTTATATTGTAATAATTATAAATTGTAACTACTATAACATGATCTTACCAGTATCGACGAGAGTTGAAGTATTTATATTGTAGCAGTTATAGTTATAAATTCGTAGCGGTTACAATAGTGATGAAAAAGGATATTTTAAAAAAAATAAAAATAAGGTAAGATCTTATCTGAGAATGGCCGACGATGAAATAATCCGTCACTATTCTCAATTTGTGATGAGAATGGCCGACGATGAAATAATCCGTCACTATTCTCAATTTGTTATGGATTAACGAACGATTATTTTGATTATAAATAAAAAAGGCAAGTCCTTTTGACTATTCCAATAAAAAGATGCCTTTTGATACAATTTAATTAATAAAACCATCAAACTAATCTAAACTTTAAATTTGACTTTGATAATATTTTACCTCGTAATAATTATTTAGATTAATATTAAATTAGTAAAATTTAGATATTGTGATGTGGCAGATACCTTGGTACATGTGGGAGGCAAACACAAGAAAGTTATTGCAACACAACAAAATTTTAGTGAGCCATTACACTCTTGAAGAGTGCATTATTAGAGAGTTTTCTCATGGCACTTAGTCAAAATTAAAGAAGCTGGAGAAACCTTTGGTGCAAGATAAAATAGTCGTCACTTAGAGGATGATAGCAAACCCACTGTGGAAACCAGCTTATAGAGGTCGTCGAGGAGGGAAACCTAATTAAGAAACTAAAACGATTAATCAAAGGAAGGGAGAAAGGTCTTAAATGAGGAGGTTACGGAAATAAAAGAAGGTTGAAAGGAAATTATTATTATTTTTGTTGTTTCACAAAGGCAATCAGCACTTTTATTGATGTGTATAATCTTGTCATGGATGCTCGAAGCATTTGTGGCTAGCTATATAAGTTAGCGCTTGGTTTATGATACAGTGATACGGTAGTCTAAATCATGATATATATATATATATATATATATATATATATATATATATATATATATATATATATATATATATATATATATATATATATATATATACACGGTTTTGCTCTCATACGGACGTGATGTTCGAACTTTCTGTGCTGACATCACTGCCAGACCGATCAGGCCCTTGCCTGATCGGTCTGGTGACCGGCCGATCAGACTGGTGACCAATCAGGCAAGGGCCTGATCGGTCTGGCCCCGTGGTCACGCATGCGGTCTGCACGAGGCGATCCGCAGTGCACGAGGTGGTCCGCAGGAGAGAATTACTCTCTCTCTCTCTCTATATATATATATATATATATATATCATGGGCTTGCTATTTCACCAAAAGAAAATATGGGTTGTGTTCGTCCATAGAAAAGCAAATTCAAGAAGACTATTTTGTCATTTTGCTGGAAAAACTGAACCACTTAGCATTGCATTGCAAGGATAGAATGTTGAATATTATCCCTATAAGTTGGCTTATTTGTAAGTTATAAATATGAATACGAATCTAGTTTGTTTAAGCGATTTAATTTGAGGTTATTGGGTTTTAGATGATTAGATATGGGGTTGATGCATAAAATCCTTTAGTCTGATTCGTTATTATTTATGGGCTGATAACATATCAGATTGTCTATATAATGGAAAGGTCCCCATTGGATTAGGGTATCCGACTCATCTATTTGTTCCCCATTGATAAAGATGATTCAGCATCGTCACCCTAAATCCCTCAAAAGACATCTCTGAGTTTTGTTTCCGCTTCATCTTCTTCCTCAAGAACATCGTATTAGAACAATGTTACAAGACAATGACTATGATTCTTCAATCAGGTTTTTTTATCACTTTTGGTTTATGTTGTTATTGTTTTCTTTGCCATGTACTTCTCGATGAAACTAGATCTTTATGTTTAGGATTATATTTCCTATTCTGAGTTCTTATTTTGCCGATAGAATTCATGAGGATTAGGTTTTACTGTTTCCCTTTTAATTGATATCAAAGCCAAGGCTCTGTTTCATCATTTTCTATGGCTATAGAGTTTAAGTTTTTTCGTTGATCTTTTGTTTTCCTGCTAAATTAAAGTTTGCTAGTTATTATTGAACTTCTAATAAGAAAACCTAGGAAAGGTTTGCTCTTCTATGTTATTCGTGATTTTCATAAAGAACACAAAGAAGTGTTGGGATCTATAGGTAAAAATATTTAAAATCGCAGCGGAAATAAGATCCCTTGAGCGATCCATGCAAAGAAAAACTCATACAAAGTGATCTACAATTCCTATCTTATAGGAGTACCTTAGTCGCGCGCCCTTCGCTTATCCCGCTAGTCCTTTGGTTCGCCGGATCTCTTGCACGTTCAAGTGTCCGTGCCTCTATGCGTATCCACACGAACATAATCTACGCCTCAGAGAAGAACCACCTTAGTTGTGGTAGCAACTTGGGATGTTTCACAAAATACAAGAACCTCCACTAGGGAGTTATGGACAAGGAGGAAGAAAGAAGAGAAAGAGAGATGCACATACTAGCCATTGACAAGGGGGGTATTTATACTCATCTAATGAATACCAAGGGTTTATGTCCTTTGAGCTCCTCTCATCTTAATGCTAATAAAAGCCAATGAATACCAAGTCTCTTGGTATTCCTTGAGACTCTTAATATTCTATTAGAATGTCTCTTAGCCTTCCTCTTAAATAATATTTATTAACCCCTTTAATGAATATTATCCATAATTGAGTGATTGAGTCTAATCTAGATGAGTCTAACTCAAATTAGACTCAATCCCATAATCTAATTGGATTCACTTGAGTCTAACTCAATTAATCCAATTCGAATCAAATCTTAGTCAAACCAAGATCAATTGATCTCTGAAGCATTGTTCTTAGTGTGTGACCCGATAGGTTCTCATAACATTGGCAATGTGCCTAAACACTTTAAACACATAAGCAATGAGCGGCATCTAGAAAATGCATTATTGCTACCCATGTAACAAGAAAATTCGAGATCCGACTAAATGTAACGACACGGTCTCTCAACCCCTTTTTGGCGGCCAAATCAACATTTAGCGGCCCAATAACCTGGCCCGTAGGCCCAACAACTTGGCCCGTAGGCCCAACAACTTGGCCCGTAGGCCCAACAACCTGGCGGTCAAATCAACATTTGGCGGCCCAACTATGTCGTCGACCAACAATCGATGTCGACGACCAACAACCGTGTCGTTACTCACTAGGTCTTTCCACCCCTGGCTAGTGGATTTTTGCCTTCCTCAGGATTCGAACTCTAAACCTCCAGGATAAGTACTAGAGTTTATGAATCCTGATACCAATTGAGCTATCAGGATTCATAAACTCTAGTACTTATCCTGGAGGTTTAGAGTTCGAATCCTGAGGAAGGCAAAAATCCACTAGCCAGGGGTGGAAAGACCTAGTGAGTAACGACACGGTTGTTGGTCGTCGACATCGATTGTTGGTCGACGACATAGTTGGGCCGCCAAATGTTGATTTGACCGCCAGGTTGTTGGGCCTACGGGCCAAGTTGTTGGGCCTACGGGCCAGGTTGTTGGGCCGCCAAATGTTGATTTGGCCGCCAAAGGGGTTGAGAGACCGTGTCGTTACAATAAAAAGGCGCCTTTTTATTGTAACGACACGGTCTCTCAACCCCTTTGGCGGCCAAATCAACATTTGGCGGCCCAACAACCTGACCCGTAGGCCCAACAACTTGGCCCGTAGGCCCAACAACCTGGCGGCCAAATCAACATTTGGCGGCCCAACTATGTCGTCGACCAACAATCGATGCCGACGACCAACAACCGTGTCGTTACTCACTAGGTCTTTCCACCCCTGGCCAGTGGATTTTTACTTTCCTCAGGATTCGAACTCTAGACCTCCAGGATAAGTACTAGAATTTATGAATCCTGATACCAATTGAGCCACCCCACCTTGCTCAATTGGTATCAGGATTCATAAACTCTAGTACTTATCCTGGAGGTCTAGAGTTCGAATCCTGAGGAAGGCAAAAATCCACTGGCCAGGGGTGGAAAGACCTAGTGAGTAACGACACGGTTGTTGGTCGCCGGCATCGATTGTTGGTCGACGACATAGTTGGGCCGCCAAATGTTGATTTGGCCGCCAGGTTGTTGGGCCTACGGGCCAAGTTGTTGGGCCTACGGGCCAGGTTGTTGGGCCGCCAAATGTTGATTTGGCCGCCAAAGGGGTTGAGAGACCGTGTCGTTACACTAAACCTCCGTGACTATGATAATGTATGACCTTATCCTTCTATCCTCGATATCTAGATTGACCAATGAGGCAAAGACCATATCATCCTCAGTCAATCTTGTGTTTCTTGATCCCCGAGTAGAATCACTCAAACAAATGAGCTCAATATATCATATTGACTCATTTGAGCATGACCATGCATTTTAATAGTCCTACTCGATCAAGGGCCCCATAGATATCACTCCCGTCTTATGGGAGGGATAGATCCCATCTACATCACTCACATCCCTCCGCATAATACATTACATACCCAGTGATCGCCTTTATAGTCCACCCTGTTACGGGTGACGTTTGACGATACCAAAGTACATAACTCCTTATGTAGGGAACCGTAGTGACTGCAGGTCTAAGGACTATTCATACTAATAGTCACATGAGAAAGTTTATGACACTTATATGACAATCTATGAAACTTTCTTATGGTGGGTCAATTAAGTACACATTCTCTAATGTATACCCATGTGTCAACTTGATATCACATATCCATGACTTGTGAGCTCAAGTTATCAGTTGACCTACATGCTAGTCTCCATGCATTAATATTGTCCTTGAATATTAATACTTGACTAGGAATGGTTTAGAGTAGTGTTCTCTACATCATCTCACTATTGATTCAACCAATCGATATGATGTAGATAAGAACCTAATACCCAAGGATATTATTATACTTAGTTATTTGGCACAAATACATAGTAAGTATAATAACCAATCATGCCTTATTAATTACAGAATATGATACAAAATGTCCTTAGTCAATCATCACATAATTGGCTTAAGGGCTCCTACTAACAATCTCCCACTAGCACTAGTACCAATCACTGTAATATCTAATACCCAGTGACCTGGTATGACCATCATGCTTCTTTTGTGCCAAAGCCTTAGTCAAAGGATCCGCGATGTTAGCATCTGTGGGTACTCTGCATATCCTCACATCTCCTCTATCGATGATTTCACGAATGAGATGGAAGCGCCGTAGTATGTGTTTGGTCCGCTGATGTGACCGAGGTTCCTTAGCCTGTGCAGTAGCCCCATTGTTGTCACAATAGAGGTCTATGAGATCTACTATGCTAGGAACTGTTAGTGATATGAGAGAAGTGTCCTAAGGCAATCGCCTTATGATTGTAAACATTTATTTTAATAAATGAAAATTTACTATTTGAGTATACATATTTGTGTATTTGATTGGGATCTTAAACTCATCTACTGAATGTCCGCAATACAATTCACAGCATAAGAGAATTTGTGATGGGATCACAACTAGTGATTATCTCTACATGTGCAATTGTGAAGTATTGAAAATATCCCTAGTCGATGAATTGATAAAAACGGACACTATCAATTCTGTTGAGACTAGCATGGGTTATTCTCTAATCAGCTGATTCTCACTGGCTGGTGACATTGGGATGTCCGGAGATAAACATGGATGCTAGTTAAGGGAACTAGTTCATTGGAGTGACTAGCTGTAAGACTTCATATGGGAATCTACATGTAGATATGTCAATGAAGATCTTACTGCGGCTTAAGTGCGATGTTCCTTTGACTTGCGGTGTTCAAGTCATCTTGGTCATGGAGACTTATACTTTAACATCTTAAGCAAGCATCTCCAAGGAGGTGTGGACCCAGGATGGTTGGGTACAAGCCGAAGTGCCCGAAGATGTTTGAACAGCTTACAAAGGATTCATCACTCCTTGCGAGGAGATGTATACCCAGGCCTATCGTCGGATTGTTACTCAAAGCCTCTGGCCAGAGCATGTCATGTTTAGAGTATGAGTCTCTTAAATACATGAGAGTAATTAGAAATTCAAAGGATGAGAAAGACACTACTTGGGCTAGGTGTGACGTAGTCAGCCTAGTGGGGACTGACACACACAGACCATGTCCTGAACCAAGTGAGTATAAGATGGTGAAGGGAATGAGGCACGATTTATTAGAGCTGCTGAAGGGTTTCAGAATTATTTCTGAGGTCAACCGTTGATATTTCAATTAATTGGGGGTCATGATGTACTACTAGGTGCCACTCATGATCGTTCTATAATTGGTTGATTATAGCCGGCCAACATAAATCGAAAGCCTATTTAGTCACACGCACTACTAGTAATCCGAGGGATTTAAAACGAGTTAAAAATTAGATTTTCCGATCAAGAGAAATAAGTCGAATCGGAGTTAATCAGAGGCGCAACGGAAGCTTAAAATGGCTAAGTCTTTTGAAGGCTTATTGGGCGAATTAAATGAGTTTAATTCGCGATGGGATCGGCTCGGTTTGGTCGGCCAAAGAGGGTGCCAACCCTCTTTGGTTTGGCCGGCCACAACAAAGGGGAGAAACCAATTAATTTGTTTTAATTAATAAAATAAATCTAGCGCGATTTGTTTTATAAATTATGGATAAATTAATTTGTATAAAGAAATTTATATAAAGAAGTTTATAAAAATTTATTCCTTTTATGGAAATTAAAATGATCCATGGAATGATTTATTTTAATTTTATAAAATCAATTATGAATTGATTTTTCCATAATAAGAAAATTTATAAATTTCTTGTAAAATTTATTTCATAATAAAAGGATAGATGTATTTATTTTATTATAAAGTTAGTTATAATAAAACTTGGCTTAAACGGAATAATTCATAAGAAAATTTATAGGATAAATTTCTTATGAAAATTTCGTTAATAGGGAGACTTGGCAAGGGAGAGGCTACTATATAAAGGAACCAAAGGCAAGCCTTGAATTCCCCAATTGAGTAATCAAGAGATCTAGTAGTTCTCTCCCTCTCTCTCTTATTCTCTCCCCCTCTCCTCCCCCTAGGGCCGGCGACCCTAACTCCTCCTAGGGCCGGCATCCACCTCTCCTAGGGTCAGCGCACCATCATCACACAACCTAGGGTTGGCGTGAGTAACATCCACCAAGGAGGAGCCAAAGAAGAAGAAGAAGAAGAAGCAGATCGCAACTCCTTCCTTCTCGGAATTTAGATTCCATTTCTTGGTGGTTAGTTTCCTTTCTTCTCTCTTGATCTTCTAGTTGTGCCTTTAGAGAATCTAGTAGTTCTCGTCGGCACAAAACTCGTGACTTTGCGAAGTCATCCCGAAGAGAACTCGGCGTGGACGCGAATAGAGGCGGAGCTTCCAAGGGACGCTACGGTTGGATCTCGTCCCTTACTTCGAGTTACGAGAGGTACGAAGTAAATTAGTTTACTTTTATGCAAAATTTTAATTTATGATCATGTCCACACATCATAAGGTCGCATGCTAGATACGTGGTTAAAAATAATTTGAGAAATTATTTATGCTAATTCTTCCGCTGCACGTAAATATTTTAAAATTTACGAACCCGAATCCTTGTCAACATGCACCCGGTCCCAACAGGAACCACACCAAGTTTTGTAATAAACTTTCGGATCCAAACAGCCTCTTTTGCTGCCTCAGATGCAGCAATATAATCGGCCTCTGTTGTAGAATCTGCGTCTGTGTCCTGCTTCGAACTCTTCCAGCTCACAGCGCCACCATTTAGTTAAAACACATACCCTGACTGCGATCTAAAATCATCCCTGTCTGTTTGGAAGCTTGTGTCACTGTAACCCTTTACAGCTAGCTCCTCATTGCCTTCAAATATTAAAAAATATTCTTTCGTCCTTCGTAAGTACTTAAGAATATTCTTGACAGCTATCCAGTGACTTTCACCTGGATCTGACTAGTACCTGCTCATTGATAAGTGTCATTTTGTTGATTATTTCATATGCTTAAATCCATATTTGATCCATATTTTACTTGTATAATTGTGGATTTACTCTAGATTCTAGGATTTATACTCTTTTTGGACTTAATTGCAAATTTTGATATTTTCGAGTTGTTTTGTTACTAAATTTTTGATCAACTTTTGTAGGCTCGGAGGGATCATGACCTAGGTTATGTTGGGTCAAGGTTGAGTCAAAAGTAGACTAGATCAAAGGAATTAAGCGTCGACTCATTTGGACCGCCCGATGCAAGAACGGTTAGATCTAGACCATCTGAGAACTTCTGATCGATCCGAGCTGGGGTTAAGTCTAATCGAGCGATCAGATCATGATCTGAGAGTTTCAGCCCAATCGGAGATCATCTAGCCGTTGGATCACGATCAGAGTGATCTAGACCATCCATTTCAAACATCAGCTTGATCTGAGCCATCTGCTATAGATTTGGCAGATCCGAGCTACTCCGAGGATGATCCTGACCTCTGATCAAGATCTGAAAATTTTGAATCAAATCGGACGAGAATCCACCGTTGGATGAAGCGGGATTAATCACAGCCGTTCAAATTAAATGGGTTAAGTTTAAATTGGAAATTCCCTCGGCAGATCTCGGCGTCGCGTCTTCAGCTCAGTTTTCTTCTTCTCCATTTCTTCTTCAATTCTTTTGGCGATTTCTTCCATTGAAGGCGTGCCCAACTCGATCAGCACCTTGGAGCAAGATCTGGATCCTCGGAGGAGGTTTCTATGGAGATTTAATCACTGATTTGCAGCTGTGCGCGAATCTGTGATCAGATCTGAAATTGGAGCTAATTCCCAGCGATTTGCGAGTTTAAGGGTTCTTGGCTTGTCCTTGCGTGACGAACAAGGTGGTTTTGAATCAAGGAATGGTCGAGGCTTAGTTTTAATCGCATTTTTTTTTTCTGTTTTCATAGCTGTAATTTCAGTTTCTGCAAAGTTGTTCTTGTTCTGTTTTGTATCAGCTATTCCATTTTCGTTTCTGAATTTTTCCAGCTGTAATTAGGTTCTATATTGCAAGTATGATTAGTTAGTGAACTTGTTCAGCGATCCATTGTAGTCAATTTCAATGAATTCTTAGTTTTCAGCTTGCGATTCAATCCTATTATCAGTGTATCACCCTGTTTTCTGCACATTCCATCTTAGACTGAATTTTTCAGTTTATTTCAGTTTCAATTCGGGTCTAGTTTAATTCCAGCAATTGAGGACAACATTAGTTTGATATTGAATTGATTTGAGTTTGTGTAGAAAGTAGTTTTACTTCTGCATTTACAGTCAGATTGTTTTGTATCAAATTTTATTTCAGCAATGTGATTTCTGTAAACTCACTTTCCATATTTGCTACTGAGTTAAATTTCTGCACTTTTCAGTTCTTGTTTCTGAGAATGTATCAAGGGAGCTTATTTAGTGATTAATAGTTTTCAAATTCAGCTTACATTTGATTTCTGAATTTGCATATCAGTTCTACAGCTGAGTTTCAGCTATTTCTGCAATCCTGCTCAATCATGTCTTGAACTTAAATTCTCTTCATTGTGAATCAGTTTTATTTCAATAAATTCCAGCTGATAGTTTTGCAATTGTGTCAAGTAAACATCAGTATTGCTTAAGTTCTCTGAATTTAGAGGAGTGAACTCAAAATCAGCTGGTAATTGTTGTTTCCGAATTTAAATTGTTGTTGCCCCTCTACACTGCTTCTCTACTTCTGAATTCATGTTTCAAATGAGTTGTTTCTGAATTGGTCAGCTCTATCCTTGTAGTTTCCAGTTTATAGCTTTTGTAGCTAGTTTCGACCAATTAGTCTCACTTGCCTTGTTGGTTTGATTCATGAGTTTGTTTGTTTCTTCACTAGATCATTATTTCCATTTCTGAATTTCTGTCTTTATGCTCTGAATTCCTATTTTTAATGTCTGCATTCCTTCATTTGTTCATGCATAACTTTCAATAATGTCTTATCTTTCAAGTGGCAGTGATCAGTTTTAATGCAGAGTTGTAAGTCTCGGTTTTGGCACTTAGTATCATCTTGGCACATCATATTCATTTATTCCTTGTAGATCAAGTGTTTGTGTTAACCTTGTTTCTAAAATTCGTTTAAGCATTTGTTTAAACATTAGACAACAGCCTTGTTTCTAAAATTCAGTAAAGTTGCATTTGCCAATTAAGTTTTCTATTAATTGATGTCATTAGCTGCCATTACCATGGTAAGTTTCTTTAGTTAATTTTACTCTCTTTGCATTGAGTTTTCATTTCTCATTACAAAAACCAAACCCATTTCTATTTGAAACCCAAAAACATTGACGACACATAAACGCAAGCTCTAATCACACAACTTGAACTAGCCCCGAGAAAAATACGACCTGTGGCCCCTTACTACGCTTTTCTTCTTTGATTGCAAAAAGAGTTTCCAGCAGCTTTATAAATTCTAAATTTGAGACCCACATTCGTGACAGTCATTTTGGATCCATCAAATTTTTGGCGCCGTTGCCGGGGAACATACTAGTTGAGTTGTTTGATTTTTGCTTGTTTGGCTACATTTCATATTTTTCTTGATTCATTTTTCTTGCACTTACTGCTATATCTTCTGAGTTGATTTTATTTGATTCATTTTTTCTCTATACTTGTACTGCGATTTGTTCTTGTATTTTATGACCAGGTCTACAGGTGGTAATCTTGAGGATTTTGATCCTGAGATTGAGAGGACTTTCAGAGCTAGGAGGAGCCAGCTCAGTGTTTCAGAGGCTTTTGATATTATTCCTACTCAGTCTATTTCCACCTATTCAGTTGATCAGATGGCAGACCACCAGAAGACCATGAAAGAACTCGCAGCACCAGATGCTTCTTTTCAGTACTCCAGCATTGCCTATCCAGAGCTGGGTGGAGATTTTGAGCTCAGATCTGGACTTATCCATCTTTTGCCTAAGTTTCAAGGATTATCTGGAGAAGATCCAAATAGACACCTGCATGAGTTTCATGTTGTTTGCTCCACTATGAAGCCTCAGGGTATTTCAGAGGAAGACATCAAACTGAGGGCTTTTCCATTTTCTTTGACTGGAGCAGCTAAGGACTGGTTTTATTACTTACCTACTGGGCATGTGTCTAGTTGGATTTCCATGAAGAAGGCTTTCTTAGAAAAATATTTTCCAGCTTCCAGAACTGCTATTATCAGAAAAAACATTTGTGGCATTCAGCAGATAGTGGGAGAGACACTCTATGACTACTGGGAGAGATTCAACAAGCTTTGCTCCAGTTGCCCCCAGCATCAGATTAGTGAGCAGCTCCTCATCCAGTATTTCTATGAAGGATTATTACAAATGGATAGGATTATGATTGATGCAGCAGCTGGAGGGGCCTTAGTCAACAAAACCCCACAACAAGCCAGGGAGCTTATTTCAAATATGGCTGAGAACTCACAACAATTTGGAAGCAGGGCATTATTTATTAGAGGGGTTAATGAAGTTCAAGGGGTTCCTAATGATCAAAAGGAGATTAGTAGTGCATTGTTAGAACTCACATCAGCTGTTAAGCAAATGGGTCTTCAGATTTTAAGTAAAAATTCAACTCCTTCAGCACCTCCACAATCAAATCAAATGGTGATGAGTGTATGTGGTATTTGTTCTAGCAAGGAACACACTTCAGATTTATGTCCCAACCTACAACAAGATGAGTCAGTAGCCGCTTTGGTTAGGGGACAATTTCAAGCTAGGAACAATCCATACTCTCCTACTTACAACCCCGGGTGGAGGGATCATCCAAACTTGAATTATGGGAATTCTTTTTGCCAACAAGGCCCACCACAACAATAATCACAACAACCACAACAAATGTTTCAGCAAGGGCAGCAGCAACCACAACAATCACAGCCACAAAATCAGCAAATTCAGCCCCTAAATCAGCCTTTCCAACAACAATTTCAGCAGCCATTTCAAGGGTTTCAACAAGGTTTTCAAGGGAATCTGAGTTATCAACAGCCGTATCAACCTCCACAGCAACAAGTTCAACAACCGCAGCAAAATTTCTAGCCTTGGAACTCAAGTTTTCAGCCCCAAAACCAAGGATTTCAGCCCAACCAATTTCAGCCCTCACCTCAACAAGTTCCTTTTCAAAATCAGAATTTTCAAGGGTGTAATTCTCAACAAAATTCCTCACCATTCCAACATTCTTATCAACCTTTCCAACAGCAATATCAGCCATCATTTCAGCCCCAACAGCCCCAAATCCAACAAACACAACAAGGAAATCTTTTTGCCGCTATACAAAATCTTGAAAGGTAAATTGGGCAAATAGCTAAAGACTTAAATCAAAGTAAAGCTCAAGGATCAAGTCTACTACCTTCCCAAGATGTTACTAACCCTAAGGGAAATGTTAGCGCAATTTATTTGAGGAGTGGGAAGGTTGCATCAACTCAAAATGACCCAAGAGCAGAATTTTCAGAAAACAGGGCAGTATGTTCACTTCCATCCCAAATCAGTGCCGAAACCACTCCAATTTCAGTGGATACCACCCCTAGCTCGTGCCCAACTACTTCATCTAGCAATCCTCCAATTTTGGTGGAAAACGAAGCACAAATCAGTGGAGAGACAGATTCTATAGCAGCTCTAAAAAACAGGGCAGCAACTCAAAATTCAGCCCCACCCATTTCGGTTCATGAGGAGGAAGTTCCTATTCCTTTGCCTTTTCCAAATGGGAGAACTCCAACCAGAAGACAAGGGGAAGAGGAGAAAGCAAAAGAGTACAATGAACTGGTAAAACTTTTTAGTAAAGTTGAAATTAACGTACCTTTGCTGACAATGATTAAACAGGTTCCCAAGTATGCAAAATTTTTGAAAGATCTATGTGTTAACAAGAGGAAGCTTAAGGAAAATGAAATGGTCAGCATGGGGAAGAATGTTTCATCACTCATCCATGCCATCCCTCAGAAATGTGAAGACCCTGGCATGTTCACTGTATCTTGTGAGATAGGGAGCACCACGCTACATGATGCCATGCTTGATTTAGGAGCTTCCATTAATGTCATGCCCAGGACCGTCTTCCAGATGCTTGGCATTGGACCTCTACAGCCCACTGGAGTTGTGATTCAGCTAGCAGACCGGAGTCAGACCCGCCCGGCAGGAGTTATTGAAGATGTGTTCGTTAAAGTGAAAGAATTGATTTTCCCTGCGGACTTCTACATCCTAGACATGGAGGGAGAGTACCTTGCACGTAGATCCCCACTTATCCTTGGAAGGCCTTTTCTGAAGACTGCAAGAACTAAAATTGATGTATATGCTGGCACCCTTTCGATGGAGGTGGGAGACATAGTAGTCCAGTTTAGCATTTTCGACGCCATGAAGGACCCTAAGGGAAATCATTCTATTCTGAGCATAGACACCGCAGAGGAGACTGTTGAGGCACAGATCATTGATGAGGATGGTACATTTGATATAGGGGAGGAGAGTTGATTTCAGAGGAGGATTTACCTGATTTTTCTTGCTTTGTATTTTGTGATGATATTGTTTTTGATAGCCCTAATCTTTTTAATGAGGTTGTTGCAGATATTACTGAGGAGGCATGCACAGAAGATTATTCTACAGGTGTAGGGGATTGCACAGAGCCCCAGGGACCACCACCATTTCCAGAAAGTGTAGGGACTTGCATGATTGGAGCAAGTACCTAAGGATCACCTATTCTAGTTGATTGTCCACCAGATTTTGAGCCAGAGTTGGAGGTATTCCTTGTAGACCCAGTAGACATTTTTCATCATGATCAGGTAAGTATTTCTTCTTTTCCTTTAGAAAATTTCAGGGAGATGTCTAGATTTGCATGTGAAAAATGTCCTGATCATTCATTTGTGAAAAATAATTGTGAAAATTCTTTTGAGGCACCCAGACTTGATTTTATGCATTGTTATGATATTCTTGAGACAGATTATGCTAGAATTAATTGTGAAAAATTTTTAGAGCCTGAAATTGAAGTTGTTTATTGTGAAGAATCTCTTGCTATCTCTTATGCTGAAATTGAATGTGAAAAACTTCTAGAGGTACCTGAGATTGATTTAATTGACTGTGGAACTTTTCTTGATATACCTCATGTAGAATATGCTTGTGAAAAATTTATTGAGGTACCCAAAATTGACTTTATTGGATGCGATGCATTTTTAGATACATTTTATGTAGAGATTGATGATATTGCATTTTTATCTTATCCTGCACGTTTGAGGAAGGTTTTACATGTTTTTGCAGGGTCCCAGAGATTTCTTGAGTGGGTACTATATCTAGACAGTCTTCAACCACCTGGAAGATTTTCCAAAAAGAATAAAGAGGGAGGAGATGAACTTGCTTTGACTTATAGCACTCCACCTCTGAAGTGGCTATTGTACTTAAATCACCTTCGGCCACCTGAACAGGTCATTGCAAAGTTTAAGTGTGGGGGATGCAAAATAAAATTGAGCAAATGAAGGAATTATTTTCAGCTACTCCTACTCCTCCCCTACCACGATGGAGATTATTCCTTGATAGACTCCGACCACCAGAAATAAAAGGGAGTTTACTTTTTCTTGCATTTTCTTTCATTGCCGTTTTCCTCTTTATGCTTGCTAGAAGTAGAATTTTCTTTTGAAATGAATTCTTGCTAATAAATGCTTGAATAGAGTAGAATTAATAAATAGGCATTATAAATGCCATTTTATGTCTTTTGGCACTTTTCCTTGATTAATAGGAATAAATGTATCCCTTTAGGTTATTTTCATAGCATTTTAGAGTCTTTTGAAAACAAATTAAATTTGGTTGTTAAAACTTAGGGTTTGAGCTCATGGATGAAATCTTGGATGCTTGAGTACTACTTGGCCATGGATTCTTGATTGAGGACTTGAGATGAATTATTTTTACCTAGTGAGGGGTAGCCTTATTTTTGTGACACATACATGTGATTGTACTCTAGAACTTGCTTAGGTTCTTTCAAAATCATATTTCAATGATTTGATAACATTTATAGAGGTGTATCATTTTGTTCCTTATCTCATATCAAATTTCATGAATTTCCCTTATATCACTTCATATATCTCATTTTCCCTACCTACTCTTCATATTGCTTCTAACTTTATTTTTCTAGGGACTTGTTTGCTTGGGGATGTTTTTTGATGTTATTTTGCCCGAGACGGACAAAAGATTAAGTGTGGGGGAGTGGCTAGTGTGGTGGAAACATTTGAAAAAAAAAAGTTCGTTTCATTTTTTGAGTTGAAGCCAAAAGGTACCCATTTGAGGGAGCTTGGTATCAAATTTAAGTGGGAATTCAGTTGTGAATTGGAGGTGAAGTGGATCTGGAAGAAATTTCGATTAGAAGAAATGGCACATGAAAAAAAAATAGAAAAAAAAATAGAAAAAAATCTGTGCCAAAGGAAAGTAGGTATCAACTTGGGATTAGAGCTGGTTTTCCGGGACTTCAAATCAAGATATTAAGTGTATGGATGTATCAAAAAGTGTGGAGCACATCATGATGATCAAAACAAAGGAGATTGTGGCTGATTTTCTGCTTTGAATCAAAACAGAGAAATAAAAAAACTGCAGCTCATGCAAATTCCGAAACAGTTTTTGGGATCAAAAGGAAAATGCAGTTAAGTTGTTGTTAATTGCTGTGAAACATCAGAGAATTGCAAGGTTTACAAGTAATGTAGTGGAGCTGTTCAAATAAACAAGATTTATCTGCCAACAAAAATCAGAAAAGGAAAAACAGAAAAAAATAGTGAAGAAGAATTCTGAATTCGGTTTCATTTGAGTGCTCTAAATCTGGGAGAAGTTTGGAAGGTGATCACACCATGAATGAATAAGGAGAAGCTGCAGAAAGACAGGAAGTTAGCAGTTTTTAAAAAAAAAAGCAGAAAAAGAGAAAACAGTTTGAAAAAAAAACAAAAAGAAGCAAGTGGCACATTGATGAGTTTCGGCACAATGGATTAGTGGAGTAATTCTCATCCAAATTGAAGATTTGCTCAGATACATTTTGAATTCACTAGAGAGAAAGGAAAAGAAAAAAAAATCAGAAAGAAGAAGAGAAGAGCAAAATTGGCACACAAGTAGGAAAATTGGCACAAAGGAATTGAATTCTTTTCACCAAATATTAGAAGGGCTTTGCAAAGATTCACTCCACCACACTTTGGATTACATTATGTGGACTGAAAGGAGGGCAAAATGCATCAAGAATATCCTTGAACATTCAAGTCTTCCATTCCATCAAATTTGCTATTTTCATGGGTTTTATGTCATTTTTACCATCTCCTATATCTTTCACTTTTGAATAAACTTTTATAGATGATTGATTTTAATCATGAATAATGGTGGAGAGTAGATAATAAGCAAGCCTATGGTAGTGTAAGAAGCATGTATGTGTGAGTGAGCTCCAATTTCATCATGTACTTAAAACTTAGGAAGAGAGCCACCAAAAGTCTCCCTTGAGAGGTTTAGTGAGTGAAATTCATCTCAATGACTCATGAAGGTTGAATTGCTAAGTTGTTGATTTAAGGAGAAGATACTAGTCCATAGAGTTTAGATTTTTGAGAATTAACTACCCTAGGTAATTTCTTTTCAATTGCTTCTACTCATGCTTGGAAATAAGCTAGGGGGTACATATTTAGTACTTTTCGCGAGACGCTCAAGCCTAAGTGTGGGGGAGTTGATAAGTGTCATTTTGTTGATCATTTCATATGCTTAAATCCGTATTTGACCCATATTTTACTTGTATAATTGTGGATTTACTCTAGGTTCTAGGATTTATGTTGGATCGAGGAGCCCGATAGAGGGGGTGAATATCGGAAAACTTTCGGATTTTATTAAAGAGTAAGTACGCAGCGGAATTAAACAAAAACAAAAACCAACACAAAGGACACAGAGATTTTTACTTGGTTCGGAGCCTGTGTCGACTCCTACTCCAAGACCCACGATCGTTGATCGTTTACTTTGGGCAATTCTATATGAGCGCAAATTCAGTTTACAAAAAAGAGATTACAAGTATAGCAACGTAAACTGTAAATAAAAAATTGAAACTCTTCTTTTACCGACGTCCGGTTGTAGGTTGACTTTCCGGAGCAGCGGGACGTCGTCGGCTCGAGTTGGGCAGTTTCCGGAGCAGGGCGTGAGCACAGACGAGTATGGAAGCGTTGGAGCGAAGTTGTTCTAAAGCTTGGGGTCGAGGGGTGCTATTTATAGCACCTAGGGCGCCCTAGACGTCGGGGGCGCCCTGCCACGTGTCATCCGATCCGTGCTTCGCTCGGTCAAGCGTTATCCCACCGGAATAGGGATGAGGTTTGACCTCTGGGGCACCCTAGTCGCTGAGGGCGCCTTGGTTGACCCGGTCTTCTTGGCTGGATAGAGTTGATCGCCTTTGCTGGCTTAGGCGCGAAGCGCCTTGGCTCCTGAGGGCGCCTTCGGCGCTGAGGGCGCCCTGGCTGACGAGGGCGCCCTGGCTGCTGAGGGCGCCTTGCCCAGTAAGCAGCCGAAGCCCATTTTGCTTCGTTTGGTTCTGGTTCACCTTGAGGGCGCCCTGGACACTCAGGGCGCCTTACTCAGCTGTTGTCTCACTCCTTTGAGGCTCTCTGAGTTGCAGACACACGTTCCTTCGGTCCTGCATCAAGGGTTAGTCCAAAACATAATAAAACAGTTAATTATTATTTTATACAGCCTTAGCTATCTTGGTTCTGACTTTGGTCTCCAAAATGGAGCCCTAGGTCGAACCGACGCCTACTGTTCCCTCGACGGGGAACGCGTCCTCACCTACTCCACTCGGGAGAGTTTACCCGATGCCAACCGCTCCTTTGGTTGGACTTTTGCCTGACGGTCCTTTATCAGGTCTTGTGAACTGGCAGTCCTTCGCCAGTTGCCTAGCAGTCCTTCGCTAGGGCTTTTTGTGCTGGCAGTCCTTCGCTAGTGCCTAGCAGTCCTTCGCTAGGGCTTTTGGTGCTGATAGTCCTTCGCCAGTGCCTAGCAGTCCTTCGCTAGGGCTTTTGGTGCTGGCAGTCCTTCGCCAGTGCCTAGCAGTCCTTCGCTAGGGCTTTTGGTGCTGGCAGTCCTTTGCCAGTGCCTAGCAGTCCTTCGCTAGGGCTTTTTACTGCACACTTAATGAGCATATTAGACAACAAATAACACTTAACTTTGAATCCTTTGCCAATATCAAAACAAGGTTCGATATGGTGCTTCCTGCACCAACAATCTCCCCCTTTTTGATTTATGGCAACACAATTCAAAGTTAAGTTAAAAACTTACAACAGTTAATAACAGAAGATAAAAACACAATGAAGTGTGAACAGAATAGATTTAAGAAAAATTCTTTATTTTTCATACTCCCCCTAAAACCCTGAGTACTTGTGTTTTATAGTACTTAACTTTGACTTTTCCTCCCCCTTTGACATATATCAAAAATAAACATGGGTGAGCAAGGTAAAATTTTGAAATGATTTTGCAAACCTAAATAAAAAAAACTTTTACTTACAAGGCTTTGCAAAAAGAATTTTACTTAGGTAAAGTTTTGAGGCCAAACTTTTCTTAAAAAGTTTAACTTTGAGAATTGGGAGAAAATTTATTTTAAAGAATTTGCATACTTACAAGAATATGCTTGAAAATACTTTGTGATTTTGAAAAAATAAAATCTTTAATAATTTTCTAGGCAAGTTTTTCACCAAAAAGAACGTTAAAAGGAGATAAAATTTTAAATAAAATTCCTTTTTCTCTTTCTTGCTCTCCCCCTTGGCTATATACATCAATAAAGAAATATATAAGAGAAAGTTTGTGTATCAGAGCCTATGGGTTTTGAAAAAACAAAAAAAAAATACTTAGTATAATCCTTGAAAGCATAGCAAAAGATTAAATTGCACTTTTGAAACCGAAAAAAAACATTTCGTACTTTGTAACTATTAGTGCCTTGGAAAGTATTAGTACTTTTGAAAAATAGTGGTACTTTTGAAAGATGTTATGCATATTTTGAAAATTATGCATTTTTGAAAAAAAATATAAGTACTTTTGAAAAGTTTTAATATTATTTTCAAAAGTATTCTAAAGTTAAGCAGAATTTTCAAAGTGATAGTATATATAAGAAAAATGAAAAAGAATAGTATTTTAAAAGACAATTTATTTATGTTTTCAACAGGATTTTAAAATTGCAGTGCATGAAAACATATAAAAAAAATATTTACTAATTCTTTTATTTTAATCTCCCCCTGAGCTTGACCCAGTCCTAGGAAGCTTGTTGACTACAAGCGATCTTCCTCTGAGTCTTAAGGTTTGATTCAAACTATAAGAATTATCTAATAATTTTGAATAATGATTGTCAAAAATAATTTCTTTTGACTCAAACTCCCCCTAAATTTGACACATCCTAGGAGTCCTTGTAGATCATGAAGTGGACCTTCCTCTGTGTCTTTAGGGTTTATTAAAATCAAAAGAATAATTTTGAATGACCTTCTGAGTATGATAACTTTCAAGGAGATACATTTTTGAAAATAGTTTTCGAAAAATATTTTGAAATGATGATAATTTTCAAACAGATAGTAGTATACAAAGGTTTTTGAATCAATTTTTGAAAACCTTATCGACATGATAATAAGATTTAGAGCATAAGGTTTTTGAAAAATAATTTAATTTTTTGAAAAGTATTAAAAGAAAACTCCCCCTGTATCTGACACAGTCTGTGTTTTATCTAAGTTCCTTAAGGGACTTCAGTGTTGACCAGGTTTGACTATGTGGACTAGGGTTGACTATTTTGACCAAGTTAATGACTAAATCAGATCAAGCCCTAGATTCTCTTTAAAGTAAGTCTATTGTGATATTTAACATGAAATTCAAAATTTTGAAATAAACTGTTAGAGTTTGAAAAGTAGGGTACAGTAAACAGAGTTAATTTAAAAAAATGGAGATAATTTTGAGTACCTTTTGAAAACATTTTTTATTTGAAAGGATAGTGATTCATGCTTTTAGGTCCTAGATGTCTCACCCAGTTCTACGTGGTCAAACATGTTAACCTTATGGGTTGTGTGAGACCAATATTTTAATTTTGAAGATAAATGATTGACAGTAATTAAATTGAATTTTGAGTATGATTAATTGAGAATAATTAAGTTGAGTTTGAAAATAATTAAGTGTAATTAAGTTGAATTTTATTAAATTACTTTGAATTTGATTGAATTAAATTGATTTAATTAATATTTACTCGAATTTAATTTAGTTGGTTGGGTTGGACTCAACTTTTAGGTCCTAAGCATCTCACCCATTTCTAAGTGACAAAACAGGATATCCTTAACTGTTTTGTGAGATGCATATTTTAATAAAAAGATTTATTTTGAAAAGGTCATGATTAATTTTGAAAAGTTAAATTAATTTTTAAACCCAATTTATTTTGAAAGGAGATATTTGAATCTAAAATTAACTGAAAATTTGTGCTAGATTCGAATTTAACAAAGAGTAAATTGAATTTGAATTTCAAAAATTGGCTTCCAGGTCTTGGCGAGGCACAAGGCCTTCTTTGGCCGTAGCCTTATGGGATCATCCACCCTTTCCTTGACAAAGCCTTTTAGTGAAATTTCATCTTCAAAATTACTTTTTGGTAAATTCTGGTCTAACTAGTTTGGGTCTTGGATCGGTAGCTTCGGCTAGTTCCGCCAAGATGGCTTTCCTAACGTACTATCATCTCACCTCCACCCAATACTATGTTGTTCAAATTTCAGTTAAGTTGGTTTAGTCCTTATACTAGCCAATCCTATTTCTAAGCAAGAAAAATAGAAAAAAATAATTAAAAAGAAACACGCAATTAAAGCAAACAATTTGTCTAAGTGAGGTCACAATTGGAGTAATACTCCGGATTTTCGAAATCAGCAAGATTATGAATTAAATTTTCTAACTTATTGACCTTATGTTTTAGGGTATCATTTTCTTGTTTCAATTTTCTGACATTTGATTTAATTAAGTTACATGAATCAATCACATTATTCAAGGTAAATAACGGATTTTCAAATACTGTAAATTTACCTTTGTTGATTGTTTGTCCGACATTCTTGGTAGCTCTTTTATCTGTGCATTCACTTTTGTAATGCCTGAACTCCTGGCACTTGAAGCATTGAATGTGACTTTTGTCCTTTTGTGCTTTTGGAACTGATTCCTTTGTCGCCGTCGGTGGTGTCGTTCGAATCTTACGAGTAGGACACACACTTTGGTAGTGCCCTCTCTCCCTGCATGTGTAACAAATTACATGATTAAAATTTGAATTTACACTTTTACCTTTTGGTTCTTTATTGGGAATCTCCCCCTTGATTCTTGCCGCCTCGGATCTAGGCTCATCTTCTGATTCTGTGTCTGAATCGGACTCGGGTACTGGTTGAAGCTCCTTCTTTGGTAGTTCATTAGGAGTTTTCCCTGCAATAAAATTTACACCTTCCTCGACCATTATAGTATCTATTTGACTATTTAATTCTAATTTTGAAAAGAGTTCGAAATCGGTTACCGTCTCAGTCAATTCGTCGTCTAATTCTGGTTCGATTTTGGATTCGGGTTCAGACTCTGACTCGGTTGTTTGTGCTTGGACTGAAAGGGCAAGATAATTTACTTCTTCTTCATCTGAGATTTCTTGATGAAGGTTAACCAATTTTTCCCATATTTCTCTAGCACATCTGCATGGACCTACTAGCTCGAGTTGCTCCTTGGTTAGGCCACATTGTAGGATTGCAGTTGCCCTTGCATCCGTCTCGGTCTTCCTCAGGGTTGGTTCATCCAGTTGGTCCCACGTAAATGATAGTCCCTCTTCTGTAGGGAGGTAGAACCCTGTTTGAACGATCATCCATATGTCCATATGGGCCTTCAGATGGAACTCCATTTGACTTCTCCAATGATTGAAGTCCTCGCCGGAGAATAGCGGTGGACGGACACTGTTCCACTCTTGGTTGGCCATTTAGTTTAACCTCATATAGAAAAGAATTAACAGAATGTACCAAGACTTGGTCTTAGATTAGTAGTGCGGAAAAAAATAACCAAACAAAATTACACGAATTTCGAGGCGAAATAATAATAAAATAATAAAGAGAATTTATGATAAATTTCTGAAAATGTTGATTTTGTCAATTCTGGTTAATGATGAAAAAGTAGGAATTTAATGTTTAGAAATTTTTTTTTCTCAAATTAAAGTAGCACGAATTTCGAGAAAAATATTAAAATAATAAAAAAAATTTATGACAAAATTTCAAAGATTGTTTGTTTTATCAATTCAGACTTATGGTGAACGAGATTGAGTTGCGTTGATATACAAAAAAGAAAAGAAATAAAATAAAAAATTTGTAAATCTGAAAAAAAACTTTCAAACTGGTGGTTGCACCAAGTTTGAACTACCCCGCTCTGATATCACTTGTTGGATCGAGGAGCCCGATAGAGGGGGGGGTGAATATCGAAAAACTTTCGGATTTTATTAAAGAGTAAGTACGCAGCGGAATTAAACAAAAACAAAAACCAACACAAAGGACACAGAGATTTTTACTTGGTTCGGAGCCTGTGTCGACTCCTACTCCAAGGCCCACGATCGTTGATCGTTTACTTTGGGCAATTCTATATGAGCGCAAATTCAGTTTACAAAAAAGAGATTACAAGTATAGCAACGTAAACTGTAAATAAAAAATTGAAAATCTTCTTTTACCGACGTCCGGTTGTAGGTTGACTTTCCGGAGTAGCGGGATGTCGTCGGCTCGAGTTGGGCAGTTTCCGGAGCAGGGCGTGAGCACAGACGAGTATGGAAGCGTTGGAGCGAAGTTGTTCTAAAGCTTGGGGTCGAGGGGTGTTATTTATAGCACCTAGGGCGCCCTGGACGTCGGGGGCGCCCTGCCATGTGTCATCCGATCCGTGCTTCGCTCGGTCAAGCGTTATCCCACCGGAATAGGGATGAGGTTTGACCTCTGGGGCGCCCTGGTCGCTGAGGGCGCCTTGGTTGACCTGGTCTTCTCGGCTGAATAGAGTTGATCGCCTTTGTTGGCTTAGGCGCGAAGCGCCTTGGCTCCTGAGGGCGCCCTGGCTGACGAGGGTGCCCTGGCTGCTGAGGGCGCCTTGCCCAGTAAGCAGCCGAAGCCCATTTTGCTTCGCTTGGTTCTGGTTCACCTTGAGGGCGCCCTGGACACTCAAGGTGCCTTACTCAGCTGTTGCCTCACTCCTTTGAGGCTCTCTGAGTTGCAGACACACGTTCCTTCGGTCCTGCATCAAGGGTTAGTCCAAAACACAATAAAACAGTTAATTATTATTTTATACAGCCTTAGCTGTCTTGGTTCTGACTTTGGTCTCCAAAATGGAGCCCTAGGTCGAACCGACGCCTACTGTTCCCTCGACGGGGAACGCGTCCTCACCTACTCCACTCGGGAGAGTTTACCTGATGCCAACCGCTCCTTTGGTTGGACTTTTGCCTGACGGTCCTTTGTCAGGTCTTGTGAACTGGCAGTCCTTCGCCAGTTGCCTAGAAGTCCTTCGCTAGGGCTTTTTGTGCTGGCAGTCCTTCGCCAGTGCCTAGCAGTCCTTCGCTAGGGCTTTTGGTGCTGACAGTCCTTCGCCAGTGCCTAGCAGTCCTTCGCTAGGGCTTTTGGTGCTGGCAGTCCTTCGCCAGTGCCTAGCAGTCCTTCGCTAGGGCTTTTTACTGCACACTTAATGAGCATATTAGACAACAAATAACACTTAACTTTGAATCCTTTGCCAATATCAAAACAAGGTTCGATATGGTGGTTCCTGCACCAACAATTTATACTCTTTTTGGACTTAATTGCAAATTTTGATATTTTCGAGTTGTTTTTGTTAGTGAAATGAGAGAAGTGTCCTAAGGCAATCGCCTTATGATTGTAAAACATTTATATTAATAAATGATAATTCACTATTTGAGTATACATGCTTGTGTATTTGATTGGGATCTTAAACTCATCTACTGAATGTCCGCAATACAACTCACAGCATAAGAGAATTTGTGATGAGATCACAACTAGTGATTATCTCTAAATGCGTAAATGTGAAGTATTGAAAATATCCCTAGTCGATGAATTGATAAAAACGGACACTATCAATTCTGTTGAGACTAGCATGGGTTATTCTCTAATCAGCTGATTCTCACTGGCTGGTGACATTGGGATGTCCGGAGATAAACATGGATGCTAGTTAAGGGAACTAGTTCATTGGAGTGACTAGCTGTAAGACTTCATATGGGAATCTACATGTAGATATGTCAATGAAGATCTTACTGCGGCTTAAGTGCGATGTTCCTTTGACTTGCGGTGTTCAAGTCATCTTGGTCATAGAGACTTATACTTTGACATCTTAAGCAAGCATCTCCAAGGAGGTGTGGACCCAGGATGATCGGGTATAAGCCGAAGTGCCCGAAGATGTTTGAACAGCCTACAAAGGATTCACCACTCCTTGCGAGAAGATGTATACCCAGGCCTATCATCAGATTATTACTCAAAGCCTCTGGCCAGAGCATATCATGTTTAGAGTGAGAGTCTCTAAAATACATGAGAGTAATTAGAAATCCAAAGGACGAGTAAGACATTACTTGGGCTAGGCGTGACGTAGTCAGCCTAGTGGGGACTGACACCATTGACCGTGTCCTGAACCAAGTGGGTATAAGGTGGTGAAGGGAATGGGGCACGATTCATTAGAGCTGCTGAAGGGTTTCAGAATAATTTCTTCTGAGGTCAAACCGTTGATCTTTCGATTAATTGGGGATCATGATGTACTACTAGGTGCCACTCATGATCGTTTTATAATTTGTTGATTATAGACGGCCAACATAAATCGAAAGCCTATTTAGTCACACGCACTACGAGTAATCCGAGGGATTTAAAACGAGCTGAAAATTGGATTTTCCGATCAAGAGAAATAAGTCGAATCTGAGTTAGTCAGAGGCGCAATGGAAGCTAAAAATGGCTAAGTCTTTTGAAGGCTTTTTTGGGCGAATTAAATGAGTTTAATTCGCGGCGGTCCGGGTTGGTTTGGCCGGCCAAAGAGGGTGCCAAACCCCTCTTTGGTGGCCGGCCAAATAGAGGAGAATAAACCAATTTAATTGGTTTAATTAATTAAATAAATCTAGTATTATTTTATAAATTATGGATAAATAAATTTGTATAAAGAAATTTATATAAATAAAATTTATAGAAATTTATTCTTTTATGGAAGATTAAAATAATCCATGAATTGGGTTTATTTTAATTTTATAAAATCAATTATGAATTGATTTTTCCATAATAAGAAAGTTTATAAATTTCTTATAAAATTTATTCTATAATTTAAAGAGAAGAAGAATTAGTTTTTATTATAAATTAGTTTATAATAAAGACTTGGTTTAAACGGAATTAATTCATAAGAATTTATAGGATAAATTTCTTATGATAAATAATTAGTTTTATTATAAAGTTAGTTATAATAAAATTCATAAGAGAATTTATAGGATAAATCTCTTATGATAACTAATTTGTTTTATTATAAATTTTTTATAATAAGACTAGGCTTAAAAGGAATAAGCAATAAGAAAATTTATAAGATAAATTTCTTATAACTAATTCCGTTAATTCGGTTTAGAGGGAGACTTAGCAAAGGAGTTGCTACTATATAAAGGAACCAAAGGCTAGCCCTTAATTCCAATTGAATCAATTAAGAGATTAATTATTCTCTCCCTCTCTCTCTCTTAATCTCTCCTCTATTCCTCCTTCTCCTTCATTAGGGCCGGCGCCCTTCATTTGTTTAGGGCCGGCTCCCTCTTGGTTGCTAGGGCCGGCGCACCCTATCAACACCAAGCAAGGTTGGCGTGAGCTAACAAGAAGAAGGAGAACCCAAACAAGAAGAAGAAGTAGCGGATAGTGACTCCTCTCTTCCCGGAATTCGATTCCGTTTTCTTCTTGGTTAGTTTCCTATCTTTCCTCTCTTGATCTTTCAAAGTTGTGCCTATAGAGAATCTAGTAGTTCTCGTCGGCACAAAACTCGTGACTTTGCGAAGTCATCCCGAAGAGAACTCGGCGTGGACGCGAATAGAGGCGAAGCTTCCAAGGGACGCTACGGTTGGATCTCGTCCCTTTTTCTTCGAGTTACGAAAGGTACAAAGTAAATTAGTTTACTTTTCCGCAAAGTTTTATTTTATGATTATGTCAACACACCATAAGGTTGCATGCTAGATACGAAGTTAAAATAATTTTGGAAATTATTTTATGCAAATTCTTCCGCTGCACGTAAAAATTTTGAATTTTATGAACTCGTATCCTTGTCGACATGCACCCGGTCCCAACAGTGGTATCAGAGCCGGTTAGTGTTCGACTTAATCATATTATTGTTTTGTGGAAAACTTTGTCATGATCTCAATTTCGGAAAAAATTTTCAATTATGGAAACTTTCGAATTATAATAAATTTTAGATTTAGGAATTTCAAAGTTTGGAAATCCTCATAAAATTTCGCAAACGTTTGAAATTTTCTATTTTCTGAAATTTTATAATAATTTCGAAATCTTCCCATCTTTGGAAACTTTCCAATTTTGGAAATTTTTCTATTTTAGAAATTTTCCAATTTTGGAAATATGTAAGTTTCCTTTGTACCAGAAACTTACAATTATTCTGAAAATCAATTTTCGAAATCTCGCAATTTTGGGCACTTTCTTTTAAGAAAGTCTAGACAAATTCATGGACAGTTAATTGACAATTAAATTTGAATTGGTTTTTAAATTGACAACAAAATTCTTTATTTTGGATTGAGCCTCGGGGAGCCGTCCAATTTAAAGTTAGTTGTTGTAATTTAATTTCCCAATTTTAATTGAAATTGTCATGTTTGATTGGATTGAGCCTCGGGGAGCCGTCCAATTGGATTTACAACACATTACTTTTCTTTGGGTATCTGAGCCTCGGGGAGCCACCCTTAGAAAACAATTTGTTGTAATTAATTAAATCCATGAATAAAATATGTTTGAAGAGGTGATGCTCTTACATATTGTTGTCTCCAAAATTAATTAGGAAAATGGTTTCCTATAGAGTTTTCTTAAATGAGATTTTCATGAAAATAATATGTAGTTGAATTAAGGGATTTGTCTCTTAATTTAACAAGATTTGATTTAGAGAAATCAAAGTCTTGAACATATTATTTCCGAAATTAATTATGACAATTTAGGAAATTGTTTCCCAAAACAATTCCTTTAATAAAGTATGAAATTAATTAGGAAATCCGGTTCCTAATTTAATTCATGAGACTTGATAACTTAAGTCACATACATACTTATTAAGGAAATCGTTAGTCATGACATAATTTTATGTCATGAATGTGCTTAAAAAGAATGAGACCCAAAACCCCTTACAAAATATTAAGGCCAACACCTTCCATTAATATGGTTAGAATCGGAGTTTTGTTTCTCGTTGGGTTGATGGACACATCCATGCCCGACTTGAACCTCAACATGTTCAAACCATGGAATTAGTTTATGAATAATATAGTTGGAGTCAGAGGTCAATCATTAGTTTTGGTTGTTGGACACATCCAAGCCTGACTAAGCGGTTGAATGAGCCCAACCATATTAAAACTATTTCTTGATTAATGGGTCAGCCTTAAGCTTGGAGCATCGATTTGTTGTGCCACAGCCAAGGTCGATGTAAAGAGAGGTGCAGTTGGGTGCTATGTATAATGATACATACTTGTTAATGAGTTAACAACCCAATGTTTATGCAAACATTCAATTAGTTGATAGCATAATGTGATAGTTACATATATGTGATGTGTAATCGGTATAATTACCTACCTTCATAGCTAAGAAGAACTTGATGGCCACAGCCATGGTTGTTCTTATCTATGGTTGGATATCAACCTATTTGGAGATGTTCCTACGATCTCCCGAATTGATAATAAGGGTGACTCAATTCGTAAAATAAATAGGATTTAATTTATGTATGTTGATACATTCTTTAATAAATCTTCTCACATAATCTCAATTTGTATTTCTAGGTTAATCACTCGATCATGTCTTCTCTGAATTTGCGTTCCATCTTGGACACCAACAAATTAACTGGGCCTAACTTCATGGACTGGCTTCGAAACCTGAGGATAGTCCTCAAGGCAGAGAAGATTGCTTATGTCCTTGAAGATCTACTTCCCTCAAATCCTCCAGCAGATGCAACTCCAGACCAATTGGTGGCCTATCAGAAACATGTGACCGATTCTGAACTTGCAAGTTGCATCATGCTAGCCTCTATGGTACCTGAGCTGCAAAAGCAGCATGAGCATATGGATGCTTATACCATCATCTTCCATCTTAATGAGTTGTTTGAAGAGCAGGCGAGATCCGAAAGGTTCGAAGTCTCCAGACTCCTCTTCACAACTAAGATGCAAGAAGGCACTTCTGCCTCGCAGTTTGTGCTAAAGATGTTGGGGTACATTGAGCGACTGAACACACTCGGTTTTGCAATGGATCATGAACTAAGTATTGACTTAATTCTGAGTTGTTTGCCCAAAAGTTATTCGCAATTTGTGATGAACTATCGGATGAACAAGCTGGAAACTACCATTCCTGAGTTAGTCAACCTGCTGAAGTCTGTAGAGCCTTCTGTAAAGCAGGAACAAAAGGCAGTTCTGTTAGTTGGTTCCTCGAAGAAAGGTTCTAAGAGGAAGGCCAAAGAACAGAATAAGGGAAAGAAGAAAAAGGCTAAAAAGACTGAAAAGAAACCAAAAGGCACTTGCCATCATTGTGGCAAGGAGGGTCACTGGCGAAGAAATTGCAAGGTTTATCTTGAGTCCTTGAAGAAGAAGGCATCCGATGCCCTGTCCTCTTCAGGTATCTTCGTTATTAAATGTCACTCTATTTCCTCAAATACCTGGGTACTTGATACTGGGTGTAGCTCACATATATGTAATGACATACAGGGGCTAAGGAATAGAAGAAGACTCGTCAAGGGAGAAGCAGATTTGCGAGTTGGAAATGGAGCAAGGATTGCTGCTATTGCCATCGGAACATATTTGCTAAAGCTCCCGACTGGACGCATCTTAGAATTGGATAATTGTTATTTCGTTCCTTCGTTAATAAAGAACATTGTATCTATTTCATGTTTGAATGAAAAGGTTATCATTTAACTTTTAGTAACAATTGTTGTTACATAACTTTAAATGGCGTTCTTTATGGGAATGGAACTTTGTGCAATGACATCTACACGTTAGATTTATCCAGTGACGTTTTCAATATCGAAGTTAGCAACAAACGTGCTCGAATAGATAATCGAATAGACTCCTACACTTGGCATTGCCGTCTTGGCCATGTAAGTAAGAAACGCATGACCGAATTGCACCGATGTGGAATTTTGGAATCATTTGAACCCGATTCATTTGATACATGCGAATCGTGCTTAAAAGGCAAGATGACCAAATTACCCTTTACCGGAAAAGGTAATCCAGTGGGAGAATTGCTTGGTCTAATACATACTGATGTATGTGGACCAATGTCAACTCTTGCACAAGGAGGCTATAGCTACTTCATCACCTTTATCGATGATCACTCACGATTCGGGTACGTGTTCTTGATGAAACACAAATCTGAAGCCTTTGAGAAATTCAAAGAGTTCAGAAATGAAGTAGAGAAACAGCTTGGCAAAAGTATTAAAATACTTCGATCCGATCGGGGTGGTGAATACTTAAGTCAAGAGTTTCAAGATTATCTAAGGGACAATGGGATATTATCCCAATGGACTCCGCCATATACACCACAGCATAATGGTGTATCTGAGAGGCGAAACCGAACCTTGATGGACATGGTTAGGTCGATGATGAATCATGCAACTCTTCCAAAATCCTTTTGGGGTTATGCACTTAAGACAGCTGTTTATTTATTAAACAGAGTCCCGACCAAGGTAGTCTCTACTACTCCATATGAGATTTGGAATAGTAAGAAACCTCACTTAACTCACCTTAAGATATGGGGTTGTCCTGCTTATGTGAAGCGGGTTGTATCAGACAAATTGGATGCTAAGTCTGATAAATGTCTATTTATTGGATACCCTAAGGAAACGAAGGGTTACCAATTCTATCATCCCTTGGAACAAAAGGTGTTTGTTTCAAGGCATGCTGTATTTCTAGAAAAAGAATTTCTTTTACAAGAAAACAGTGGGAGTGGCATTGAACTTGATGAAGTTCAAGAAACTCCAATAGACATTACAGAGACACCGAGTCTAGGCCCACAACCGATAATTCATAATGATGAGCTATCAGTTGAACCTAAAACTACACCACCTCTTCGTAGGTCTGATAGGACACGCAACATTCCAGAGAGATACGGATTTCTCGTAAGTGAATCGAACGACGTGTTGCTCATTGGCGATGACGAACCTATCAGTTATGAAGATGTTCTGAAAAGTTCAGAAAGGGACAAATGGCTTGAAGCCATGAAGTCGGAAATGGATTCCATGTACGAAAATCAAGTATGGGACTTGGTTAACCCACCTGAAGGGATTAAACCCATAGGGTGCAAGTGGGTTTTCAAGAAGAAAACCGACATGGAAGGTAATGTTGTTACCTTTAAGGCTAGATTAGTGGCAAAAGGATATCGTCAGAAACAAGGAATTGATTATGACGAAACCTATTCGCCAGTAGCTATGCTTAAATCCATTCGGATGCTCCTAGCCATAGCAGCTCATTATGATTATGAGATATGGCAAATGGATGTGAAAACAGCTTTCCTTAACGGAAACCTGCTTGAGGATGTATACATGATACACCTGAAGGTTTCACATCGGTTGATAAAACCAAGGTATGCAAGCTTCGACGATCCATATATGGACTGAAGCAAGCATCTAGGAGCTGGAACATCCGTTTTGATGAGACAATCAAAAGGTTTGATTTCTCACAAAAACCTGACGAACCTTGTGTGTACAAGAAGGTTAGTGGGAGTGCAGTCGTATTCCTAGTATTATATGTCGACGACATCTTACTTATAGGAAACGATATTTTAGTCTTACAGACAGTTAAAATTTGGTTGTCCAAAACTTTCTCCATGAAAGACCTGGGAGAAGCAACCTATATCCTTGGGATTAGAATCTATAGAGATAGATCGAAACGGTTGCTTGGTCTTTCGCAGTCTACATATATAGACCGAGTGCTAAAAAGGTTTAGCATGTCGGAATCCAAGAAAGGTTACCTTCCCATCAGGCATGGGATCAACCTTTCAAAGTCTATGTGTCCGCGCACAGAAGACGAGAGATTTGCATGAATAAGATTCCCTATGCATCCGCGATAGGATCTATCATGTATGCTATGTTATGTACTAAGCCCTGATGTATCGTATGCTTTGAGCGTCACAAGAGATACCAGTCGGATCCAGGAATGGATCATTGGGCGGCTGTTAAGACAATCCTTAAGTACTTAAGAAGAACTAAGGATGTGTTCCTAATATATGGAGAAGGAGATATGGTAATATGTGGGTATACAGATGCCAGTTTTCAGACAGATAAGGATGACTCCAAATCGCAGTCTGGATACGTATTTACTTTGAATGGAGGCGCAATAAGTTGGAAGAGTTCCAAAAAGACACCGTAGCGGGTTATACCGCGGAAGCAGTTTGGAT
>JAGFNQ010001871.1:0-57106 GCA_024364735.1 Boesenbergia rotunda | reverse complement strand
GGCCACGCCTTCACTGAAGAAAATCGCAAAAGAAATGAAAGTAAAACCAAAGGAAGAAACGAAGCTGGAAATGGCGAAGACGCGACCAATCTGAACAGGGCATTCGGTTTAAGTAGTTAATGAAGCGGACGGCTGAGATTGATTGCGCTTCATCCAACGGTGGATCGTTTCAGATTTGATTCAAATTTTCCAGATCTTGATCAGAGGTCAAGATCATCATCGTGGTAGCTCGGATCTGCCAGATCTGTAGCGATGGTTCAGATCACCTTGATCATTGTATGGATGGTCCTAGATCACTCTGATCATGATCCACGGTCAGATGATCTCCGATTGAGCTGAAACTCTCAGATCTTGATCTGATCGCTGATTAGACTTAACCTAGCTCGGATTGATCAGAAGTCCTCAAATGGTCTAGATCTAACCATTCTTGCATCGGACGGTCCAAATGAGTCGTCGCTTGATCCCTTTGATCTGGTCCATTTTTGACTCAACTTCGACCCAACATAACCTAGGTCATGATCCCTCCAAGCCTACAAAAGTTGATCAAAAATTTAGTGACAAAACAACTCGAAAATATCAAAATTTGCAATTAAGTCTAAAAAGAGTATAAATCCTAAAACCTAGAGTAAATCCACAATTATACAAGTAAAATATGGATCAACTATGGATTTAAGCATATGAAATGATCAACAAAATGACACTTATCAACTCCCCCACACTTAGGCTTGAGCGTCTCGCGAAAAGTATAAAATATGTATCCCCTAGTTTATCTCCAAACATAGGTAGAAACAATTGAAAAGAAATTACCTAGGTTGTCAATTCTCAAGAATCTTAACTCTATAGACTAGGATCTTGTCCTTAAATCAACAACTTAACAATTTCAACCTTCATGATTCATTGAGATGAATTTCACTCACTAAACCTCTCAAGGTAATTTTTTTGGTGGCTCTCTTCCTAAGTTCTAAGTACATGATGAAAATGGAGCTCACTCATACACACATGCTTCTTGCACTACCATAGGCTTGCTTATTATCTACTCTCTACCATTATTCATGAATAGCATCAACATCTATAAAAGCGTATTCAAAAATGAAAGATATAGACGATGGTAAAAAATGAAATGAAAGACATGAAAATAGCAAATTTGATGGAATGGAAGACTTGAATGCTAAGATATTCTTGATGCCCTTTTGCCCTCTTTTCAGTCCATATAATGAAGTCCAAAGTGGGATGGAATGAGTCTTTGCAATGCCCTTCAAAAATCTTATGAAAAGAATTCAATTAATCCTTTGTGCCAATTTCTTCTTCTTGCGTGCCAACTTGTTTTTCTTTTCTATTTTTTTTTCTTCCTTTCTTTTCTCTACTGAAATCAGAATGTAATAGAGCAAATCTTCAATTTGGAGGAGAGTATCTTCACTAATTCATTGTACCAAGTCAATGGTGTGCCAACTTGCTTCTTTTGTTTTTCTTTTTTTTCAAACTGCTTTTTTTTCTGTTTCTTTTTGTTTTCAAGCGGCTGACTTCCATTTTGGTTCTTCATTTTGTTCAGTTCTGAAGTACTTAGCTCCCAAATTCGTATCCAAATCATTTCCAATCCTACAATGCCGTGAGCTTTAATTGGATTGTTACTTGCCAACTTTACTCTGCATTTACTTCATTTCTGCCTTCAATCAGTTTTTTTTTCTTCACAGTTTTCCAGCTTCAGAATTCTGTACCAAATGAAACTCTAACAAGCTGATTGATATCAGCTTGTTTCTCAATCTAATTCAGTGTGTTTTGCCTCTAACATCCAGCTCTTCTTCTTTTCCCATCTGTTTTTTTTTAAATCTGATCTGAAATCTCAGCAGCTGTATTTCTTTCAATTCTGTCCATCAGCTAATGTTCTCCTCACTTTTGATACATCTATGACATAATTCCTTGATTCATAGCCTAGGAAACCCAATTTCAATTGCAAATTGATACACAACTTCCTTTGGCACAGATTTTTTCCTTCTTCTTCACTTGTACCACTTTGGTTCAGATTTTTGCACAGATTTTCTGCTCAATTCAAACTTTACAACTTCAATCCAGACTTAGCAAAGAGTTACTGATTTCATCTTCCATAATTCCTACTTCCAAATTCTTAATCCAAACCATTTGTGCTACAAACTCCATTGATTTCAATTTTTTTCTTCTCATGGCACAGTTTTTTTTCTATTTTTTTTTCGTGCCATTACTTCCATTACAGATTTTTTTTTTCAAGATTACTTCACCTCCAATTCACAACTGAATTCCCCCATTTAAATTTAATACCAAGCTCCACTCCAATTGGCAATTTTTGGCTTCAACTCAAAAATGAAATGAACTTTTTTTTTCAAATGTTTCCATCACACTATCCACTCCCCCACACTTAATCTTTTGTCCGTCTCGGGCAAAATAACATCAAAGAACATCTCCAAACAAACAAGTCCCTAGAAAGCATGGTAAGGAGTAGGAAATAAGGAAAGAAAATAGAATGAACATGATTATTGCCAAAAATTGACATGGAAAGGTAAACCAATTATTTAGCCTCTATAGATGTGATCCAATCATTGAAATATGACTTTGAAAGAACCTAAGCAAGTTCTAGAGTACAATCACATGTATGTTTCACAAAAAAAAATAAGGCTACCCCTCACTAGGTAAAAATAATTCATCTCAAGTCCTTAATCAAGAATCCATGGCCAAGTAGTACTCAAGCATCCAAGATTTCATCCATGAACTCAAATCCTAAGTTTTGACAACCAAATTTAATTTGTTTTCAAAAGACTCTAAAATGCTATGAATATAACCTAGAGGGATACATTTTATTCCTACTCATGAAGAATAAGTTCCTAAAAGACATAAAATGGCATTTATAATGTCTTTTTATTCGTTCTACTCACTCACGCATTTATTAACAAGAATTCATTTCAAAAGAAAATTCTACTTCTAGCAAGCATAAAGATGAAAAAGGCAATGAAAGAAAATGCAAGAAAAAATAAACTCCCTTTTATTTCTGGCGGTCGGAGTCTATCTAGAAATAATCTCCATCTTGGTAGTGGAGGAGTAGGGGTAGCTGAAAAAAATTCTTTCTGTCACGCCCCGAGACCCAGGAGCCGCTGTTCCAATATAAAATCGGACAGCACCTCCCCTGTCCGGCGGACAACTTACACATACATACGACCAGTAATAGACACACCACGCAGTATTATTGGCCTCAGGCCTCCAAAATAGATAACCCAACATAAAAGCACCGACAACTAAGTAAATCATACCTGACTGCGGACCGGTCCGACTTACGAGAAACAACCAATACACAAACCCCTTAGGGCACACGACACATAGACATATACAAATCTAAAAAAGAATATAAAACAATCACTACACAGATAAAACAAAACCTGGTCGCGATGGGTAGGGACTGGCTGCTGGGCTCTTCTGGCGACTCCAAGTATCTCAACCTGAAATAAAAACATATATGGCAACGGTGTGAGTCCATAACTCAGCGAATACCCACAGATATGCGTAGAAGTTATAATAACAATAGGAGTCTACGCTGATACAGTCCATATGAACAATAGGAAAGGGTATACTGAAGATACTGAATAAATACATACCAGAATCCATCTATCCTGCAGAGGGTAAAAAGTACCTAGGGAACAAATAACATATATCCAAGTAACAGGTTCCAGATATGCATGTCAAACAAGTGCAGCAATAAATGCAGCAATCAATGCACGATGCAAAATATGCACATGGTGCAATGTCATGGTCACCCCTGACGCCAATCAAGCCACCGAGACAGGCGATACTGTGTCGGCCGAGTGGGTAGAGCTGTGACACTGTACGCACCCTGATATCACTGCTCCTGAGTGATCGAGTGGACAGGATGCTGGCGGGGGACCGCCCCCCTACCCCATGTATATATGAGGGAGCGTCGCTCTCATCTCCTCTGGTCTATGGGAAGAGAAGGGATCTCTGCCTGCTACCACGCTCTGAAACCCCTACCCCTGAGCGGTCGAGCGGAGCAGTACAGAGCAAATGCACACACCCAACGGTATCCACTAACCCATGAGTGACCGTGTGTGCAAATCATGTACCGGAAGACGATTAGGCTCAACCACAAGGGTGTCGCTGATCGCCGGCATGCAACAGTGCAAGGATGATGTATGATAGATACACATACCTCCCTCCCAAGTCCTCAGTATACTAGGTCTCAGTCTGAAATCCTATAACAGGAAATACAGGTAACCTACAAGGTATACTGGTCGAAAACTACAGATCCCTCAAGGTCCAAGGCAGGAGATACATCACGATCTCTAAGCATACAACTAGATATGACACTACCTGTTACTGCATGGAACTAACAGCATAATAACTCAGGGATAAACCACAGGTATCCAGGACAGGCATAATAAACAGGGATAACCAACAAGTATCCAGATCAGGCATAATAACCATGGATAAATAACAAGTATCCAGAACAGGTATACTAACCAGGGATAACTAACAAGTATCCAAGACAGGCATAATAACCCAGGGATAACTAACGAGTATCCAGAACAGGCATACTAAACAAGGATAGCGTATAAACTTACTGCTATCTATAACAGTCTATGCATAACAATATGACAATATCAACAAGATAAGTCAAGGGGTACGCGCCTCCGATGAAGCCCGTATCAGTAGGGAATCCATGCCTAGATATCCGAATCGAAATCATTCAATGTCCTGTGCCAAGATATACAACTTAGCAACTTATACAAGTAACAACTAGCCAAACTAAATTCCAAGCGTAAATTACGATTAAGTTCCAATTAACCCCATTCCTTGAGATCATTTAGTATTAATCCCACATTAACCCTAAAAGATCTCCTCCCTTCACTGGTTTGGCCCATTCTCACTCCAATCAAGTCAGCCATACCATAACCATACCAACCCAAACTATGTAATGGTTTCAATTCTATTAAAGCTATCCAAAATAGGGTTATCAACAAAATTAACCATGTCCTAACAAGATACGACTACATACCAATTGTTATACTGCAACAAGTTATCCCAAAACTCACGGCAACTTCACACAACAATTCCAACCAAAAACACATTCTGAATAATACACTAAAAGCTCACACCAATCCTACTATTCATATTGAATTCCATAGGCAGCTAGCTATCTAATCAGAATTTATCACAATTATAAAATCAACAACGACAGCGACAACTCGAAATCAATTCCAATCAACGAATCCAAGGCAGTAAAACCGAAGAACCCAGCGAACAAAATCATAAACAGCCTATACAAGAAATTGATTCAATGCCACTGATTTAAATCACAATACTAGAGCTTCTCCCAAATTGAAAGTCCAAATGCATCAACCTTACCAAAATACAGAAGTCACACAAAGCCCCCTGTTCAAATCCGGCCAAGAACAAGGACTGCGATGAAGTGTCCAACAGTGGTCTTCTCCTTCGAAGAGCCTACCACAACTCCCAGATTCATCCACTCAAACATCCAATTGAAGAGGAACGGAGAAAGGCCTGGAAACAAGCCGATTGTAAGAGGAAGATCTTCCCCAGTCAAGAGTGCGAAATCAAAATCAGTGCAAATCTTCATCCAAGCCCACACTAACCCTTACCTCAAATGATCGCCAGTGAGGCCATCGATCGCAGCCACCGAGCAGAGCTAAATCACCCAAGAATCCCTTGATCGACCATCTACTCCACACTCTTCCTTGCGCTGAGGGATAAGGGGGAAGACGATGGATGGGTCCACGACATCGGCTTGATCACAAGGAGTAGGAAAGAAATGGCATATCAGGCGAAGTGTGAAGAGGAGTCAGGCGGTGCGGTTAGGTCTCGCGAGAAGAAAAGGGAGAGGAAAGGAGGTCGTCGGCGGCCGTGGGCTAGGGCACGGGCGAAGTAGTCGCGAGAAGGGAAGAAGAGGTCGGCGTCGTAGTCTTCCCCTGCGGCTAGGACACGAGGGGAGGCAGTCGGCGCGTCGGGCTGCTAGGGCACGCGAGAGAGTGGGAGAAGAGAAGGAGTCGGCTGCGGGCGGTTCTGTCGGAGAGGGGTTGGGCGGCGTCGGGTTTAGGGCACGGTGAGGGAAGAGAGGTTATATATATATATATATATATATTCCAAAAACTCAACTTTTCCTTAAATAATTCAAAACCAACCCCAATCCTCTCTACTAATATTTTTATAAATTCAGAAAAATCCAGAAAAATTTTCTGGTCTGGATTTTCGAATCGCCGTATTTTACATCCAGCCATCTAGGTATTCCTCTCTCAGTTCAAATTCCATCGTTGGCATAGTCTGAGAAGTCCGACAACTCTTCCGGCACCGCTGGACATTATTTGCAGTGTCTAGCGGCGCTGGAAGCATAGCCGGACGCCTCCAGCGACGTCGGAAGCAACATCGCACCCCTCCGACGCCGGCGGAAGTGACCGGTGACGCTTCCGACGCCGCTGGAGACGTCCGACGACGCTTCCGGAGCCGCTGGAGACGTCCGGCGACGCTTCCGGCGCCGCCAGAGACGTCCGGCGACGCTTCCGACGCCGCTAGACACTATTTGCAGTGTCCAGCGACGTCGGAAGTGTTGCGGCACGTCTCCAGCGACGCCGGAAGCAACATCGACTGCCTCCGGCTCCCCGGCGGCGCCGGAAGCGTGAGACGGTACTTTCGACGGCGCCGGAGGCATCCCGCGAGGCTTCTGGCGCCGCCGGTTTTATTTTCATTTTTTATTAATTTAAAAAAAACATCAAAAAAATATTATAAATTTTATTTAAAATATATTTAAAATCAGAAATCATATAAAAAAATTATAAAAAATCAGAAATTCATCAAATTTAAAAAATTTAAATCTGATATAAAAATTTAAAAAATTTTAATATAAATCAGATAAAACAATTCCTCAAATTTAAATATATTTAAAATTATAAAATTTTAAATTTTTTTATTAATTCTTATAAAATCAGAAATCAGATACAATTTAAAATTTAAAATAGATAAAAAATTTTAAAATCAGATTAAAAAAATTTAAATAAGATTTAAAATTTAAAATTTAAATATATAAAAATTATATTTAAACATATAAATTTAAAAATTCATATTTAAATTTAAAAAAATTATAATAAATTTAATTAATTCATATAAATCTGATTTATATTTTGATAATAATTTATTTTCTAGTTTTATATATATATTTTTTATTCATTGATTATTATTGTTATTGATTTCAATTTTCAGCAGCGTTGATTGAGTTGATTCTAAACCATGTCAAATACAGTAATTCCATCTACTCGAAAAGTCATTACTTGGAGTTACGCAATATGTTCAGATCCTAAAAATCTAAATATTGTCACTTGTATTTTTTGTGGTAAAATAACAAATGGCAGAATTTATCGACACAAACTGCATTTAGTTGGAGGCAATAGAAATGTGAAAGCTTGTCCGAAATGTCCCGAGCATGTTAAAGAAGAAATTAGAGAGTTCATGCAAAAAAAGAGTAATTTGAAAAATCAAATGGATGATATTCCGTATTCTGATGATATTGATGATTTGGAAGATTTAGAAGAACATGAAGATGACCATCAAACTAAAGTGAAAGGAAAATGACCAATATCTGATTCAAGCATCCATCCTACGGTCCAAGGTAAAAAGTGCAAACAAACTGGACCTATTAATCTTTATTTTATGAAAGATGCTGATGAAATTGTCAAACAAAGACGTGCAAAAAACAAAAGACAATTTGATGAAAATAAAAAGAAGTTGAGAGATATTGCGGTTGAGAAATTTGCAAGATGGATGTATGATGCTGGAGTTCCTTTCAATGCTGTTAAATATGATTCTTTTGAGCATGTATTGAAGCTATTGGACAATTTGGATCTGAGATGAAACCTCCATCATATCATGAAGTGAGAGTTAAGTATTTAAAGAAAGAGTTGGAAAATACGAACTTGCTCCTCAAATCCCACGAAGAAGATCATGTTAAGTTTGGGTGCACAATCATGGCAGATGGATGGACAGATAAAAAGGGTAGGACTCTTATAAATTTTTTAATAAACGGTCCCAAAGGAAGTGTTTTTGTTGAATCAGTTGATGCTTCTGGCTATTCTTGTTGGATATTTTATGTCGTGGACTAGCATAAATAATTTAGTTATAATTTTAATTATATTCAAGATTAATTAGATGCCAAATTATGTGGATATAGTGTTGTTTGGTTATTGTTTTTGGGCTTAGATATAATGGGCAGGCTTGGCCCATTTTTCCTAATATGCAGAGGCCCCTACTCCTGACCCTAATATAAAGTGATCGTTGCCCCATTGAGACGACACCATTTTTTTGTGATTGACGGGGTGATAGGAGGAGTTACTCTCTGCCACTTGAATTCTTTCTTAGGAAATCATGGACTCAACGATGTCTTCTGTTCCAGGTAATTCTAGCACCTAATTGTATCTATCATTTGTCGTATTTGGAATTGGATTTCGATTTGTCGTCAAAATGTTGGGTTTCGATTTGCCGTCAAATGCTATCAGAGCCAAGTTCTAATTCTGATATGACAATGAATTTCCTGTTTAAATTAGGTGTTAAGGATTTATTTCGAATTCATTAATGCCTTCGTAGAGTATAAAATTTCATATCTACTTCACATCATGTTAATGAATTGTTTAATTAAAACCGTAAGTGTCATGTTCCTGTTAATTTGTTTGTGCACGATCTCAAGCATGATGTTGAATTTGTTTTTGCATGATCTCATGAGCTTTGCTCAATGTTCAGCATCTAATTGAATAGAACTGGAATCCTTTTGGTAGAAAATTATAACATATATTACGATTGGTTTATTAGCTATCATGGATCTAGGTTTAAGTGAGGATGAGATTTTACTCTGCATTAAATTAAGAAGAAGAGCAGCACATGCCTAAATATTAAAAGGGAGGCATGAGCTTTGATTAAACCACGCACTTATGGATCTTGCTCATGATGACATCTACTGAGGTTTTTTTTGGAACTTTGAACGAGAAAAAAAATGATAACTTTTATTTATTTTCTGGAGATCAGAATTAAGTATTATTAATTTTCTATTACATTAATTGCTTTGGTGCTCTCCAAATTATGGTCTAAATTATTCTTTTTCTTGTGCACATTTTGATTATTATGATATGTCATATTACTATTGTGAAATTTTATGACATATTTCTGAGGTGTGCTAATTTTAGACTATTTGGTACTATTTTGGGTATTTTTCATAGTAGTGAGATCGCCTTCGCGGGACAGATTATGATAAAATACTATTATTGTAAAATTATTATTATTAATGTGGCATTAGGAATTATTTTGATAATGCACCTACCCTATTAGTTTGTCTTTATTGATATAGTTCCTAATGATTGGTAATTATATTTTAAAGTTTTCAATATCCTCTCGATATTAGCTTTAAGAATATAATTATTTTCTGTGATATGGGAGTTATTTTATGCATTGTAATTCGGGACCCTTTGGCGGGATTGCTTTTGCATGAGATAATTTTATTGTGGTCATAAGCTCTATTTCTTTTGTTGGATATGCTTGATAACAAATCTCCCATTAATGTACAAATTCTAACTTTGCCTATGAGTATGAACTCTTTACCAAAGTTGAATGGAACTAATTATGAGGACTGGGTTGACTCTGTTAAGTTGTTCCTTGCTATTTCTAACGTTGATGCTGCCCTTACTGAGAATGAGCCTGAAGTTCCCACACCTAAGTCTTCTGCTGCTGTTATAACAAAACATGATAAGTGGGCTCATTCTAATAAAGTGTGTCTGATGACTATGAAGTTCACTATGGACAAGACCATCAAAGATAATGTTCCTGAGACAAACAGTGCTAAAGAGTTTCTTGTGTCTGTGGGCAAGAAATTCAAGAAATTTGACAAGCCAAAAAAGGCCTCCTATCTTTCATTACTGACAAAGACTAGATATGATGGTGTATCGGGTGTGCGCAAGCATGCCATGAAGCTCACCAATTGGTACAACAAGTTGAATTCCATGAAAGTGGAATTGGGAAGTGATTTTTTGGTCTGGCAAGTATTAGACTTTCTTCCTTCTGAATTTGATGTTCTAAAAACTTCCTATAATGCACAAAAGGAGGAGTGGTCTATTGATGAGCTTGTAGCCATTCTTAGTCAGGAGGAGCAAAATATGAGAAAGGGTAAGGGACAAGTTGTTCAGTTGGTTTCTCATAAGAGTCATGAGCAAAAGAAGAAATATTTTAAGGGGAAGAGTAACAAGCCTCAATTCAAGAAGAAGTGGAGTGATAAATCAGGACCTTCCTCAGTTCATGAAGATGGTGAATCATCTGGTATTAAAAAGAGATTTAATGGCATTTGCAAGTTTTGTGATGTATTCGGGCACAAACAATCTGACTGTTTTAAGTTTAAGAAGTGGTTAGAGATGAAGCAAAAGCAAAACCAAAAGCAAGGTATTCATCGTGCTCTAGTGTGCTTTGAATCTAATCTTGTAGATGTACCTTCTCATACTTGGTGGTTAGACTCTGGTACGACAATTCATATTACAAAATCTGTGCAGGAGCTCAAAACCAGGAGAAGACCAAATGAAGGGGAGGTGTCTGTTGCAGTTGGAAATGGAATGAATGTCAAAGTAGAGCACATAGGAGTAGTTGCTTTAACATTAAGTGGTGGACATGAGTTGGTTTTGCAAGACACTATTTGTGTACCTTCTATGAGAAGGAATTTAATTTCAGTTTTTGTTTTGGATGATTGTGGTTACTCTTTCCATTTTGGATCAAATAAAGTTATTTTATATTATGAATCTACTATTGTTGGGTATGGTGTCAAGTTGAATGGCATGTATATATTGAATAAACACATCATACCAATGTTAACAATGTTGTTGGGCAAAAACGTGAAAAAGTTATTGAGAACTCTTCTATGTTGTGGCATAAGAGATTGGGACATATATCTCGAGAACGGATGGAGAGATTGATCAAGGAGAATATTCTTCATAGTGTGGACTTCTCAGATTTTGACACTTGTGTTGATTGTGTGAAAGGGAAGCTTGCTGCTGGAGTTAGAAAGAATAGAGTTGTTAGAAGTGATGGGATACTGCAGTTGATTTATACAGATATCTGTGGGCCAATTACTCCCATTGCTTTGGGAGGATATAGATATTTCATTACTTTTATTGATGATTTTTCAAGGTTTGGCTGGATTGATTTGTTGCGTGAAAAATCAGACTCTTTAGATGCTTTTAAGACTTTTAAAGCTGCCGTTGAGTTGAAATTTGGCAGACAGGTTAAGAGTGTTAGATCTGATAGAGGTGGCGAATTTTATGGAAGGTATGATGAAACTGGCAGGAATCCTGGTCCTTTTGCAAGGTTTTTACAGGATTGTGGTATTGAGGCACAGTATACTATGCCTGGCACTCCGCAACAAAATGGTGTTGCTGAAAGGCGAAATCGTACTCTCATGGAGATGGTTAGATGTATGCTTAGCCATTCAAGTCTTCCTGATTTTCTATGGGGAGAAGCCTTAAAGACAGCAGCTTATATTTTAAATCATGTGCCAAGTAAGTCAGTTCCAAGGACCCCATATGAACTTATGACAGGGAGAAGGCCTACTTTGAAGCATTTTCGTGTCTGGGGTTGTAAGGCAAAAGTCAAGGTCTACAATCCAGAAATAAAGAAGCTTGATCCTAAGACGATTAGTGGGTTTTTTGTAGGATATTGTGTTGGATCTAGGGGTTCTAGATTTTATTGTCCAACTCATACCACTAGAGTTGTTGAATCTGACTGTGTTATCTATTTTGAAAGCGATTTAGAACATGTTGCAACTCAGGAGCCGCGTGTAGTTAACATCAGAGAAGAGTATGTCACTATTCCTGTACCTATTGCTCCTTTGCCCGAATCTATGCCAGTCATTACCACTCATGATGAAGCCACTGATCCCATTGTTGATGCTAATGTTGATATGCATGTTGACTATGATATTCAGAATCCTGATGTTATTATGCCTAATGTTGATATGCATGTTGACTATGATGTTCAGAATCCTAATGTTATTATGCCTCAATTGAGGCGATCTCAACGAGTTCCCACATCTACTGGGTCTACTAGATTCAAGGATTATGTTGTTTATTTGCAAGAACATGAGTTTACTTGTGTTGGGGATTCTGACCCTATTACTTTCCATGAAGCCATTTCTGATTCTCACAGTTCACAGTGGCTGGTTGCTATGGAAGATGAATTAGCTTCTATGCGAAAGAATGATGTTTGGGACTTGGTGGTATTGCCCGAAGGTTGCAAATCTGTTGGTTGTAAATGGGTTTTTAAGACCAAACGTAATGCTAAAGGAGAGATAGAGAGGTACAAGGCCAGACTTGTTGCTAAAGGGTATAACCAAAGAGAAGGCATAGATTATAAAGAAACGTTCTCTCCTGTCTCTACTAAAGACTCTCTTCGTGTTGTGATGGCCTTAGTTGCTCATTTTGATTTAGAGCTTCATCAAATGGATGTTAAGACAACATTCTTAATGGTGATTTATTTGAGGATGTCTATATGGATCAACCTGATGGTTTTGTTAAAAGTGGTAAGGAGCACATGGTTTGCAAATTGAAAATATCTATTTATGGTTTAAAACAAGCTTCTAGACAGTGGTACTTAAAGTTTGATCATATTATAAGTTCTCTTGGTTTTGATGAAAATACAGTTGATCAGTGCATTTATCTAAAAAAGAGTGGGAGAAAATTTGTTATTCTTGTTCTTTATGTTGATGACATCCTTTTGGCTAGTAATGATGTGAGTTTTCTGAATGAGACTAAATAGATGCTTACGACTCATTTTAATATGAAAGACCTTGGTGATGCATTTTTTGTTTTGGGTATTGAGATTCGTCGTGATAGATGTCGTGGTATTCTTGGTTTGTCTCAACAAGGATATATTGATAGAATCCTGAATCGGTTCAATATGCAATCTTGTAAGCACTGTGTTGTACCAATTCAAAAGGGTGAGAAGTTGTCTAATGATCAGTGTCCTCAAACTAAAAGCGAAATGGCAAATATGAAGAAAATTCCATATTCTTCCGCTGTTGGCAGCCTTATATATGCTCAAGTTTGTACACGTCCTGATATTGCTTTTGTTGTTGGTGTATTTGGGAGATATTTAAGTAAACCTGGTATGGCACATTGGCATGCCGTAAATCGTGTTTTAAGGTATCTGAAAGGTACAAAAACTTACATGATCACATATAGGAGATCAAATCATCTTGAGATAACAGGTTATTCTGATTCTGATTATGGTGGTTACCCAGATGATCATAAGTCCACATCAGGTTATGTATTCATGTTAGTTGGAGGAGCTATTTCTTGGAAGAGTGTCAAACAGACTCTTACAGCTACATCAACCATGGAAGCAGAGTATATAGCTTGTTATGAGGCCACACGTCAAGCGATATGGTTGAGAAACTTTATTGCTAAGTTTGATTTTGTGGAGAGTATCTCTAGACCTCTTACTATATATTGTGATAACTCTGCTGTGGTGAGTTTCCCTCTTAATAATAAGAGCTCAAAGAGGACAAAACACTTTGAGACAAAGTTTATGTTTGTAAGAGAGAAGATCCAAGAATTTAAAACTATTGTCAAGCATATCCCTACAGAGCTAAATGTTGTTGATCCCCTAACAAAAGGCATAACTGTTAAAGCCTTTGTTGACCATGTGACCCGTATGGGTGTAGTGAGGTCTTTTGACATTTTGGATTAGTGGGAGTTTATGTTTATATTTTGTTATGACTTCATACTCGTAATATTTGAGATATTGTTCAAATAAATAGCTATTGTAGCTATTTCTTGTTTGTCATATGATTATTCTGTACAGTTTTTTTATTGTTGTGTGTGTGTATATATATATTGTGATGACATATTATGGAGACATTTTGGACCCAGTCTCAATCTTGTTGTTATCATATGGCATCTTGGGCAGATGCTTGGGTCATTTGTTGGGAATAACACTTTTGTTCAAATTTTGACATGTCATTTTGTTGTGCTTTCTCATTTATCTGTATTCCACTTTGTTGTTGGGTCACTGGATACAAGTGTCGTGCGATGCATGATATCATTATTCCTTCGAGTGTGATTTTCTGCATTGTTGGGATGCTTGTAGTTCCATTTTGGACCTTTTCTTTCGTGGTTTGTGTTGGCTTATTTTGGCATCTTATTGTGGCCACATATTGTTGATTAATTTGGTATGCACTTATTTATGCTGTCCAAGTGGGAGAATGTTGTGTTGGACATTTTATGTCGTGGACTAGCATAAATAATTTAGTTATAATTTTAATTATATTCAAGATTAATTAAATGCCAAATTAAATGGATATGATGTTAATTGGTTATTGTTGTTGGGCTTAGCTATAATGGGAAGGCTTGGCCCATTTTTTTAATCTGCAGAGGCCCCTACTCCTAACCCTAATATAAAGTGGTCGTTGGCCCATTGATACAGCACGATTTTTTTTGTGATTGACGGGGTGATAGGAGGAGTTACTCTCTGCCGCTTGAATTCTCTCTTAGGAAATCATGGACTCAACGATGTCTTCTGTTCCAGGTAATTCTAGCACCTAATTGTATCTATCATTTGTCGTATTTGGAATTGGATTTCGATTTGTCGTCAAAATATTGGGTTTCGATTGCTGTCAATAGTAGGAAGGTCCTTATTCACACCTATCACATGAACCCTCTCAAATCTATTTAAAGGAGGATGTAGACTAAATGATTAGACATATAATAGTTAAAGTATTACCAAGTATTTCAGAGAATAATACCGATTTCTTGATAAACACTTCCATGCTCTCGATTAAATGTTGTCGAGCTCTTGATGAATACGATCAGGGATGGAGCCAGAAAAATTATACGAGGGGGGCGATTTTTTTTAAATAATCAATTATCAATAAATAAATAAATATATACCACAAGGATATACGAAATAATAACAATTTCTATTTAGACACATATATCGTAATTTTCAATTAAAAATGCTAAAATAAAATTATAATTTAAAACAACTTTCGTAAAAATAGAAATGTCATTCCAAAATAAAAATGTAATTTAAAATAACTTGCTTACTTGCATAAAAGAGGAGCAACATGTATAATTTTAAAATTTTCAATTTTCCATCCGTAGCATCTTCTGTAGCAATACAACCTGCAAAAATGACAAAACAAAACAATTTTAATTATAATATAATTAGTAAGATAAAAATAAGAAATAAAAATCATTATTTACCCATTTATTTATTATGTCGATCCATTTTAAGTCGCACCCTACGTTTTTTCATAGTCTCAAATTCATCAATAATTGATTCAATACTGAAAGTCTGAGCAATCTCTTTTTCAATGTAACTCAGTAATGAGCTCAAAAACTTTGAAATTGCTTCGTCCCTGCTTGTCTCCTTGTGTTCTTCAATCTAGGGTTTTTGAAATTGTTTCTCTTTATTCTTTGATCAGTGATCACCACGTCTGACGTCTCTAAAACTTTGAAATTGCAACTTCAGAAATTTGAGAGAGGACCGAGGAGAAATATAATCTAGAAGTTTTGATTTTTTTCTCCCTTCTCATCGTACGCCGCTAGGCCCGCTACCGCTTGGAGCTTCGACGTTTTGGATAATAACGCCCTGGGTTTCGAACGAGAGAGGATATGTTTAATTTTGGACGCCGCTTGCTGCTTGCACCGTTTTATTACTTTTTTTAAATAAAATTTTGTTGGTAAGAAATAGCTATTAACTTTATCTTAAAAATTAAGGGATAATCAATAATTTTATATTAAATATTATTATAGTAAAGAAGCGGTGGGTTAGTGGTGAGTGAGAAGGGAAAGGGAATTGTTTAAAATTTATATTGAAAAGGAAAGATAATAAATAATTTTATATTAAGAATTAAAAGTAATACACGGAATGTACGTAATTGAGGGGGGGGGGGGGGGCGGTGGCCCCCACCGCCCCTGACTCTGTCTCTGAATACGATCGAGCTCTTTAAATGGTACTGTCAAGCTCATGATAATTATTATCGAGCTCATTAATGAACACTATTGGGCTCCCGACGATCATTGCAAAGCTCTTGCCAAATCCAAATCCGACTCGTCTTATGCGGAGTCCCCTTTAACCAAGTTAAAAGGATGTTTTCGCGTTACATGGCGCAGTTGGAAACTCTTACTTTCTCCTATCAATATTAATTATTAATATTAAACATTATAAAATAATATTTTTTATTATTATTTTTAAACAATTTAAATTTTAAATATTTTTTTTTTAAGTTTGAGCCCATGGGATAGGGCTGAACTCAACACAACGTTCTGGAGCCCAAGACTAGAGTCAAGTTGCATGTTGAGTTGTTCAAGCTGCCCTGGCATTACTTGAATGGGATGGATGCAGCCCACCTTGACATGACTCTCAATGGGTCATGTCAATGGGCCAAGTCCAGTTCTGATCGTACTAAAGATCATCTTTAGTTTTCACAGTTAATTTATTTTGTTTTCGAGTTTCTTATGGAGAATTTGAATAGAAAAGTTTTCTATCAAATAATAGTTGATAAAACTTCAGTAAATAAGATAATAATCAAAAGTCCCGACTCTTTACTAGAATCATCAAAGAACGCCTATTTTTCCTTTTTAAAATTATTTTTATTTGATCAAAAAGAGTCTCTCCTCTCTTATAAAATTACGTAACTGGGCACTGTTGAGCTAGTTTTGACTTTTTATCATATGGATTTCAATTTTTTTGACGGTTGATTTCAAATTTATAACTTGAACCATTTGGGCCAACTTTACGCATTCATAATATTCATGTTATAATAACTATAATTTTATGATTACTATAATATATACTTAATTTGTTTAAAAATATTATATTCTAATAATTATAATTTCGTAACTAGTATAATATAAATTTAACTTGTTCATCTAACATTCATATAATAACATTTATGAAATTATAATTGTTACAATTCAAATTTCTTATATTTAACAATATTCACATAGTAGCAGTTACAATTTAAATTTATCATGTTTAATAATATTTGATCCTGTCGACAAGGGGAGAGGGCTCTCACTCAGATGACTTGATCGAACTAAGATGACTCGGTCAGACGGACGAGTTGCGGCAGCGTGTGAGTCGGGGTCGGGCTTAAAGGCTAGTAGGACAAAGTTGAGTCGGAGTCGGACCCAAAACGAGGACATAAGAAGTGGAGAAGAAGGTTTCAGCAGCGGAATCCCCCTTCTGAAGCACCCAAGGGGCCTTATATAGGGGAGGAAGAGACTCCCTATCTTGTCAAGACATTAGTGAAAAATGCTTTTAACAACGGGCGTTCACCGTTATCGTAAGCTAAAAACACTGTTGTTAAAGACCATGTTGTTAAAAGGGGTGCTCAACATCAACAGTTACAAACCGTTGTCGTTATAGTCAATAACAATAGTGTAGCAATGAGTTTTCACCGTTATCTTTTAATGTGATCGACAACAGGTTAACAATAGTATTAAACCGTTGTTTGTGTGATTTAAACAATAGTTTGACAACAAATAAAAATCGTTGTCTTTTGGTTGAGGCAGCCAACAATTTACAACAAATACCATTTAAAAAATAAATTATTTAAATAATTAAACAATATTGAGCAAACACACTTCAAACTATCATACATCAAAATATCATCAAATATCATACATCATACTGCGCAAATATCATACATCAAGATATCCCTAGTATTAGTCCAAACTGAGATAACATCATCAAAATATCATAAAGAAAAAAGGAATTCATCAATGCGACAAAAAGAAGAGACTTTAATCTTGTGCATACTTCCACTTGAGTTCCTTCTCCGCTTTGGCAGTGCTGGCATAAAGGGTTTCAGCATCGCCAGACCATCTCGCAGTCAGGATCAGAGGAATTTTCTGAAATAATAGTGTCAGAGACCAACAAGAAAGACCAATGGAACAACAGGAAGTTTGCAAATTTCTATCTCAACAAAATTCTTAGTATTGAATTTTGTCAGCAACGATCGCAATGCAAACGAGTTGTCAAATAACTGATCCACATGTGTGAGATGTTGTAGGACCTTGCCCGATACCTTCTCGAATGCGGCCACCATTTCGAACACTGATGTCCCCTTTCCGGTTCCTAAATTATAAGCCTCACAACCTGCAATCAGAACAACTTTGTTAGACCCAACCCAACAAAACCAGAGATCTTCGCAAGCTTTTGGGTACATGGAAGCATGAAATTATTCCTAATAACTGTTCCATATAAAATGACTGAGAACCGACATGTACGAAAAATGCTTCACTCGAACACTACAATGACTTGTTGACAATGTTAATCTAATAGCTCGAATCTGAATGGTGAAAGTAAAAATCTGTCAATTTGCAAACTATACTTTCTAATATTGCTTGAACCTTTTTCTTTTCTCAATGAATAACCAAAAGATAGCTCAAGTTCATGGATTGCATGTTGCATTCATAAAGATAAACAACAGCCTAGCCATCCATGAAGATAAATGGATAATCAGTGATTAAGGATTTGATGAAACCAAATTGGCCAACAAATATGAGAAATCAAGCTATGGATTCCAATTACCAATTAGGAGCATGCTCACCTGTGGTGCGATCCTCAAAGAACTTTTTTAAGGCAGCAATATGGCCGTCGGCTAGATCAACCACATGAATGTAATCCCTCACCTATAGACGTGAAGGTAAACTTTTAGGCCTTTCTACGTCTCGACAAGCAAGCTGTGTTAGCCTCTGACAAGTATCATGTGGAACAAACACATAGAAGCACAATTAACATAACAGTTTGTGCTAACTCGGCAGTGGTTTTAGTTCTATCAAGCTGATGACAAGAGGATCAAATGATAAATGTAGTTGCAAATACATGAACAATATTAACCATAGAGCAAGATTAATTTATTATTTGAGATACAATACCCCAGTTCCATCTTTGGTTGAATAGTCAGTTCCAAATACTGTTGGTGAAGGCCTCCTCCCAACAGCAACTTGCTGGATAAATGACATGAGATTATTGGGAATTCTACGAGGATCTTCACCAATATGTCCACTCGGGTGAGCTCCAACAGGATTGAAGTATCTTAAAAGCATTATTTTCCAATCATTGTCTGCATGATGGACATCACGACATATTTCTTCAATCATAAGCTGCAAGTTTATATAAAGGTCATCAAATTAAACTGAATGAATGTAGTGAAACTGAGAAATCAGGACCAAGAAGAAACAAGAAACCTTAGTTCGACCATAGGGGCTCATTGCATGCAAAGGGGATTCCTCAGTACATGGCAAATGCTTTGGCCATCCATTTGCAGTAGCCGATGAAGAAAATACCATCTGAAAATTTTCAAAAAGCAATCACCCAAATGTGTTAAATGATGAACAAATATACAAGATCACAAAACCATGAGGCAAGAGAAGATTTCATCAAGTGAGAAGACGAATACATCTTTTTCAAAAAGAAAATAGCCTAGTCTGTTGTATCTCTATGTGATAATGTAGCACATGGTCTAAGTATACCAACTCTTCAAGATCGATGGTCGTTGTGACACTAAACGATTCTGTAGCAATATTCTGAGTTCTTTTCAGAAAAAGACATCTTTGGTCTAATATAGTTTTCCCACATTTTCACATTCCACTAGCAATTACTGAAAAATATATTCTAAAATGCAGACAGTTTTGTTGGAGAAAGACAATTACCGAGGATCATATACAAATATTAATTTAGAATGTAATAAATCAATTTCAACATTGTATATTTGTTGTTAGTTTGTGTTGCTTTGTCCACAGTTTACAAAAGTTGTACAACTAAAAGACACTTGAACTTCTAAAAGTTGTCCACACTTGAATTTCTTAGTCTTCTAAGCAAAATCTTGTAAAGAAATCTCATTGAAAAGCTATCTTCTTGCAGCCATGTGCAGCCATTACTTCCAAAAGAGTAATTGTGCCAATGATATTATTTTTGTAATAAAGCAAAGGTTTCTGAACACTTTCTCCCACAACCTTTAGACCAGCAAAATGTATGACAACGTCAAGCCTGCAGATAGAAACGAGAGCATCATTTTATGAAGTTGGTGCCCCTAATAGGAAATTCAAAAATCAGTATGATATCTACTGGCATGTTAGATTCCATGATATGACCCAAGACATGGAAGAATACAAAGGTATAAAATGTTAGATCAGAAAATAACTATTCACAAGACATGCAAAAACATTTAATGACCATTTTGGTAATTGGCTTACATGTGGTAGGGTCTCTACTGGCAACTCATTATCACCCTTTATATTCGTCCTGCTTACAAATTCACCCCACTGCATCTTGGCTCATGGGCATTTGGCAGGGTGGACAAGTGGAATTGTCCAAGACTGTTATAAATCTACTTTCCAGATTCTTTCATCTATTCCTTTTTCAAAAGCAAATCTGAATTCTATTCAGAATATCCATATCCTTATTCCAGCATTTTTGTATCCAGTGGATTAAGGATCAACATGTAGACATCTTCCACCTCATGCACTGGTCCTTCCATTAATATTAGGGAGTCACTTGCTAGCATTTCTTACTGCCCCTACAAGACTTTGCTGATCTTAGTTCGAACATGCTATGCATCTGATTTTTGAATATGTTTACAGCTTTGTACTCTATTTACAAGGTTACTAATACTATCTGTAAGTTTCATTCTGATCATTCAAAATCTTTTTTCTACAAAAGAAAGACTTTCGAAATTTTGTTTACTTGACAACAAGTCAAACTGATGACAATCACAAAAGGCATATTCCCATTTGTACCCAAAAATTTAAGTATTTAAATAGTAATATTAATTATACCAAGTCCACCACAACATTCTAATATCTTTTAGAGTGTGCAACATAAATCTGAGGGAGAAAATAAAATTATCAGTAAGAATTCAAAAAATCAAAAGAGGAGAAAAAAGAACACAAAATTCAAACAAAAACGGAAACTAGTAAACAAAGAGAGGAAAAATACAAGAAACAAAAAAGGGAAATTAGTAAAAAAAAAAGAAAACGCAGATAAAAAACTAAAGTACCAGAGAAGGGGGACAGTTCATGAAGATTGAATAGTGAAAAACAACTCTAAGGAACTAATCTGAAATTTGCAGAGGGGGATCTATGAAGTTATTAGTGAAGAGATGCTCACCTTTGGATATTGTAAGAAGAATCGCAATCGAAGAGAAAAGGAGCAAGAATTCTTCATCAATTGGTATGCTCTAAATGAAGGACTTACTAATCTGATAGATTATCGTCAACCTTAAACTAGAAGCAACGAGTCTTCATCCGCTGACATGCTCTAAATAAAGATGAAGAGAAAAGGAAATGATCCATCTAACAGCAAAAGAAGAATCGCAATCGACCCATCCTGGATTTTGATATCATACTCCTTCTGGAACCTCTCCACATGGCCATGGTGCTGATCCACGAACAGGAACCTCCGAATCCCGTACTTGAGAAGGTTCCGCGAGATGCAAGCAAGCGAGACGGCGGTGAGCAAGACCTAAGAGAGGAGGACGCACAGCTCGAACTGTTGGTCTTTGTACTTTGCGCAGACGGAGTGGGAGCACTGGTAGAGGCCGATGGCGGCGGATGGGACGGCGAAGCCGAGGAGGTGGCCACGCGAGCCCGTGAGGAGGAATTGGGGAAACCAAGCAGGGTGAGGAAGCCCTCGAGGGGGCGGAGCGTGGCGTCCAAATCCTTCTCTCCGGATCTGTCCTCTACTTGCACAAGCGGTTCCTCGTCGGCTAGTTCGCGCGAGGAGAAATTTGAGGGGTCTTGTTTGTGTGCGGCGAAGAGGAGGAGGAAGAAGTGGAGGGAGAAGAAGCTAAGGAAAAGATAGCAAGGAAGTTTGAGGTGTCTTAGGGTTCGGTATTGTCGCTCGCTGCGGCGAATGAAGAGAATGAATTAAGGGGAGGTTCTCATTACTCATTAAACGGTGGGCGTTTTCGTTTTCGCGCTCGCTCGCTGTTGTGTATTACCACGTAAGCAACACAGATAGACAACGGTTAATTAAAACCAGTTGTCGTAAGCAAGCAAATAGATATCAGTTTTTAAAAAACCGTTGTCTTTGACATACATAAGACAAAAAATCGTTGTTTTTTTCCGTAAAAAATTTTTCAACATCAATGGTTTTTGAAAAAATCGTTGTTAAATGAAAAAAGACAACGATTTTTCAAAACACCGTTGTCAATTGGGTATTGTTGAATTCAAAAATTCTTGTAGTGAGGCTGTCTTGTCTCATTAAAAACTGACTTGCTGACATAATGATCCTCTGGCAGCCTTAGTCTCCCCGAGGGTTTGGCACAGCCGCCTGAATGTCTGTCCATGCTGTCACTTTCATCCCAATTAATGTCTGATACTTTGCCAGGATATGATTATGGCAGATATTTTTTCCTCATAATGAGAAGATATGGAGGATCTTAAAAGCCTGATCATGATTAAACTACTGAGACAGTGGGGTCACCTTGGCTGATCTCACTAGGCATGGTGACTAATCCATACAGATGGGTCGGGTGACCAGGAGTGGTCACTCGGCGAGACTCGGTCACTCGGGCTTGACCTATTAAGTAGCTATGAGTCCGTCAGGGTCTGGCCGATCGAGTGAAAACGGTCATCCGGATGAGCTGGGTCTCTTTGCTATCAACGACTCTTGGGTGGGCAAATCATCTGTGAGCCGCTAGTCCGATCGACCAGCTAGGTATGCCCGACCGGACAATGGGTGACAGGCCACGAGTTGCTTCATAAAGCAGGGTGAGTGATTTCGTAGACAGGATGATCAAGTCGTCCGATCGGGCGTGTCCGACCGGGACCATCCGCCCGGAGCTCGACTACACATTTGATACCCTCTTTTTCAAGGGAGTCAAGCACGTGCTTTTCCGTCCACCCGACTGAACCCTCCCGGCCGGATCTGCCGACTGGGGACACCCGACCGGCTACCGCCGACTGAACCAAATCCGCGCAACCTCGAACTTTGATCCATCAGGCTAGGTTGACACCTAGCGCGCCCGACGTTCTTTGCCCGACTGGGTCTCTTTTAGACCGGGCTTAACCCTCGACCGGATCAATATTTATGTTAATGCAGATGTTAAACCGTAATTGATAGAACATAAACTTGTCCTTTCATACAACTGGTTGACCAATTCAAAATTTAATAAGTATGACAAAAAAAATAATAATATCCAATGGGATACTTGAAGACAACTATGTATAGGAATTGCTAGGATAGGATGATGTCTAGGGGTATGATATATCTTTTAAATATTCATGGTTTAATCTTTAATTAATTATGATGAATTATATAAGAATTTTTTTTTCAAATAAGGAGTATAACCATGAGATATTAAGGTATTAGACTGTCCATCATGACACTTTTCAATTTATCTTAATAATCAGTGACAAATTTTGTATGATAGGATGGATCGTCCTAAATTCGATGCTAAATCACTTGGTTAATTTGATACCTTGATTCCCCCTAATTAAAGTCTGTCGGCCACAACTACAAGCCGCACCACTAGCAAGGCAATGGCAGACCACAGCTCCCGACCTTGACCCGCAGCCAGAAAAAGAGACTTATATGAATATTTATTAAATTAAATTATCATATTGTGATTCATACCTATATATATGAACATTTATTTTAATAAATTTTAAAATCAATTTTTAATTATATAAAATAACTCGTTGGATACATGCTTATAAATTAATAAGTCATGGAGTTCTTTGGCATCAATCAAATAAATTTATAAGTTAAAATGATTCTAAATTTTTTCTAAATCCTATGAGATAAAATGTATTATTCTTGTTAACTTGGTATTTTCTTGTCACCACGCAATTACCTTTATATATATCATAATTAATCTTTTCATGGCCGCCACCACTCTCCTTCGCTCTCTTGTGACATATTCTTCTAACACGATAAACACTCCACCCACACTACTAGTCTAATGTCGGCATCTTCGTTCCACACCACCATCCATATATATCTATAGCTAGTGTAAACTGTAAAGTCGTCAACACATCGTGCCATAATTGTTCTACTAGTGTTATACTTTTCTTTGTAATTTATTTATTTATATTAGAAGAAAAAAATATTTAGTAAATTTTAATTGGCATAAAAGAAATATTTCATATAGCAACAAACTATAGGTGACAAACCTTAGTAGAAGAATTTTATTTTTATTTTTTTGGTGAAGTGAAGAAATTATTTGATTGCTGAGGATAATATAATGTAGGATAAAAATTGTAAAAATATTATATTGAGTATTTTTGTTTAAATAATTTTTATCTAAAAGGGATAAATTATCTAAATTATTATACTCATAATTAGTCATGTGGTTAGAATATATATATTAAATTACAGAAAACTCCTCAATGCCCACTTGATCTTTGCATGCACTCCCCATTTGAGTTTTTCTTTGCATTCACTCCCTAATGGATTGAGTATAAAAGAGTGAAAATTGAGTATACATCAATGAAAATTGAGTATAAAACAGTAAAACTTGAGTATAAAAGAGTGAAAATTGAGTATACAGTTTCTTGATGTGGTAGATGCATACTCAAATTTCTAATTTTTATACTCAACTTTCTTCAAATAATACTCACCAAACTGTCTTGTCAATCCCATCAGGGACTGCATGTAAAGAAAAATTTGAGTGGGGATTGCATGTAAAGATGAATTTGAAGATGGGGAGTTTATGAAAATTTTCCCTATATTTTTTAATAATTCAAGTGTCCAGACTTTACTGGATATAGAGGGTCTTTTGAAATCGACTTCTTAGATATTCATCTCATGTCAGATTCAAATTTTGACCATCTTATCACTCAACTGAATATTCTTACATTACATCATATCTATCACTCAACTGAATATTTTTACATTACATCATATCTATGAGAACGACTAAAATACTATTCTATCGTATTCTAATAGTGAGTTCTCACATAATAGATTGATGACTAATATATGAAATATTACTATTATAAAGTCTAGGAGTCAAATCCCGACGAAGCCAAATACCTACTCTTTCTCATGCGCTAGTGACTGTCTAGGTTAATAATCTTCATAATTTATTTTCTCCGTATTAATTCTAAAATAAATTGACGGAGTATTAGAGGTGAACGAATTATGTTTTGTCACTGTCATATCCTAGTGGTGGCTTAATAAATGTCCATGAATTATTTTCTTTATACGAAGATAATGCATGCTAATTAAGATCATGTAAACAGAAAGCTTGTTAGCTAAATACTCAAAAATGGCTCAGCTAATTCCCTAATTCTTATTGATTATGCATCACTTTTTGTGAGTTGTCAAACCTCACATGCGGAGTTGGTTGGTGCACACGGTAAAGGTGTTCTGGATGCGCATGAAAGACTACAATTCAATTTTCTGTTAGCGCATGAGCCGAGTCGAATTTTAGTGAAAAATTTGTGTTGGGCGATCCCGGTCCGAAGTACCCGGCCACCCGTGGAAAAATATAAAGAGTTTATCTTTGCAAATAGAGTATTCATTTCAATATTGGAATAATCTTACAAGGACAATGAAGACTGCGAAGATCGGTTGCCAATATGTTACTGTGAATGTCTCCGGATATACTCGGTGGAAAAATTAGGAGGGTTGTCCACCTCAAGAATTAGTCAGGTGAAATCTGGACACCTAGATATAGAGTGGTCTAATTGTTAATGCATGCTACTATGTTGTCACAAGGTTTCATAATCAATGGAAAAATTTAGTGGAAGGGAGACCAAATTTTAAGTTGCAACTTGTACTAAATTTAAAGTTTAGCTTGATGGATCTATTAGAATTTGAGTATCCAAATTAGTAGTTTTCATAATTTATCTCTTTTGTGTTGGTTCTGAAAATGATTTGCAGAGGCGCTAGGGTGAGCGAATAATTTTTTGTCACTTATATATTATAATTTGAGCATGATTATCAACTATAGGATGCCCATTATTAGTACAATTATACCCAAAATGGTCAACTCAATCTTATTTTGACGTGTTAAGTAAAGATTTAGATTAGGTCTACTTATGATTCTAGTGTGTGTATATGAAGTTGTGTTAGGATTTGATGGAATACACATGAAGATTTAACATGACTAAGGTTGGTGATTGAATTATGACTCGAGGTCCATTGGATATTAGAGAAGGATATTTTGAGACATCCAAAGAATGAGTAATTTGTTGGATATTATGTGAATGGAAAGGGAGGTGTAGAGGAAAGAAGCTCCTTGATGAGTGGGTCTTTAGTCCCACATTGGGAGTTTCTAGTGAATGGAAAGGGAGGTGGAGAATAAAGAGACTTTATTGTGAGTGGGGCTTTAGTCCCACATTGGGAGTTTTAAAACATAATTGTTGGTTTATATTGTTTCACAAGCATCTTAGTTGTGAACAAATGCAAGTGGAGAGGCTCTCTCTCACGCGTGGGTGTGCAAATCCAGGGTCCGGATTTGTACTGAACCAAGTGAACTCGTGTGTGTGCATGACCTACGCGCGTCGAATGTCCGACCGGTCGGGGCAAAATTTGTCCAAGCAGATGAACCAATGAAAAATCAGTAACCCCCAGACGTTTGGATCTGACCGATTAATTGGCAGTAAATGACGATTAATTCGGTCATTGATTACTGCGGGGGTCTGAGCCTATATAAAAGAGGCTATGACCGAGAGCAAAAGACAGACAGAGAAGAAATTATCTTCCACCTCCTTCCTTCCCGACCTTCCTTGATAGCGTTCGGGTACTTCCTCGGTTCGCCACGAGCAACGAGTGCTCCGTTATGTCCGTAGTCCTATCCTGAGAGACAGACGTCCATCGGAGCTCGAAGCACCGTCGGAGGAGGACAAATCTGTTTTAAGGAAACTGCGCTGCGCAGGCTTCAGCAACTTCCTGGTCGGGAGACGTCTGACTACTGCTCGGGAATTCAACTCGGGAGACCTGGTCGGGAGCTCGAGTGATACTGGTCGGGAATTCCAGCATGAGAGACTGCACCCTGCATAGAAAGGAATCTCGGGTCACTCAACAGATAAGTTAAAATTTGTATAATTTTAATTTAATTTTCATAGCTCCCCGTAAAATAGAACATTTCCTCCAACATAATTAAGGTTTAATTGCTCCTCAACTGGAGGGGCCAAATTAAGTAGGTGAAAATGAAGGATGACACGTGAAATGAGCTATTTAATGGGAGTAGAATTCAGTTAACTAGTGATCGAGGTTTAGTTAAACAATCGACTAAATTAATCAACTACTTAAAAATACTTTCATTTGTGAATAAAATGATTGGGAAATTTATCGGGTTAGTATGAATCGACTAAAGGTAGGATTTAATTAACTGATAGCTCAACGACAAAGTTAAAAGACAACCATTAATGATCTGTTATAAAAAGGTTTAGATGGTTAGATGAACTAGGAGCTATACAAAGGCTAGATCCAACAACTCAAATAATCATCGGCTCGGAGAGCTGTAGACTGATAAACACAACCAAGGAGTACTCCACTTAGGTTTAAGTAATATATGTATTTGGAAAATGATGAATCAGTACAGACGACTTTGGGTGATTGGTCTAGTCCTAAGAAAATTTTTTATTAATCGTCAGGGTAAATTAAAAAGCGCTCATAGTGGACGGTCTAAAAATTCAATGTCTCAGGATTCATATCCCATTTGAATTTTTTTTACAAAATATATTATAATTAGGATCGAACCATAAATATTTAGGATGCTCATTCTACTGTTATATCATAATCTTTGGTAAAATATACTGTATATGTATTGGAAAAAAATAATTAACGAGGTTTTTTCCAATATACTGTATATGTATTGGAAAAAATAATTAACGAGGTTTTTCCAATCTCGAGTGACTGGCTCGGCCTTACGGAAGTTTTTCACCGGCCGCCAGTGCATATGTATTGGACAAAAATGATGAACTAGGCAGCAGACAAATTAAACCTGGGATGACCGGCCCGACCCTACGGAAGTTTCCCATCGGTCACTTGGGTAAATCGGGAAGCGCTCGCGGCGGGCAATCTAGAAGCCCAGCGTCCCAGGGTTCGCGTCCCATTTGGAGGAAAAAATTCTGCAAAATGCACCGTAGCTGGGGATCGAACTGCGGATGTCTGAGTTAACGACTAGTTACCCTACCGCTGCACCATAGCCCCGTGGGCCAATGTATATGTATTGGAAAAAAAATGATGAATCAGGTAACAGACAAATTGAACCTGGGGTGACCGGCCCGGCCCCACGAAAGTTTTCCACCGGTCACCAGGGTAAATCGGGAAGTGCTCGCGGTGGACAATCTAGAAGTGCAGTGTCCCAGGGTTCGCGCCCCATTTGGAAGAAAAATTCCTGCAAAATGCGCCGTAGCTGGGGATCGAACCGCGGATGCCTGGGTTAACGACTAGTTGCCCTATCGCTGCACCATAGCCCCGGGAGCCAATGTATATGTATTGGAAAAAAATGATGAACCAGACAGCAGACAAATTAAACCTGGGATGACCGGCCCGACCCCGACCCACGGAAGTTTCCCACCGGTCACCAGGGTAAATCGGGAAGTGCTCGTGGTGGGCAGTCTAGAAGCCCATCGTCCCAGGATTCGCGCCCCATTTGATAGAAAAATTCCTGTAAAATGTATCGTAGCTGGGGATCGAACCACGGATAGTGTATATGTATTAGAAAAAAAAATGATTAACGAGGTTACCAACCAACCTCGGGCGACCGGCCCGGCCACACGGAAATTTCCCACCGGCCGCCAGGGTAAATCGGGAAGCGCTCGCAGTGGGCGGTCTAGAAGCCCAGCGTCCTAGGGTTCGCGCCCTATTTGGAGGAAAAATTCCTGCAAATGCGCCTAGCTGGGGATCGAACCGAGGATGCCTGGGAAAGCGACTAGTCGCCCTACCGCTGCACCATAGCCCCGGTGGCAAGTGTATATGTATTAGAAAAAAAAAAATGATGAACCAGGCAGCAGACAAATTGAACCTGGGGTGATCGGCCTGGTCCCATGAAAGTTTTCCACCGGTCACCAAGTGTATATGTATTAGAGTTTAGAGATTAGGTGGTCAATCGAATGACAAATGACACGATTCTATTCCTAGTCAAGCTAAATAGTTAGTGGGAGACTCTTTCGTGGAAAAGTCTAAAGTAGACTTTTTCACTTTATCAAGAATAAATTGAACACTGAATGGGGGAAAAAATAGATGGAAGGAAAATATTTTATGAGATTTTAGTTTTATATTGGCAGTTTTATGATCAGAGGGTTGGTTTATATATATTGTTATATAAATATGTACGTTGTGACTAAATGTATAAGGAGAGTGTTAAATACCGGAAGTTATGGGGCTTAAATAGAAAATTTGAAATATAGGCATCTTGTTGGGATTAACTAAACTTGGAGGGTCTTTTTATAAAAAGCCAAAATCATTATAAACCGTTAAATTTCCTCCCTTTATTCCTCTCCCCCGTTTCTTTCCTCGACGCCGAACCACTGCGCCCAGCGGTTCCCCATCGCGCCGCCGAATCTCTCTCCTCCTCTTCCTCCACGTGATTTCGGCCGGCGGCATCACCATCTCATGACCAGAGACCTTCCTTCGTCGTGTTTCCTCTTCGTCTTCTCCACGCAGTTGAACAGGCGCCAAGCCTTGACTTCTCTGTGAGCAAGCCTAGCCGATTCCCTCTCCAGCGATCTTCACAAGCGCCACCTTGTTGGCTTCCCGTCCTTGATTTTTCCCTCTAGCCACAGTTCATCCTCTGATTTCTGACAAAGAGGTTTCTTTCAAAGCAGAGGAGTAGTGTGTGGGAAGCTTTAGGTAAGGAGATCCTTGTTTACGTTTGTATGGAGTTGGAAGAAATAGAATGGACTTGTAAACTGATCGGTAGAGCATCGTACATGTTAAGCACAGATAATGTTAGTTATTTGGATTCCACCGAAAGGGAGAAGGAATTCATTTATTCAAGCTTTCATTAGTTCACATGCAAATGTTAATACTGTTGTTGTTACAATGAATTGCATATATATATATATATATATATATTAGTTGATATTGTCGTTCATACTTGCTAGTTGCTAGCGTAAATATTACTGCATGTAGAGTATTCCTATTTGATTGATTTTTTGCTTCCATCATTAAATATTGTAGATGCACGGTTGTGGTAGACTCAATCTACGTACATATCTCTGAGTTTGTAACTTTAAGCTTCCTATTTGACAAGTAGTTAAATTTTAATCATGACGCAGTAGTTCTTACAATTAGTTTAGGTATGAGGATTAATTTTACATTGTAGTAGTTATTTGGGTTTAATTTGGGATTAAACCCAATTGACCTAACCTTAATGATTGGGTTAGAGGAAACAACTATCGTTTAAGATTTAATTAAACGGATGTAGTAACGAGGATTTATCCTAAATTTTTATTTGATTGCAGTTTAACAAATTATATAATCCTATTAATAGCTAAACATTATCCTCAATACAGGACCTTGATTCGAACTCGTTTGGTTGATCGTGGAAGGTCCTCTTCGTTTACAAACTTCTATAAAAGGCGGATACTTTTCCTTTGTATTCTTGTAGTTCTTTTATCTTAAATACATGACTTGTTATGTCTAAATAGATCTGCTTGACCTTGTTCTTTACTGTTGATTATTTTTTATTGTCCGTTGATACTTTCTTCGTTTGATCTTCGAGTTAATTCATAATTTATATCCGTACAGTCTCTCATTGATTTTCCATTCTGTAAAGTACTGCTCGTACACGAGTACTTAAATTTCATTAAACACCACTAGGATGGTTGGCATTAGAGACACCCTACCTAGTAGTTTAGTTGCATATTCGTTGCTTTCTGGTTGCTTTCTGGTATTTGTTGTTTTTGTTGTTGCATCGTTGTTATTCGGTTGTTTGTGCGTATTGAGATCATGCACCATACCTGCACGGTTGCATACTGGCGACTGTTGGGCTTCCATATGATTAAGCCGTCGTCAGTCATCTAGTTGCTTCGCCACTCAATCACTTGTCGTGGTAGTTGCTAGAGTGCGAGCAACCGTCCTATGATGCCACACTCGACCACTCATGTATAGTGGATGTTGGAGTTGTAGGCAAGCAGTTGACACCCTCATCGTTGTTTTCGAGGGATATCAGAGCTGTTGATGGCTCCCCCTTTATCTCGAGGTTTGGAGTAGTTGGCTCCCCAACATCCTGTCCACTCAACACATATATCAGTGGTATTTGTTGGAGTGCGTACAGTTGTCACAACCCTACCCACTTGACCACACAGATGTGATGTGTTAGCTGCTTGACTGGCGTCAGGGGTGACACATATCATTGTATCATGTGCATCAATTGCATTTATGTATTTTCTTGTGTTTGTTGCATTTATATAAGCTATGGTTGCTGCATTTGGTTGATATGCATGTATGTTTAATACTATGCTATTTCGTATGCAAGCATGACCTATGTGTGTCAAATGCTCGAACGACCGGGATAAAATTGTCCATATGGAATAACCAATATTTTACCACATGAATATATTATTGCTACCTGATCAAGTGCATATATGATTCATTAATTGATGTTAATGGCATATATGTAACATCCCAGGTGAAACGACTAACTATATATGGTTGGCATTTTGATCTTGGCGGTAATGACAGTAAATGACCTTTAATCGACCATTTAAAGTAACAAAAGAGGAGACACTCCTATATATCATGGGGCTAGATCTTGAGCAAAAGGATAGTAACGAAAGCTATAGTAAAGAAGAGAATTTCCATCCACTTGTATTGTCCCTCACTTTCATCCTCTCTGTCATGCATCTCTTGCTCGACAGAATACCCATAATAACATTCTGGTACCTCTTAGTTCGTTGTGACCATCAGTGTTTGGTGACGATCACAACTTATTATTGTATCTTGGAAAACAAACGCCCCCATGATTATCTTGAAACACAGTGGGAGGTGGGGTGAATCTATTTTAAGAACACTGCATCATACGCAAGCCTCAACATCGTTTCTTTCCAATTCAAGTAGTCGGGCAATCTCACTCTTGACTCAGTTGAGACATCCACTCAAGATTACCTCCCAAGTACTTGATATCTTCATATCTCGACTTGGAAACTTGCTTGGGCGATTACACTTCCCAACTCGGCTACACTTAACATCTGCTCGGGCGACTTGCATCCCGACTCGGCGACACTCAGAATTCACTAGTGCGTACTCATCCCGACTTGACAGTTCTTGATAGTCGGGCAACTTTAGTACTCAGTCAGTTGGGCAGTCGGGCGACTCGATGACTTGACAACACGCTTGGGTACTCAAAGACACACTCAGCCAGCTTGGTACTTGACGACTAGGACAAGTTGCTAGTCAGCAAGCGGGTGATAGCTTGACTCGTACTCGGTACTTCACTCTGACCACTGGAAGCTTGGCAGGATTAGCCCCGTTGGTAGCTTAAGATTATCATCTCAAGTCATCCAACAAATAAGACTGATTTTGCTAATTTCAAATTCAGAATATCCTCACTAATTTTCGGCATCAAGATTGTCTAACTCAATATAAGTTTAGTATTATACAAGCTAAATAACTCAAAAATATTGTTCGGGGGGAGGGGGTGAATAGATGGATGAATTTTCCGAGCAATGAGAATTTGATTTTCGCATGATGCAAATAAGCATATGTGGCATTCAAACCATTCATGGTGTTGGGGTCGTCCTCCATGGGCCATATGCATTTCCTCAAATTTATTCAGTCGCCAATGGAAAATTTCCACAAATCGAACTGACTATCTCCAGATGAATGAAGGATAGAAATATTCCCTCTATCTATATATATACACTCACTAACTAATCTAGAAGTGACAACGACCCCACAGAAGTTCTCTCGGCCATTAAGGTAAACCCGAAAATACAAGTGGCAGTCCACACATTGGTCTAGCGGTCCTAATAGTTCAAACGCAGGGTAAATTTCTTGTGCTCCTTGAAATTTGAACCCTAGGTGCGCGAGAAGCTCCAAGACATGTTTACACTATATCATAGCCGAGGGGTAAGAAAGAAAGGGACATATTTGTTAGTATGCAATATGATTGTTAACTAATTATGTAAAAACTTTAAGGGTTGAATTTCTTAATAAAATTAGGCATCAAGCTAACAAATCACCTATACAAAAGATTAAAGTGTTTGCTTTCCAAGTTTCAAGTTTTGGATTAAAGTATTTTTACACCTAAGGTATGCTTTTACACCTAAGGTATGTAAAAACTTTCTCAGACATATATAGCTAGTAGAGCATCTATGTCTTGTTTCACTTAATATGTCACAAAGTATCTTGGAAAATACATGAAAGGAACTCACAATTACTAAGCAAATAAAGAGAAAACACTTACACTCCACTTTGTCTATATTAATAATTAAGGAGATGAATTCTATCAAAGTAATCATAGAGAATTGATTAAAAAAATGAGAATTTATTAAAGAGAGTACGTAAATTTAGAAAAAATTTAAATATATACCATACGTTGAGAATGATCAAAACACTGATTTAGATGGTCTTTCCATTCTATCCCTCCTGTCAATCTTAGGTTTCAATTTCTACTACTAAAATATTCGAGCCACATTCAAAAGATTAAATATAAAAATTTTTCTGTGGTATGGATGCATGCAATCTCAACATATTTTGTTGTTGCAGTTTGCAATAATGATCAAACTCAGATTTTATTATATGACAAATGAGTTAAAGTTAGGTGAGTTGTTGTTTAACCTTGTTACCAAGTGTGTATGATTGAAAGGTTTAGGACCTGACATAAGGCTAAAACCCAACTTAGTTGGGACCTAGCAAGAAGTCTAGTTGATTTCGTGGGGCCTGACAACAGGCTGAAGCCCAAGTTGGTTGAGACTTGACATGAAGTCTAGCTAGGTTCATAGGGCCTGGCAACTGGCTGAAGACTAGATGGGGCATCTGACATGAAGACCTAGTGGGTCAAGAAGCTGAGTAAAGTTTGCAAAGGATAAGTGAGGTAAGTCATTAGAGAAGAGAGATCCAATGAGGATGAGTCCCAGGTGGGACCATAGGCGCGATCCAGCTTAGAGCCATTTTGGAGATCTAAGCTAAAGCTTTGACCAGATCCTGATATTGGGAAGACAAGATCTAACTCATAAACATATATAAATTGTGTATGCATATATTTTTCTAACTCTGTGATGCAGAGACATACGTAAATCTTCGAATGTTGGACACGTGGCGACTGATAGAGCCTGACTCCGAGTTCAGATTCAAAAGTTATAGTCTCCAACAGATTATTGTGTCAAACAATGGATTGGAGGGGCCTCAGATTGGAACTGAGGCACCTTTAAGAGGATAAAATGCGCAATTTGCGCATCTGATCAATTTTGACGATTAGAGACGCCTTAAGTTAATTGTGGGTGCCTCCAACACTCTTTAAAAGCACTATCTTCACACTGCGGTCATGCTACTACTCTACTACGACTGACCACTACCGGACGGCTGATGCCAACACATAAGCGCACCCGGATATCTATGGTAACTAATTTAATACATACTGTATTCATTTCATATATCTACTCAAGGATAGTGTAGGGTATTATATTGGTCCTATTCTTTGTACTCAACTACTCTACCGGGAGTTTATCGGAGAGAGATTTAGCGGATTGCCCATCGGAAAGGTCCAACAGACCTGGGCCTTGGAGTAGGAGTCGTCAAAGGCTACGAATCAAGTAAATCTTGGTGTTCCTGTATTTGTCTCTTTTCGTACATCGCTTTATTTTCCGTTGTTACGCCCCCGAGAAGAGCCGCTGGCCCAATATAGAATCGGATAGCATCTCCCCTGTGCGACCGATATTTGAGGAATGAGTACAAGGCCTACACGGCCACCACTATCCCTCAGCCAACACGGCTAGTAATACCAACATAAAGAAAAAGACATGACATCATAACAACAAAAGTCGTGTACCGGTATGACTTACGACAAACAAAATAACAATCTAGGCCTCTATGGCGCACAAAAATATTATCCACAACACAACGGAAACAAATGTAGCAAACGCAAAAGGAAATACAGTATAGCAACAAATACATCACAAAACAAAACATACTATCGCCTCGAAACGAAAGAGCTAGGACAGGCTGCCAGGAACTCCAGACGATCATCCTGAAATAAAAACAAGGCTAACGGTGTGAGTCTAAAGAACTCAACGAATACATAAATTTGATATGCATAGTAAGCTACACTAACAGTAAGAGTCAAGCTGACAATAATCTCAAGAATAGTAGGAAATACTAAACTAGAATACCAAATAAATGATATATACCAGAGTCAGAATAACCCAAAGAATTAAAGGTCCAAATACGTAAACATACCTCTGGAAGGTGCATGATAAAAATATGTTGTAAATAGGAGTAGCAAGTACGAGCAATGCAATAATGCAACCAACAACAGCCATGCAATGATGTATCATATGCACATGATGTCTGTACGTACTCCAGCTACCCCTACACTGTGTGGCTAAGTGGACAGGATGCCAAGGAGCCAATCGCTCCAACAACCATAACCTCAAAATCAGGCAAGAGGGGAGACAACTACTCGCGGGTAACACAACCCATCATGACATGTACCCCTACGCCAACAAGGAGGAGTCAACTGCTCACAAATCACACAACCCATCATGACACATACCCAAAGCTAGAAAGGGGGAACCAACTGCTGTCTATTCCACTGCTGTCTGCTACTACGCTCCGGCATCACTACCCATGAGTGATTGAGCGGAGACACGACAGAACAACTGCACACACTAGGAAGGATCCCTGACTGCTACGACGCACCGGAACCACTGCTCAAGAGTGACTGTGCGGAGTCTCGACAGGGCAACTGTGTACACCCTCCAATAGCCACTACTCACATATAACAATGTGTGCAGATCATGATCATGGCATGACTAACGACATGTCTCAACCACATGACAGAGAGCCCTGTGTCGCCGCCTATGACAAAACACTAAAGAATGACTGACGACATGTCTCAGCCACATGACTGGGAGTCCTATGCCACCAGTCCATATGCATGCGAGGACGATGCATGCCACTATCATATACAACACCCACCTAACTAATCCTCCAATCATCAACATGATATGCAGAGGTCCAAGAATAACCATGCACCATATCCTAGCTATAGTGCTGGGTATAAAGTGTCATATCTCTAATCAAGATACATAATATATGCGACAATAAAGGGTAAAGAGGTTCAACTTCGAAAGCAGTACAGAAATAAAACTATTATTTAATAAGCTGCTACTATCAAGCGTAAATATATATAAAAGTAGGAAATAAATATAACTTTACTACTAACTATAACTAACTATGCATAAAACTGTGACAATATCTAAACAGATAAGTCAGAAGTACCCACCTTCAATAAAGAAGCCGTATCAGAAGAAGAGAACCCCCGTCCAAGAGTTCGGAAACAAATCAGTGTCATGTAACAAAGAGCAAAGTTTAGCTAATTTATACCATAATTAAATTAGCTAAACTACATACCTTACCTAATTAGACCCATTACTAATGATCAATCCAAACTATGGGAAACCATCCCACTAGCTCCCAGTAGAAACCCTTCCTATTCATATAGATCATGCTAAAAGGAAAATATTACGAAAACCTAATGCTAGTGCTAATGTTCCCATCTCAGGTTGATCATACACGCAAGAACCAATTCCTCCAACTATCTATGAGCTACCATTGCATTCAACAATTATCGACCAACCCTACTCCAACATCCTCACAACACAACTCGTGACAAAGACCAAATGTAGGAAAAGAAAACAAAAACAAACTCTAAATTAATACCATCAGCCATCCACCACCACATCCAAGAACTCATACACGGCAATCACTACTCAATTGGAAAGGAAACCAACCAAGAATCATTAAACAGAGCAACCTCAATACACCAAAATCAAATCCTGAATTCAAAATCCAACACATATGTTGAAACTACACATTTAATCCGAAGAAGATGAGAAACTACACATTTATTTTTAGGTTTCCCTAGTAGTTACAAGTAGAAAAAAAATCTTCAGCTAGCTAAAATGCTTGGGCTTGGTCTCTTGGAGACCCTGGTTTCCTCTTAAATTAGGTCCAACGCAGTCCTAGTCTCTAGGAGACCAGACCCAAGCGTTCTACATGAAAGTTAGTATAATACTAGAGCATCTCTAGGGAGCCTGAAATAAGTAATGAAGGACACCTTTGGGCTCCTTGCGACCTCAGAAACTCATAGGACTTAAAATGGATATAATCTGAGCTCTCTTTGTCGATCAATGGATATTGAGCGAAACCCACTAATGGATCTAGACTACTTAAATTTCTATTAACTTGCACCCATATTTTAGGATTGAGTAAGAGGAAAGTAAATATGATGTCAAACCTTGATTCTATCAAGAAATAATATAGGTCTAGTGTGAGGAGACCAGACCCAACTTGATCTTGGTTTGTTCTTAGAGACTAGGACCATATTGGGTCTCATATGAGAGTAGACCAATGATGGACCTAGAATGGGTTCAATCAAAACTATTTAGATCGATCAATGCGTTTTGATCGAAATCCACTGATGGATCTAGACTATTTAAATTTATGTGAATTTACAACAATACAAAAGAGTAGAGTTTAGAGAAGGTAGATTTGATATTAAATCTTGATTATGATTTTAGTAGTTAAATAAAAAAAATAAATTCGAGTTATATGAATCGATAGGTGAGAAGAAGGATAGAGAGATTTGTTTTCCACGAGTGGAGAGAGAGAGGGATAGATGTTGAGGTTATATGCGTTAGAATCATCGAAATTATTTTAAAATTTAAACGTTTCAAAGCTGAGGCACCAAGCTCAACAACCATTGAGTAAGGAGATAGATGTTGAGGTTATATGCGTTAGAATCATCGAAATTATTTTAAAATTTAAACGTTTCAAAGCTGAGGCACCAAGTTGGAAGTCAGAATCGTGTCATGGATGCCTTGGGCAGTCATTCTTCATTATTCACCACCTTGAGTACCATCGTTATAGACTTTGAGGTTTTTCTAGATATGCATGCAGCTGACCTATCATTCGAAACCAGGAGGTATATGATGGTCACCGCCATGATTTTATTTTGCATAATAATTATTTGTTTCGTGGATTGCATTTGTGCATTCCAGATTGCTCTCCGAGGCAACTGATAATGAGCGAGTTTCATAATGAGGGAAAATCAGGCATGATAAAGACGCTGACCGTCATCTCTATAGATTTTTATTGACTCAAGTTGACCAACAATATGACCCACTTTGTAGACCGGTGGTTGGTATGCCAGCGGTCTAAGGGTATTCTCACCAATGCAAGCTTGTACACCTCCTTATATGTTTCTAAAGCTAGCTCCTTGGTTGGATGTCAGCATGGATTTTGTATTGGGATTACTGCGCACCCAACGAACCACAAATTCTGTTCTCACTATGGTTAACAGATTCTCAAAGATGACACACTTCGTAGTTTGTAGGAAGACTATGAATGTTGTTCGGATAACCCATCTTTATTTCAAAGAGATCATGCATTTATATAGTATTTCCTGGTCCATAACTTTAGATAGAAATACCAAGTTTATCAGTCAATTCAAGAAATTTGGTATGTAGTTAAATTTTAGTAGTGCCTACCATCCTCAGATAGATGGGCAAACCAAGGTGGTAAATCGGAGTCTAGGCAATTTTCTGAGATGTCTCACAGGAACTAAGTTGAAGCAATAGGACTTGGGGTTACTTCAAGCAGAGTTTAGCTACAATAGATCGAGAAATAGGACAATGGGTTTGAGCCCTATTGAGATTGTCTATGGGCGGAAACCATCCCGGGTTCTAGACTTAACCCTTGTTCCACATGTCGGACGATTTAGTCCTAAAGCAGACGAGATGACATAACATATTTGGGACATTCATGAGTAGGTGAAATTAGCAATTTTGGAGAACAATACAAATTACAAAACTCGAGTTGACAATTATCGTTGTCAGGTACTTTTTGAGATAGGAGATTTTGTTTGGGTTGTTTTAACTCGTGATTATTTCCTTGTTAGTGAGTATAATAAGCTGATCATAAAGGATCAAAAGATTAGATCGTGTGAGTTACTATAGAGGATTAATGACAATGCCTATAGGTTATGCCTTCCTAGTCATATAAATGCCTCTGATGTCTTCAATGCGAAGTACCTAATTCTTTACTCAATGGTTGTTGATGAAACTACTATGAACTCGAGGGGGAATTATCTTCACCTAGGGAGACTGATGCAGGATCAACCCAATATGATCCTTTGAATCTCAAACAATCATAACTTTTAACTCGGGACTTAGAATCAAGATCTATTAGGGGTCACACATACATATTTCAGACATCTATATTTATTACTAGAGAACCCATAATCACCAACTTTCGGACCCAAATTCTACTGTTTAGGCCGTCATCCGAGCCGTCGAAAATTTTATTATAATATTTAAGGTAATTATGATATTTTTGATATTTATGGGTCTTAGTTTGTTTAAATCAGTGTCCTATTTTATTAATTTTAGTATCTTTCAAGAGATTTTTTTTCTGAATTTTTTTTATTCTTTTACAAGATTAGAATTAAGCTCCTTATTTAAAATTTTTTTCCCTTTTAATCTTAGTGTCTAGAGTCTATGTAAATATATAATTATTGATATATGAGAGATTTAATCCCTTATCGATGAGAAAGACTTCTATGATTTCTTTTGTTTTCTCGACAAGCTATCACATAATCGCTATCCTATTCCGCTATTGGATGTAAAAGATCATCCAAATCAGCATATCCATTGTTCATTCCCAAAATGCGTGATTTAGAAATTTCACACATGCATGTTTTAGTAAATTCACGAAAAAGCAAAAGTAAATTTGTATTACCACTTTATGTACCTTATCGCCGGCCGCCATGCATGCCCCATGGAATCTAGCTAATTATTTTGTCAACTGGAACTGACTTCTGCTCTTCTACTTTTTGGACTGTGCATAGAATTTCAGGCCAGGGCTTCAAACTAAACTGTGAAGTGTGATGAGCCTCAATCATGTGCTCATTGAATATATCCTTACTTCTCGTCTACTTTAATTTCCTTTTAAAAAGTGACTACAAAACAAAGAGCAGCAGGAAATTAAATAATCTCCCTGCCATGGAAAGGGAGAGAGGAAGATGCACGCTGATATCGATCTCTCAGATTGTAGCTGTTCGCATGTATAGTGGATCGATTATCATATTGGATCGATGTGAATGGAAAGAGAGATCATGATACATGAATAGACTTTTGTTCTTTCCAGCACTGATCTATATACTCTGCCATCACCAAGGAAATTATAAAGACAATGGCTAGCTAGTTAGTGCGTAGAAGAAGACGCATGCATGAAGCTTCCATGCACTCACTCATCTGATCAGCTGAGAACACGTGCGCGATATGACCATTAATTAATTCCACATAGAGCAATATATATATTTATAGAGTTACGTTGCTGGTGTTGATGATTGAGATCTACTCATCATAGCCCAGTTGCAGATAAAAATTAAGTTACATGAAAGAATATATTATAATAAAAAAGAATTATATTCGTCTTAGATAGTTTTTACATTTCTCAAGTTAGTTGAAAGAAGATAAATTACACGATCAGTTCATTAACCGTCAATATAAATGATTAGCAGATAGAAGAATTCTTTTATCTCAAATATATTGCCGTCAATATTTCATTTGTTTTCACCATCCTCGTTAATTCATCCCAAATTAACACGGAAATAATCAATCATAAAGATTATTAATCCAAATAATAACTATCAGGTACAAAATTTAAATAGCTGGTGCGTATCAAGTAGTTTCTCAGTAGTAGTGAATAGTGATCAGAGCAGTCGAGTAACAATTTGTGTCTCTGTTCCACCAAATTCAACGTGCATGTACTGTTGTTTCGCGGCGTGGGCATGCAACGGCGTCAGTTCCACCGTACTTAGAAAATAATAATTAATTAATTTAAAATTTGTATTTAAAATTATTAAATTTAAAAAAAATTAATTTTTAAATTTCTCAGGGAAAATATTTGTTTTTTATAGTACATCTTCCATCGACTAATATAATATTATATTTTAAAAATCAACTTTTCTTTAATACTATATAAATCTTAAAATAGTATTAATGTAATATTTAATTTTAAAAACAGAGCCCACGCTATTTTGCAAGACACAGAAGTCAAAAATTAAGTGTGATTTTGTTTTTATTTTTATTTTTTTTGAAATTCAGCACCAATGATTCTGAATTTCAAAATAATTTCAGCACCAGTACGTTCTTTGGCTCGTACCAAGGATAAGAACTCCATCTTTGTCCTCGTGATCTTTTGTATATATTTTTAATATGAAACTTTTGATGGTAATTCCAACCGTTCTCCCACCGAATTTGCTATAGTTTTCTCAGTCATGACGCTGCTTGCTATGAAATTAAATCATCCATAACAACTTTTAGCAACCATCTTTTTCTCTTTTCTTTAATTTATTATCTTAATCTAACGTTTGCGATGAGGTTTGATCCGCAGCAGAAGACATCTTTTGTGACAGTGAGCCCTTCAAGGAAACAATTGGAGCATCCTGGAAATTAATTAACAATGCGCACTAGTGGAACATTAAGCTTTGGATAAGTTCAACGTAACTTTTATGCAGTAAGAGACACGTTTCGAGATTTGCTATTCGTTTATTTATTTATTTATTTGTGGATAAAAAGAGGAAGAAGGGAATATATATGTTTGCAACTTTGTCGGCTAAAGATGCACGCGTTGCTGAGATGGGAATATGATTGAGGAAGGTGATGGATCTTGACTTGTTTTATCCAAAGTGGTGGGTGCAACAAAGTTCTTGCTCTCATTTATTTATTTTTGCCTCCCGCATTATAATATATTCTAGAGTTATCCTAAAGGGCGTGTTTTTTTAAAAAAATAAAAATAAAGGAGCGAACCAATATTAGAAATCTGAAAAAAATATGTTTATCATTTACTGAATTTATGTGTAAAACATCTTGTCTCCAGGCTTCGGGTTGGTCATCATATAATAAATTTATAAAAATAAGTAAAAGTTGATTCCTAATTAAATTGAGAAAAAATACCTTACCATATGATGACATGCTCGATTTCCTAATTTTTTTCTCTATAAAAATTATGGGATCAGCCGTGTGTGGCGCTTGGGTTAGCGTATGATCTTTTGCAAATATATATATATATATATATATATATATATATATATATATATATATATATATAACCTCTTATATATAAGCAAATTGGTTTTTAAAAAGTCCCACCAGGTGGGGTCGTCAATATGGATCCATTTACGCATATTGAATTCTATCTCCTATTATATTATCATTCTATATATACTTAAATAAATTTTATCTTATTTTATTATTGCTAATTAAGTCTTTTGGGTCTTCCTCTTCCTCATTTAATATGTGTATTTGTCATAGTTTAACATCACCTAACTGGAATATTTATTGACCGTCTAACTACATGTCCGTACAATTTAAAGCATATCTCTCAAAATTTTCCCTCAATAGATGTAACTCCGACTTTCTCTCTAATGCTCTCATTTCTTTCTGTCTATCCTCGTATGTCCACACATTCACTTTAACATCCTCATTTCTGCAACTCTCATCTTTTGCTCATGTATTCGAGTCATAACACAACATTCAGAGTCATATAATATAGCAAGTCTAACTGTTGTTTTGTAGAATTTCTCTTTAAATTTTATATGTATTTTACGATCACATAAAACACCTGACGCTCTCCTCTATTTCAACCATACTGCTTGTATTTTATGTAAGACATCTTTCTCAATCTCTCCGTCATTTTACAAAAATGATCCTAAATACTTAAATCTCTCAGTTCGAGAAAATTTATCATCTCCTATCTTAACAATTATCTTATTACATCTAATATTGCTAAATTTAAATTCTATATATTTTGTTTTTACTCTACTAAGCCTAAAATCTTTCACTTTTAGTATTTCCTGCTAATATTTTAGTTTCGCATTTACTCATTCATGTATCTCATTTACTAAAACAATATCACCTTTAAACAACATGCACCACAATACTATATTTTAAATGTGTCTAATGAGTTCGTCTATGATTAATATAAAAAGACAAACATTTAGAGCTGATCCTAATTGATGTAATCTTATCTTTATTGGAAATGCTTCAATTAATCCACTTGAAGTCTCCACTCTAATCGTCACATTCTCATATATATTTTTAATTTGTTTAATATAAGTTATGTTAACATATTTCTTTTTTAGAATTCTCCATATAATTTCTCTCAGGACTATCATAAGTTTTTTCTAAGTCAATGAATATCATTTGTAGATCTTGCTTTTGCTCATGATACTTTTCAATTAGTTGTTTAAGAAGATATATAACTATTAGAGATCGTGCGGTAGACAAGAGGAGGGGTGAATTGTCTCTGTAAAATAAACTTAATCTTTTGTTTTGCTTTAACAAAGATAGATGTTAGATTATAAGCAAGATAATAACATAAGAATTAAATAATAAAATAAAAGCAAAGAGGCACAAACAATTTACTTGGTTTACAACCAAAAAGGTTGCTAATCCAAGGCAAGTTAAAGCTCGATCTCCAAAAATACTCCTTGGGATGAAGAAGTCTCTTACACAGACTACAACTTAGAGAGATAATGAAAACTAAGGAAATTTGTTACAGATGAATTGATGATTGCAACTAAACTCTAGGGGTTTATTTATAGACCCATTAAAGTTTATCCGGTTGCTGACGTGGCCCTGTATGGGTGCCCGAGTGCATAGGGGCGCCTGACACGTGACTCAACGGTTATCCGAGTTGCAATGTTCGCAAACAGCTACTTTTGGCTAAACAACTTCTCGGATGCCTATATTCACTGAGGCGCCCGAGAACATGGGCGCCCGAGAACATGGGCACCCAAGTGCATAGGGGCGCTCGAGTTGACTTTGGTCAGATTTTTGCCGACCAGTCTTCTGGCGAGTCTTCTTGGGTGATCTCGGCTCTTCCAGAGTTACGTTGGGCTCACCTGAACCCTCCTGGGACCTTCTCCTCGAGCGTACTTTCCCCCAGCTTCTCGTCCCTCAAACGTTGCGGGCGTCCTTCTCGCTCCACCGACGTACTCTTCCGCAGACATCTGTGTCTCTCGGATACACAAAGTCCGTCAGCTCCTTTCCCGTGTCATCCTTCTCAACTGTTGCATCTTCTACTTAACTTCCTGCGCTCCTAAGCTCCCGCACACTTAGACACAAGGATCAAACATAACATGACCTAACTTGACTCGGTTGACCACATCAAAATTCACCTGGGGTACTTACAATCTCTCCCATTTTGATGTGCATCAACCTGAGTCAAGTTAGGGTTAAACAACATATGAAATTGCAGAAATAAATATTTGACAATTTAATTCAAAAACAAAAAATTTGAATAAAATTAAGTCACTCCCTTAACTTAATCCTATTTCTCCCCCTTTGATCACATCAAAATTTAAACATGTTAAAGATAAAATTAACTCTAATAAGAAAAACATACATAAATTCATAAAAATTATTTAAACATCCAAAATTTTTCAAAATTTTTGAAAACATGTCAAAGATATAAATTAGTTTCCAGAAAATCCAATTTTTCAAAAATCAAATGAAAATTATTTTTAAAAATTAAAAGGCCAATTATCGATAAAAAATTTTTAAATTTTATTTTACTTGAAAATTGCTCAAATTTTTTTTCCAAGTTAAAAATATAGCAGACTCATCTTTAAAATTCTCAAGGTAAAATAAAATTTCTAACGGTAAGAAAATAATTTTAAATTCAAAGTTGATAATTTTTAAAAGATATAATATTAAAAATAGATTTCGACTTCATATAAATTTGGAAATTTTTCTCAACACCCAAAAGATAATCCATAGATCCTTAAAACTCGAATTTGATGAAATTAATTATTTAAGTATTTTTAAAATAAAAAATATATAATTTTGAATGAAAAATCATAACAAATCTGTTTAACTGTTAAACATTTCGAAAAATTCTTGTGGATTGGTTACAGAATACTCTATCATTAAAAAAAATATAAAATTCAATTTTATGCAACAATTACATATTCGAAAAAACTTTCAAAAAGATTACAAATAATGCATTAATTACCAATGAAAACATTGATTAATAATTGACAAACAAGTAATAAATGAAATCTAACAATTTATAATAGATTTTGGGATCTAAAATAAATTCTTATCAACAAGTTTAATCAAAATTTTAGGTGGAATATAAGTTTTAGGAATTCTTATAGTTTGACTCTTTTGATGTCGTAAATACTAATTTAGTCTTCCAATATATCTAACTTTTAAATTTTTAAAACATATTGAACATGCATGATTATTTTTCAATTTTTCTACTTGAGCCTTCAATTTTTCATTTTCTAATTTTAATTTATTCTACATTTCAAGTGGACATGTAGAAGCTAGTTACTTTTTCAATTCTAAATATTTGTTTTCTAATTTGCACATCGACTTCATCATTGATTTAATACCTGAATAATGTTGATCAGGTAGTAAAAAACATACCTCACTTACCATGGCTTTTTCGAAGTCTGAAACTCCCCCTTCGTCATTGTTATCTTCTGATGTGGCTCCCCCTTCATCAATGCTTTCTTCTTCTTCATGGGTGGCCATTAGCACATGTCCAACGTGTTTTATGAGATCGGACTCATCTGATGATGATTCGTCTCATGTGACTTTCAGGTTCTTATGTTTGGCCTTGTTAGATTTGTTTACCTTTAGCCTCAGGTAGTTCTCCTGATGTGCCCTTCTTCATCACAATTGTAGCAACGAATCTTTCTTTGCTTTGGGAAACGTTTCTTACTCTATACTTTATTAAGCCTTTTAGATTTGAAATACTTAGATAATTTTCTTACCATGTATGTTGTGTCTTCTTCATATTCTGAAGATTCCTCCTTATACTGGATCTTCCTCGTGCTTAAGGCTATGTTGTTCATCTTACTCTTTCCTTCACACCATGATTTATGAAGTCCTAATGTCGAAAATAATTGTTCTATGGTACTTACCTCAAGATCCTTAGAGATGAAGTATGCGTATATTACAGAAGTTCAGTCTAGGGTCCTCGGGAATGCATTCAAGGCATACTTTTGTGAGTTGTGACTCATTATCGTTTCTCCATGGTTCTTAAGTCCCATGATTAGCTCTTTGATTTTGGCGTGTAGCCTGGCAACTAATTCTCCTTCTTCTATTTGGAGGTTGGTGAGTTGGTTGCGGAGCAGATCTCATTTTGTTAGCTTTGTTTTAGAAGTACCTTCGTGGAGTTCCAGAAACTTTTCCCAATGTCCCTTCACTGATTAGTAAGTCTTGATTATGTTGACTTCTTGCGCAAGTAGTACAGTTAGCAGATGGAATACTGCTTTTCCGTTGGCTACAAAATCTGCTTGCTCCTTTTCATCCACAGACTCTCGTCTTTATCTTTATTATTGACATCTTTGGGAACTTCAAAGTCATTTTTCATGATTAGTAATAAATCAAAGTCAGTTTAAAAAAATATCAGCATTTTTCATTTTCAAGTAGCGAACCCCCCCCCCCTCGAACTTTGGCTGGTAGATAACTACTCCGACCATTTTGTATGTGTTTAAGATGGCAGTTAGTCCTTCTGGAGCGTCTTGGCTCTGATGTCGGCAAGAGGGGGGTGAATTGCCCCTACAAAATAAACCTAATCTTTTTTTTAACAAAGATAAACGTTAGATTACAAGCAAGATAATAACATAAGAATTAAATAACTAAACAAAAGCAAAGAGGTACAAACAGATTACTTGGTTTAGAACAAGGAAGGTTGCTAATCCAAGGCAAGTTAAAGCTCGATTTCAAATGTACTCCTTGGGGCGGAAAAGCCTCTTATACAAACTAGAACTCAGAGAGACAATGAAAACTAAGCAAGGAAATTCGTTACAAATAAATTGATGATTGCAACTGAGCGTTGGGGTCTATTTATTGCCCCACCAAAGTTTGTCCGGTTGTTGACGTGGACCTATACGGGCGCCCGAGTGCATAAGGGCGTCTGACACATGGCTCAGGGGTTATCCGCGTAGCAACGTTCGCGAACGGCTACTTTTGGATGAATAACTTCTTGGGCGCCTGTATTCACAGGGGCGTTCGGGAACATGGGCGCCCTAGTGGATGGGGGCACACGGGAACATAGGCGCCCGATTGCATAGAGATGCCCGAGTTGACTTTGGTTGGCAATTTGCTGACCGATGTTCCAGCGGGTCTCCATGAGTGATCTCGGGCCTTCTAGAGTTGGGCTGACCCGAACCCTCCTTCGGCCTTGTCCTCGAGCGTGCTTCTCTCCGGCTTCTCGTCCCTCAGACGTCGCGCGCGTCCTTCTCGCTCCACCAGCGCGCGTCCGCGTCTCTCAGATGCACCGAGCCCGTCGGTTCCCTTCTGCTGCCATCCTTCTCGATCGCTGCATCTTCCTCTCAACTTCCTGTGCTCTTAAGCTACTACACACTTAGACATAAGAATCAAACACAACATGACCTAACTTGACTCGGTGACCACATCAAAACTCACCTGGTGATCATGTGAAGAAATAAATAGCATATGAAATTTACAGAAATAAATATTTGACAATCTAATTCATAAACAAAAAATTTGAATACAATTGAGCTCCCCCTTAACTTAATCCTATTTTCTCCTCCTTTAATCATATCAAAATTTAAACATGTTAAGTGTAAAATTAACTCTAATAAGAAAAACTTTGATAAATTCATAAAAAATTATTTAAACATCTAAAATATTTGAAAATTTTTGAGAATATGTCGAAGATGTAAATTATGTTGAGGCAATCTATGGTCTGTGGGATCATGTGTTTTGATGTTTGGGTAAAGGATTTAAGTTAGGTTCATCCTTATATTTGATATGTGTATTTGAGTGTACATGTTTGTAGGATACACATATGACTCAACTTAATGGCTTTGGATCTGGTGAAGGATGGTGCATCCGAGGGATCATGGACAAGGCAACAATGATGAGCTGAGGGAAGTGCACTTCGAGGCATAAGTGAAAGATGGTATGAGGACGAGCTGCGGGGTTATATGTGTTGGATCGAGAAAACCGATAGAGGGGGGGGGTGAATATCGAAAATCGTTCGGATTTGAAGAGAGAATGCGTAGCGGAAGATTAAAGTTAAAAACACACAGACACAGGTGGTTTTACTTGGTTCGGAGCCTAGGTCGACTCCTACTCCAAGGCCCACGATCGTTGATCGTTTACTTTGGGCAATTCTATATGAGGCGCAAAAACAGTTTACAAATATTGATTTACAAATATTGCACAGTAAACTTTTAATAATTAAAAAGACTCTTCTTTTATCGACGTCCGATTGTAGGTTGACTTTATCCGGAGCAGCGGGACGTCGTCGGCTCAAGTTGGGCAGTTTCCGGAGCGAGGCGCGAGAGCAGAAGAGCGTAGAAGCGTTGATTCGAAGTGATGCTTGAAGCCTGGGGTCGAGGGCCCTTTATATAGGGCCTGGGGGCGCCCGGGACGTCGGGGGTGCCCCCCACGTGTCACACAATCCGCCTCGGTCTCGGTCAGCTTCTATCCCTTCAAATTCGGGATCAGACCTTGACCGGGGCGCCCGGAGCGCTGGGGGCGCCCGGGTTGACCGGGTCAAAACTTTATCCCTTGGCTTCGCTTGGTTGAGCTTCGATGCTTTGCTGTTGGGGGCGCCCGGGAGTTGCACTGTCGAAGCTGCTTTGCTTTTCTTGTGTTTTGTGTTCACCTTGGGGGCGCCCGGGACACTCCGGGCGCCCTGGTCAGCTATTACCTCCTTCCTTTGAGGCTCTCTGAGCTGCAGACACACGTTCCTTCGGTCCTGCATCCAGGGTTAGTCCAAAACACAATGAAACAATAAATTGTTAGTTTATACAGCCTTAGCTGTCTTGGTTCTGACTTTGGGTCTCCAAAATGGAACCCTAGGTCGAACCGACGCCTACTGTTCCCTCGACGGGGAACGCGTCCTCACCTACTCCTCTCGGGAGAGTGTACCTGATGCCAACCGCTCCTTTGGTTGGACTTTTGCCTGGCGGTCCTTTGCCAGGTCTTGGATACCGAGCTGTCCTTCGCCCGTTGCCTAGCAGTCCTTCGCTAGGGCTTTTTAGTCCCTGGCATTCCTTCGCCAGTGCCTAGCAGTCCTTCGCTAGGGCTTTTACCCTGGCATTCCTTCGCCAGTGCCTAGCAGTCCTTCGCTAGGGCTTTTTACCCTGGCTTTCCTTCGCCAGTGCCTAGCATTCCTTTGCTAGGGCTTTTTACCCTGGCTTTCCTTCGCCAGTGCCTAGCAGTCCTTTGCTAGGACTTTTTACCCTGCACACTAGAGTGACATGTTAGATTACAACTAAGACTTAACTTTTGAACCCCGTTGCCATTATCAAAACACAGGTTTGACTTTGGTGCTTTCTGCACCAACAATCTCCCCCTTTTTGATTTATGGCAACCCTAGTTCAAAAAGTTAAGTTTTAATCAAAAGCATAAAAATTTGTTCCCTCCCCCTGGAGGGAATCTCCCCCTTGATTTTTTAAAATTTCGTGGGGTTCTAAGTTTTTTAAAGAGCTTTACTTAAATGATTTTGCACTTTGAAAACTTAAGTTTGGGTACCTTGGAAATCTTTTGATAGCTTAAGTTTTAAAAATACATAGAGTAGTTTTTGAAAACGTGAGTTTAGAGTACTTACAAAAAAATTGAAGCCTTAAGTTTAAAGTACTCAAAAGTTTTGAACACTTTAAGTTACGTACTTAGAAAAAAACTTAAGTACTTAGAAATTTTTTGAAAAGCTTAAGTACTTGGAAATTTTGAAAAGCTTAAGTACTTAGAAATTTTGAAAAGCTTAAGTATTTAGAAATTTTGAAAAGCTTAAGTACTTAGAAATTTTTGAAAAAAACTTAAGTACTTAGAAATTTTTTTTTGAAAAAACTTAAGTACTTAGAAATTTTTGAAAAGTAAGCTCTCTTCTTTCCTATCTTGGTATCAGAGCCTTAAATGAAGTTTTGAAAAAACTTAGTACTTTTTGAATAAAGGATAGAGTTAAAAAAATTTTGAGACAAAAAAAATAATTTAAACTCTCTCCTTTCCTATCTCTCCCCCTTTGCCATATATCAAAAAAAATAAATGTAGCAGAAATAAAATTCCATAAAGAAAATAACTTTCATAAAGGAAAATATGATTTTGCTGTACTGAACCAATTCATGATAAGACTTGATCCGAATCAGTTAATTTCCTTTTGTAGGGACCTGTCTAACCCAATTAGCTACTTACTAACTGTTATAAACAGTAATTTTTGCTAGGGTTAGTCAAGTTAAGTGTTTCTGTTCAAGTTAGATTTTCTAAACTTGACACTTAACTTGATTGCTGTATAAGTTGTATTTAGTGCCCCAATTACTGCAGATGCACTGACTTAAAGCATCTTGAATTAAGGCAAAGACCTAAGCATCTCAACCCTTTCTAAGTTATCACTCAAAAGTACCCTAAGGTGCTTGTGAGATGCTGGCTTCTAAATCTATAGGTGCATGCAGTTCTAGGGTTAGGGCCTAGGCTAAGTCCATTTGCGAAAAAGCCCTAGTTTTGAAAGGGGATAGTTTTAAGAAAAACACTAAGTTGGAAAAGATTTTAAAAACTGATTTTAAAAAAAATAACAGTTTTTCAAAATTCCTTTTAGAAACTGATTTTTAAATTAAAGTAAAGCAGGAGAAAAAGTGAGTTAATCTACTCTACTGAACACAATCCTAACTGCCTTCTTAGTGAACTGAACTCAGATTCAGGTAAAGGTTTTGTGAATATGTCAGCTAAGTTGGATTTAGAGTCAATATACTTAAGTACTATTTCACCCCTGGCTACATGGTCTCTTACAAAGTGATGTTTGACTTCTGTGTGTTTGGTTCTGGAATGTTGTATTGGGTTTTTAGTTAAATTAATTGAACTTATATTGTCTATAAATACTTGAGTTTGGGTGTAGTTGAGCTGGAAGTCCTTAAGAGTGTGCATCATCCATAAAAGTTGAGCTACACACTCTCCTAAGGCCACATAATCTGCTTCAGTTGTGGATAGAGCTATACAGTGTTGTTTTCTGCTGCACCAACTAACTAGACTCTGTCCTAACAGTTGGCAGCTCCCACTTGTGCTTTTTCTATCTAATTTACAGCCAGCATAGTCAGAATCTGAGTAGCCTGACAAATTGAAGGTTGAGGTTCTAGGATACCAAATCCCTACATTTAGGGTGCCCTTAACATATCTTAGTATTCTTTTTAGGGCTGCTAAGTGCGTTTCCTTAGCACAGGTTTGGTATCTATCACATATCCCTACAGCAAAAAGAATATCAGGTCTACTGGCTATAAGGCACAGTAGGCTACCTATCATACTCCTATAGAGTTTAAGGTCTACTGGCTTACCATCAGGGTCACTATCTATTTTTACATTAGTGGCCATGGGGGTACTTATGCTTTTAGAGTTATCTATTTTGAATTTCTTTATTAACTCTTTAGCATATTTGAATTGATGGACATAGTTTCCATCCCTAGTTTGTTTGATTTGTAAGCCTAGGAAAAAGTTAAGTTCACCAACTAGGCTCATTTCAAATTCGTTTTCCATTATTTTAACAAATTCTTTTAGAAAGTTTGAGTTGGTGGACCCAAAAATTATATCATCTACGTAAATTTGGGCAATAAATATATCTTTTCCTAGGGTTTTAATAAATAAAGTCGAGTCGATTTGTCCTTGTTTAAATTCTTTAGAAGTTAAGTAAGTTGATAACCGTTCATACCAGGCCCTAGTTGCTTGTTTTAACCCATATAGTGCTTTAGTTAGTTTGTAAACTTGGTCAGGTTTTTCTAAGTCCTCAAACCCAGGGGGTTGTCCTACATAAACTTCTTCTTTAATGAATCCATTTAAAAAGGCTGACTTTACATCCATTTGGTATAACTTAAATCCTTTATGGGATGCAAAGGCTAACAACATTCTAATGGACTCAAGTCTAGTTACTGGGGCATATGTTTCATCGTAATCTAATCCCTCTACTTGGCTGAAACCCTTTGCTACTAAGCGGGCTTTATTTCTAACTATTTCTCCTTGATCATTCAACTTATTCCTAAAGACCCATTTAGTGTCAATGACGGATTTGCCCTCAGATTTAGGTACTAATTCCCAAACTTAGTTTCTCTCAAATTGAGCTAGCTCTTCTTGCATAGCTATGATCCAATCAGGATCAGGTAGGGCTTCTTCTATAGTTTTGAGTTCAATTTTTGATATCATAGCTATTTGACTAAGGTTTCTATAGGAGGATCGAGTCCTGACTCCTAGAGCTGGATCACCCACAATTTGATCGGTTGGGTGACTAAGTCTGGGTTTCTTGGTTCTTCTAGAACTTGGTTCAACCTCAGGTCCGGCTGGTCGGTTTGGTTTAGTAATTGATTCGACTCTTTGGGCTGGTTCATTTGTTGGTTCGATACTCGGTTCAGTTGACTCATTAATTGGTTCAATGGTTAGTACGTTTAAGGGTTCAATTAAAGGTTCGATAGTTTGTTCATTATTTTCTTGGTCAGAATTTGATGAAGTTAGGTCTGGATTATTAGATGTTGAATTGATTTCTTCATCAAATATTAAGTTTGTTGTCTCTTCAATTTTCTTAGTTTGTTTGTTGTAGACTCTATAGGTTCTACTAGTGGTTGAGTATCCTAGGAAGATACCTGGGTTTGACTTAGACTGAAATTTCCCTAAATAGTCTTTGGTGTTTAGGATATGAACTTTGCATCCAAAGACCCTTAGGTAGTGTAGATTTGGGAGTCTATGGTAGTACAATTCATAGGGTGTTTTGTTGTGTCGTTTGTTAATTAGAACCCTATTTTGGATGTAACAAGCCGTGCTAATTACCTCTGCCCAATATTGGTTTGCTAAGTTAAATTCGTTGAGCATAGCCCTAGCGACTTCTTGTAGTGGTTCTATTCCTTCTTTCGACTATCCCATTTTGTTGGGGTGTTCTAGGACATGAAAATTCATGTAAATACCCATTTACCTTACAGAATTCCTCGAACCGTTGATTTTCAAATTCTCCCCCGTGATCACTCCTAAGTCTTTTAATTTTAGTGTCGTTTTGATTTTCAATTAGTTTACAGAATTCATTAAATAGGTTTAAGGTTTCATCTTTGGTTTTTAGAAACCTAACCCAGGTAAACCTAGAGTAATCATCAACTATTACTAAGCAGTATCGATTCCCGCTTAGTGACTTGGCTCCATGTGAATCAAATAGGTCAAGGTGCAGGAGCTCAAGTGTGGTTTGAGTTAGGTCAGATTGAATTAATTTGTGATTGGATTTGGTTTGTTTACCTTGATTACATGATTCACATATTAGATTTTCATTGTTTTTAATTTTGGGGATACCTTTGATTAGGCCAAGTTGGGTGACTTTTGAGATAGTTCTCAAATTGGTATGTCCTAATCTCCTATGCCAGAGGTTCGATTGTTCTAATTGAGTTAACATACATTTGGGTACTAGGGGAAGGTTTATAGTGTATACATTATTTTTCCTAGTGCCCTTAAGCATGGTTTCTGAGTCTTGTACATTTCTAATCAGGCAGTCAGAATTGTTGAAAGTGACTATATAACCAGAATCACATAACTGACTTATGCTAAGCAGGTTAAAATTGAAGTTTTCAACCAAAAGAACATTCTTAATAATAAAGTTAGATTTAAGCTCAATATTACCTGACCCAATTACCTTGAGTGTAGCATTGTTGCCAAATGCTATTGAGCCTAGGTTCTTGAGCTTGAGTTTGGTGAATTTCAATTTATCTCCAGTCATATGTCTGGAGCAACCGCTATCCAACATCCATTGGTCCAAATCTTTATGTTCATACACATAAAGAGTTTTATTGATTTGGATCCAATTAGAGTCAGAAATAGCTTAAATTGAGTTTCACTGCCTAGTCTGTCTCACCCAAATCTAGGGTTTTCAATCACGTTAGCCTTATAGGTTTTGTGAGACAAGTTTTGATAAATAAAATAACTTTGAAAAATTATTATTTATTTTGAAAACATTAAATTAATTTTTGAGAACAGTTAAGTTTATTTTCAAAGGATGTTTGAATCTATGCTTAACTGAAAATTGTGTTAGATTTGAATTTTACAAAAACTAATTTGAATTTGAAATTCAAAAATTGGCTTCCAGGTCTTGTCGAGGCACTAGGCCTTCTTTGGCCGTAGCCTTATTGGATCATCAACCCTTTCCTTGACAAAGCCGTTTAATGAAATTTCATTTTCAAAATTAATCTTTGAAAAATTTCTGGTCTAACTAGTTTGAGTTTTGGATCGGTAGCTTCGGCTAGTTTCACCAGTCTAAAGAGACCAAGTGAACTTGATCTTATTAGAATTGGTTTCCCTAACGTACTATCATCTCACCTCCACCCAATATTATGTTGTCAAATTTCAGTTAAGTTTGTTTAGTCCTTATACTAACCTAAGTTTAAGCATGGTAAATTGCAGAAATTTAAATAAACAATCAAACATGCAAATTGCAAGAATTAAATTCTATTTAACAATAAAAATAGTTTTTAATTTGGCTCCCCCTGGACTATAGCCACGATAATAATTAGACAAGATGTGAATCTTGTCCTTGGGGATCCAATACTGATTTGATCCAGTTGGTTTGTTCAGGCTCAGTTTAGGTACCCATGCCTGAACTTTACTTCTGGACTGATTCAGTACAGCAAAGTAAGATCTTTGTCGGGATTTGGTTCTATAACCAAGTCCGGATCGATTTAGAACTGATTTCTGTTTTCCAAGAATCATGTCAAGATTCTTAGAACCAGATGTAAATCGTTCTAAGGCCGCTCTAAGATCCTTAACCTGAGTTTTCAGGGAGGAGTTCTCTTTCTCAAGTTTTTCAACTTGAGTAGGAGTTCCTTCTTGAACTTTCTCGGCTAAGGATTTAGAGTCAGCTCTCTTTTCAGGAGTTTTACTTCCTGTCGGAGAGATTCGACTCGGAGTTTGGCTTTCGCCAAATCTCGAGAAAGATAGGAAATAAGTTCGTTCAATTGACTTTTATTGAAACCGCTTACCTTGATTTCGCCGTCTTCTGAAAAGGTTAGTCTGCCGTCGTCCTTTTCTGACTCTGACTCGGTCTCGACTTCTTCTGAAGCGGTCAGCGCTAGTAGGTTTGACTGGGGTTCTTCTTCTTCTTCTTCTGATGAAGATTCGTCCCAGGTTGCTTGGAGTGCTTTCTTTCTTTTTGTCTTTTTGTTCTCCTTTAGGTTTGGACACTCCGTCTTGTAGTGACCCTTCTTCTCGCACTCGTAGCAGGTTACGTTGGGCTTGTTTTTGTTATTCGCGGGTTCAGCTGGTTCGTCCTTTCTTCGGCTTGTCCTCCGCGTGTTGACTTGGTTTTTCAATTTTTTATAGTAGCTTCGGGCCAGTCGGACCAGCTCAGATTGATCTCCTTCTTCATCTTCTGCGTCTGAGTCTGAGTTGGACTCGGGTTCAGGTTGAGGTTTCTTCTTTGTCGATCTTCCAATTTTTCCTGCAACAAAGGCAATACCTTTCTCGACCATATTGGTGTTAGTCTGTTCGTGTAGTTCTAATTCGGAAAATAATTCGTCTAATTTTATTTTGGAAAGATCCCTCGAAACCTTGTATGCATCTACCATAGATGCCCACAAGGTGTTTCTAGGGAAAGCGTTTAGGGCATACCTGATTAGGTCACGGTTTTCAACCTTGTGACCTATAGTGTGAAGACTGTTCATTAATTCTTGGATTCGTGCGTGAAGTTGGGCTGCTGTTTCGTTGTCGGCCATCTTGATGGTGTACAGTTTGTTCAGGAGCAGGTCTCTCTTACTGATTCTGGTGTCTGATGTTCCTTTGTGCAGCTCGATCAGTTTTACCCACAGCTCCTTGGCACTGTTGAAGGGGCCCACTCGGTTCAGCTCTTCTTTTGTTAAACCACATTGAAGAGTCTGGGTCGCCTTTGCATCCGCTTCAATTTTGCGCTTCAGGGCGTTGTCCCATTCTGAGTAGGTCTGCGGTACTCCTTCAGCGTTCTTGGGGATTTCCAGTCTGGACTGGATGATAATCCACATGTCCACCTGAGTTTTCAGGTGGACCTCTATTCGACTTTTCCAGTACGAAAAGTATTCTCCACTGAAAAGTGGAGGTCTTGCGGTGCTGAATCCTTCTTGCATGGCCATTTAATCTGAAAAATAAGAAAACTAACAAAGAAAATTTTTTTCCCAAGACTAGGTCTTGGATTAGTAGTGTGGGATGAATAAAATGAAATAACGAGGGGTGTTGCACCAACCTCGATTAACGAAAAAAAATTCGAACGAAATATTTAAAGAAAATTCGAACAAGAAAAAGAAAATAAAAATCTGAAAAATTTTCAAACTGGTGGTTGTACCAAGTTTGAACTTCCCCGCTCTAATACCACTTGTTGGATCGAGAAAACCGATAGAGGGGGGGGAGTGAATATCGAAAATCGTTCGGATTTGAAGAGAGAATGCGTAGCGGAAGATTAAAGTTAAAAACACACAGACACAGGTGGTTTTACTTGGTTCGGAGCCTAGGTCGACTCCTACTCCAAGGCCCACGATCGTTGATCGTTTATTTTGGGCAATTCTATATGAGGCGCAAAAACAGTTTACAAATATTGATTTACAAATATTGCACAGTAAACTTTTAATAATTAAAAAGACTCTTCTTTTACCGACGTCCGATTGTAGGTTGACTTTATCCGGAGCAGCGGGACGTCGTCGGCTCGAGTTGGGCAGATTCCGGAGCGAGGCGCGAGAAGAGCGTAGAAGCGTTGATTCGAAGTGATGCTTGAAGCCTGGGGTCGAGGGCCCTTTATATAGGGCCTGGGGGCGCCTGGGACGTCGGGGGCGCCCCCCCACGTGTCACACGATCCGCCTCGGTCTCGGTCAGCTTCTATCCCTTCAAATTCGGGATCAATTGTTAGTTTATACAACCTTAGCTGTCTTGGTTCTGAGTTT
>JAGFNQ010001870.1:0-28662 GCA_024364735.1 Boesenbergia rotunda | reverse complement strand
ACGATAGCCAGAGAAGAGGACTTCAAGGGTGCGAGCCAAGGGAGCAGACCTGAAGGCACACGCGAAGGAGAAGGTCCGGAGTGGTTGAAGCTGAGCTGTGAGACAGGGCAGTCGACTGGCCCTGTGGCAGTCGACTGCCAAAACCCACAGAAAGTTTGCGGCCTCGGACCAGTCGACTGGCATTTGGGCAGTTGACTGGTATACCCCAAAACTAGCCGTTGGCTAGCTGTTGGTTAGCTGTTGGCTAGCAATTAATGCTAGGCCAGTCGACTGCCCTTGGGGCAGTTGATTGGTGCGGGCCTAGTCAGACTGCGAATCTGTCCTGTTCACCTATAAAAGGAGCACGTTTTGTACGTGTACGGTACGGTTCCGTACAGTAACGAAGTGCTGCCCAACTGTAGAGTGATCTTTGCTTCCTCTAGCGTATTTCTGCATCTGTAAAGACGAAGATCTTGCAGTAAAGGTTTCTCGACATCAAGGAGACTTTTCGATAGTGAAAAGTGGTGCTCGCGGCGTGGATCCTTGGACTAGTCACCCATCTGGGTGGATACCAAGTAACCGATAAGTGTTAGCATTGTCTCTAATTCTTTTACATATTATTTCCGCTGCGCTAACAATTCTGTAGAGATCCAAGATCCGAAAAGTGCATTCACCCCCCTCCCCTCTGCACGCCTAAACGATCCTTCAGTTGCTATCAGAGCGAGTGCGTTTTAGAAGATTTAACAGTCAACCAAAACAAGTGTGATGGCGTTTCAAGAGGGATACTCAACCGCACGACCTCCGTTCTTCGATGGGAACTACTTCGCCTATTGGAAAGGTAGGATGCAATACTATCTCATGAATGATATCGAAACTTGGATAAGTGTTGCAGATGGCTTCGAGGCGCCCGTCGATGAAAGAGGAGACCCAACACCGATGAGATTATGGTTGAAGGAGGTGATGAAGAGGGCGCAATCAAATGCCAAGGCCACCACCACACTACAATGCGGGCTCTCGAAGGAGCAACTGAACAAGGTGGGGCCGTTCAAGAGCGCCAAGGAACTATGGGACAAGTTGGTTGAACTGAACGAGGGGTGCAACGAGTCCAGAAGAGCCATGAAGGACCTACTAGTGGCCCAACTGCAATCTCTCTCCATGAAGAGCAACAAGACCGTCAGTCAGCTACATGGAAGGGTAAAAGAAGTGATAAACGAGCTCCACGTGATTAGAGAGAAGATAGAAAACTGGGACATCGTCAAGTACGTTCTACAAGCATTCCCAAGAACCACCTTGTGGGCATCCATGGTTGATGCTTACAATGTATCAAGGGATTTATCTTTGGTTAAATTAGACGATTTGTTTTGTGAATTTGAACTGCACGAGCAAGCTAACATTTCATCCAAAGAGAAAGGTATTGCCTTTGTTGCAGAAAAGGAGAAGAAGAGGAGGAAGGAGAGGAAGAAGGTGGTCTACTCATCTTCATCAGACTCAGAGGGGTCAAGCTCCTCTATGGATAGCGACCAAGAGGCCTTCATGGTAAGGAAATTTCGTAGAGCATTTAAAAGTTTATCTAGCAAGTCCTATGCTAGGAAAGGGGCCAAAGGTAAGGGCAAGGCCAAGGACATAATTTGCTACAACTGCCATCAAGAGGGGCATATGAAGAACGAGTGTCCCCAATTGAAGAAGAGTGATGACAAGAAGGAAGAGAAGAAGAAGAGTGACAAGAAGAAATCAAAGGGAAAGGAGAAGGGTGCCACCAACCTCAAGGCAACTTAGGATGATCCCTCATCCTCAGAGGAAGAAGAAGAGCAAGTCTCCCACTTTGCTCTTATGACACAAGATCACTCGGACTCATCAGATGATGAACGAAGCTCAAGTAGTGAAGATGAGAGCTCCTCCACTTCATCATCAGAATTAGAAGCTTCAGTAAGTGAGGTATACCACTTACCCTCCTCTACTTTAGTAAAAATAATTTCTAGCACGAACATGGACTTAGCTAAGGCTAGAAGTAAAATTAAGGATCTCAAAGAACAAATTGCCATGCTTAGAGTAGAAGCTATTAAACTTAAAGATTTGCATGCTAGTTCTACTTCTTCACATGTTTCACACCTTGAAAATGAAAATAAGCAATTAAGGAAACAGGTAGATGACCTCACAAAGGCCCTTAGGAAATTCCAAGTAGGATCTATTAACCTAGATATGATCATAAACAGTCAAAGGGTTATATATAACAAGGCCGGATTGAGTTATAGGCTTAAGACCAAGGAGGTAGCCTTTGTTTCACTCACCGGTAGGATTGGTGCATCTAGGAGATTAGGGGCTAAGGGAACCACAAAGAAGGCATGGGGTACCTAAGGAATTTCTGAATGATGCTTATGGATCAAAAATATGGGTACCAAAAGAGTATATTTTTCGTGTTGATTAGGTAAAGGTGAAGGAGGCCCCAACTATGTGGATAGTAGATAGTGGATGCTCAAGACACATGACCGGGGATGTGAGCAAGTTCGCCACTATTAGCTACCTAAGAGAAGGGACGGTCTCCTTTAGGAATAGTGGAAAGTTGAGAATCATTGGTAGGGGCACAATTGAGGTATCTCCCACCATTCCATACATAAGGTACATCTAATCAAAGACATGAAATTCAATTTATTAAGTGCAAGTCAATTATGTGATGCCGATTTTAAAGTTGAATTTCATGCTAGAAAATGCATAATAAGGCAAAATGAATCGAATACTATCATATTAGAAGGGTTTAGAGAAGCAAACTTATATTATCTTGATCTATCTTATGCTACTAACAATGTTGTCAAGTGTCTCATGTCTAAAGAAGAGGAAGGGTGGTTGTGGCACCGTAGACTTGGACACGTCAACATGAGGAGCATTACAAGGGTGGCCAAGGAAGAATTGGTGAAGGGACTCCCAATGATCAAGTACGAGAAGAACAAGTTGTGTGATGCATGCCAAGAGGGTAAGCAATCAAAAGCATCACACAAAGGTAAAACTCAAATCACCACTTCCTTAACTTTAGAACTCTTGCATATAGACTTGTTTGATTGTCATAGCACTCCTTCACTCATAGGAAGTAAGTATTGCCTAGTGATAGTAGATGACTTTTCTAGGTTTACTTGGGTCTACTTCTTAAAACATAAGGATGATACCCTAGAAATATTTATAGGATTTAGTAAAAGGGTAGAAAACGAAAAGAACATCAAAATAAACCGAATTAGGACTGACCATGGCGGGGAGTTCTAAAACGCTAGTTTCACACAATTTTGTGTTGAAAATGGGTACAAGCATGAGTTTTCATGCCCAAGGACTCCTCAACAAAATGGGGTAGTTGAGAGAAAAAACCGAGCCCTACAAGAAGCTGCTAGGACTATGCTTAATGCATATTCTCTTCCTAGCTATTTTTGGGCCGAAGCGGTTAACACCGCTTGCTATATCCAAAATCGGGTGTTGGTACATAGGTTTTTAGGAAAAATACCTTTTGAACTATGGAATGGAAGGGTACCACAAGTCCATTATTTTAGAGTCTTTGGATGTAAAGTCTACATCTTGAATACCAAAGACGACCTAAGGAAGTTTGAGTCAAAAGCCGATGAAGGAATTCTAGTAGGGTGCTCCTTGACTAGTAGAGGCTATAGAGTCTACAACAAAAGGACAAAAGTAATTGAGGAGTCCTCAAATGTTAAATTTGATGAAACAACTAGTACCTACCCTAGGAAGGCCTCTATTGATAAGGATATAGAAGAGGTCCAACCCCTTGCCCAAAGAACCCAAGACCTACATTTGGAGGGCAATGATCAAGGGGGAGTAAGAAGTACCCTAGAGGATGAGGAAGAAGGAGTAAATGAATCTACAACCTCTAGACCCTTGAGACATCACCATGACCATCCTATTGATCAAATTGTGGGTGATGTCACTCAAGGAGTAAGGACTAGATCATACTTTAGGGATCAAACTAGTCAAATAGTTCTAATCTCCCAATTAGAACCCAAGACCATTGATGAAGCATTGAGAGATGTTGATTGGGTCTTAGCCATGCAAGAAGAGCTAAATCAATTTGAGAGAAGTGAAGTTTGGGAGTTAGTTCCTAGGCCCAATGATTGCACTATTGTAACCACTAGATGGGTCTTTAGGAACAAACTAGATGACCAAGGTAAAATCACTAAGAACAAGGCTAGATTAGTAGCTAGGGGGTTTAACCAAGTTGAGGGACTAGATTATGATGAAACTTATGCCCCTGTAGCTAGGTTAGAATCAATTAGAATTCTACTAGCCTATGCCGCTCACATGGGTTTCACACTCCACCAAATGGATGTGAAGTCGGCATTCCTTAATGGGATCATTAAGGAAGAGATTTATGTAGAACTACCCCCGGGGTTTGAGGACCCTAACTATCCAAGACACGTGTTTAAATTAAGAAAAGCCTTATATGGATTGAAACAAGCTCCCCGAGCTTGGTATGAAAGGCTTTCCTCATTTCTAGTGTCTAAGGGGTTTAGGAGAGGAACAATTGACCCTACTTTGTTCCTAAAATCTAAGGATAAGAAAATTTTTGTTGCCCAAGTCTATGTAAACGATATCATCTTTGGGTCAACAAATAATGATTTCCTACAAGAATTCATCAAATGTATGGATGATGAATTTGAGATGAGTCTTGTAGGAGAGTTAACCTTTTTCTTAGGCCTTTAAGTTAAGCAAACTAATGAAGGTACACATGTCTTTCAAACTAAATATGCTAAGGAGATGTTAAAGAAATTTGGTTTAGAAAATGTTAAGGTAGCATCTACACCCATATGAACCAATGTGAAAATGGATAGTGACATTGAAGGGAAAATGGTGGACTCAAAACAATATAGGAGCATGATTGGTAGTCTTCTATACCTAACTGCTAGTAGACCCGAGATACTTTTTGCGGTAGGTATGTGTGCAAGGTACCAATCTTGTGCCAAAGAGTCCCATTTGGTTGTAGTCAAGAGGATCTTAAGGTATGTGAAAGGGACCCTCAATGTCGGACTTTGGTATCCTAGAACCCCTAGTGTTGATCTAATTGGATACACCGACTCGAACTATGCAGGTTGTAAGCTAGATAGGAAGAGTACAAGTGGAGGGTGTCAATTCCTTGGGTCTTCCTTAGTTAGTTGGAGTAGTAGGAAACAACCATGCATTGCCCTATCAACAACGGAAGCCGAATATGTGGTAATGGGTGGGTGTGTTTCTCAACTCCTTTGGATCATGCACACCTTAGAGGATTATGAGCTACATTACATCAAGGTCAAAGTCTTGTGTGATAATGTAAGTACAATCAATTTAACTAAAAATCCGGTTCACCATTCTAGAACAAAACATATTGAAGTGAAACATCACTTCATTAGAGACCATGTGGCAAGGGGAGACATAGAACTACACTATGTTGAATCAAAGTCGAACCTAGCCGACATCTTTACCAAGCCTCTTCCCGAATCGGAGTTTGCATCCTTAAGAAGAGGCCTTGGAATGTGTTTTGTGGAAGTATAGGATGAACTTGGAGACATTAGCCTTGAAAAAGGGTGCTTGATCCATTAGGGTGATACATTTGGCTCACTTATGCTTGTGGCACATTGTTGAACCATTGAGAGTATCAAAATATCAAAACTAGACCAACTATGGGGAAGACAAGTGTTTAATCAATGGACACTTTGCCCAAAGATCATAGTTGGACATTTTAAACCCTTGAAAACCTTTTTATGTCTTACATACTTTGTCATGCTTTTAAAAGTCATATGATTGCAAAATTGGTTTCAAAGTTTGATACAAAATTTAGTGGTTTTCAAAGCTTTTGAATTTTTATCAAAAGTCATGCATGCTTGAAATTTTATATGGTTTAATATTTTTCCCTGATAGAGTATAACATTTCAAACATGTATGCAAAATTTTACAATTTTTGGATTTTTCTGAAATTTTCTGGGAGTTTCTGAAATTCGACAGAAAACCTGAAAACTCAGACTGATAGCGTATCAGTCGACTGCCCTATGGGCAGTCGACTAGTACGGCTATTTTCAGCTGCTATGAGAAATTTCAGAAATAAATTATTCTCACATTTGATGTCATAGGTTTTGGTTGCTTGAGGCAATCTCTTTGATGGTGTCAAAGGGGGAGAATGGGTGGTTTAAGTTAGAATTTTAACTTGGAATGGATGGTTTAAGGTTTCTTTCTAACTTAGAACTTGAATGTTTAAAAATGGAGAAGACATGGATTAAGGGGGAGGTACCTCTTAGGTTCTGATATGTCTTATATTGTTGTTGTTAAGTGGAAACTTAACTTGGATTTAGATTAGAATTGAAAATGGGGAGAAGACATAGATTAAGGGGGAGGTTGCCTCTTAGGATTACTATGTCTCATTTGTTAATTGCAATCTGTTGCTATTGTTATTGTGGTTGTTATTTATCTCTAACTTAAACATATTTCCACGCATCATAAAGGGGAAGATTGTTGAGGCAATCGACCCTTAAATGATTGGAAGATCATGGTTTTGATGTGTGGGCAAACATGTTTAAGGCTAGAATGTTATGTTGTATTTGATGTGTGTGATTGAGTTTGCAGGACTTGGAGAATCACACATGGTGGACTTATCCGAGGGACGAGAGCCGAGGGAGGAGAGTTCCAAGGGCAAGCCGGGAAGTGGACTTCGAGGGCATACGTGAAGGGTGGCATGGAGGCTAGCCAAGGGAAGGCTTGAGTGCGCATCCGAGGGACGATAGCCAGAGGAAGAGGACTTCAAGGGGCGAGCCAAGGGAGCAGACCTGAAGGCACACGCGAAGGAGAAGGTCCGGAGTGGCTGAAGCAGAGCTGTGAGGCAGGGCAGTCGACTGGCCCTGTGGCAGTCGACTGCCAAAACCCACAGAAAGTTTGCGGCCTCGGACCAGTCGACTGGCATTTGGGCAGTCGACTGGTATACCCCAAAACTAGCCGTTGGCTAGCTGTTGGTTAGCCGATGGCCAGCAATTAATGCTGGGCCAGTCGACTGCCCTTGGGGCAGTCGACTGGTGCGGGCCTGGACAGACTGTGAATATGTCCTGTTTACCTATAAAAGGAGCACGTTTGTACGTGTATGGTACAGTTCCGTACAGTAACGAAGTGCTGCCCAACTGTAGAGTGATCTTTGCTTCCTCTAGCGTATTTCTGCATCTGTAAAGAGGAAGATCTTGCTGTAAAGGTTTCTCCACCTCAAGGAGACTTTTCGATAGTGAAAAGTGGTGCTCGCGGCATGGATCCTTGGACTAGTCACCCATCTGGGTGGATACCAAGTAACCGATGAGTGTTAGCATTGTCTCTAATTCTTTTACATATTATTTCCGCTGCGCTAACAATTCTGTAGAGATCCAAGATCCGAAAAAGTGCATTCACCCCCCTTTGCACGCCTAAACGATCCTTCAAAAGTGACCCGTATCAGCTCCAGCCTCGGTATGTTTGTCTTTTTGATGAATGCTTGTTAATTTTAACTGATGTCTCCTTGTTTGTCAATTGCAGAGGAAGTCATGTTAGCCAAAGTGATGGGTCGACTTATCAGGTGGGAGGAGGCCAACAAGGCGGCGCTGAATCCTCCCCCGGCCGTCCCTGAGGCACTACCTGCGCCCACCGAGTCCTTGGAGGGGATAGCTGACTCGTTCCGTGGGACGGCTTCATCCGAGCGGGTGGAAACCACTGTTACATCCCTGCTGATTGCAAGCCGAGGGCCTTCAGATCAACAGGTTGACCATATGGCGGACCTTCCCTCTGGGGGTGGCCCACCCCCAATTGTTGTCCGTCCCGAGGGGGTTAGCGAGGAGTCTTCCCCTCCTATCGCCCCTTCGGTAGTCCAACTCCCTTGTCGACAAAAGAGGCAATTCCCAAAGGGCTTGGGTTCTAGACGGAAAAAGCTATGCTCCGCGGGCCCCGACCCCCTACCCTCTGTGCCTGAGGAGGCGGTCGCTCCATCCAAGGGGGGAGTGCTTGTTCCTGCATCTTCTCCTGTTCCTTCGGCCGTCACTCCGGAGACGGTCGACACAGCTCCTAGTTTTCCCCCGACCGACCCGGCCGAGGTCTCGAAGGGTAAGGAGGTATTGTGTACCCAATACCGGATGAGACTTGACCACCTAAAGAAGAGATTGGACACAGCATTGGAGTCCTCCATGGAATCCTTCCCCCCAGTGCAATTGAAAGAGGTTCCACCCGATTAGGCCTTGTCTGAGGGGAGTTCTAGCTCCGAGGAGGGTGATTCCGGCCCCTCCAGCCTGTCACCTGAAGCTCTTGTTGTCCAACGACTTCCTCCTTGCCCAGATGCGCTGTTGTCTGAAGGAAGGGCGAACACCTCCAGGTCCCCAGGAGGGGTACCCGTGCAAGTCTTAGCTGGACCGTAACCACTCTCCGGGAGACTCTTCTGAAGGTATAAGTTACTGTTGCATTGAATATTTTCTTGTATACTCTCTGACCTCTTGGTGCCACGACAGGCAGCCGAAGACTGCATAACAGTCGGCCGAGGTTTGTACTCCTGGCCTCGGGTTGAAGCTTTGATTTGTCGGGCCCTGCAGGCCAAAGCTATCGCTGATCACGAGCGTTGGGTAGGACTGATGCAGGCGAAGGTCAGCAGAACTCTCCGTGCGAAGGTAGAGCATCTGCTAGGCCTCGTGCAGGACAAGGACCCGGCCCTCAAAATTGCTAACACCGAGGACGCCTAGCATCCGAGAAGGCTATGGTCGTTACCAAGAACCTGCTCTAGGTGACGCAGGAGAGGGACCAGCTTCAGATGAAAGAGAAGAAGCTGTTCGACGACATCCGACTCATGGCTGCCTCTACCGAGAGACTGAACATGCGTGTTCAGGATCAGGTGCAGCAACTGGGTCAGAAGGAGTCCACCCTTATGATGGCAACTGATCGTGCATTTGTCCTGGAGGATGACCTGGACCAGGCTCAATCGGAGGTCCGAGCCATGTCAAACAGACTCAGAGAGGTTCTGGCTGATCATGATGAGATGTCAGTCGAGCGGGGACGGTTGAGGAGTGCCCTCGCAGCTGCTGAGGCTGAGCTCGTCACCCTTCGGGCTGCTGAAGCTTCTCGCTCCCAGGAGACGGAAGCAGACTTCAAAGCGAAGTTCTTGGAGTCGGCTGAATTTCAGGCTATCATCGTCGACCTAGTAATGAAGCGCTTGCAGCAAGGCTTTCATGGGGCTATCGATCAATTGAAAAAGGATCAGATTCTACCTCCCCATACCGACCCCCGTTTGTGAGTGACTGCTGAGTTAGAGAGGGGCTCCCCCCCCCCCCTGACGAAACCCAAATATACTAGATTAATTTGTCACGAAATGTATGGGCTCATCAAATTTAAATATGAATAAAATGAAATGCTGGAAACCCTTTTACAACTCAAAAGCATGAAAATGTAATATAGGGGCCACAGGTCGTATTTTTCTCGGGGCTAGTTGACGTTGTTTGATTCGCGCTTGTATTTAGGTGTCGTTTGTGTTTTTGGGTTTCGAATGTGAATTGGGTTCAATTATAAATGAAATCACAATGAAAAGAAAAGAAACTCAACCATGGGACTTAACAAGTGATAACAAGTTATCATTCAACCAAAAAGACCACTTAATCAATTCATGCACTTAACCAATACAACTGAAATTCAGTGAAAAACTAGATGGAAACCCCGCTGATTTCAATCTCTATATCACACTAGAATTTGCATTCAATTTGGCACAAACTAGGGCTGGAGTTTCACTTGAAACATAGTGAAAGAATAAGGCAAACTTGATACCGAGATGAGAACAATGGATGTGCCTAAGATTGGAATTAGCTGCAGCAATTGTAGCCGATCAAGTCAGAATTGGAAGGCTAGGCTTATCAAGGAAAACAATTGTAGAAATGGATGCAGAAATTCGAACTTGAAATCTGATTAAAGCATGTACAAGTTAAATGCAGAAATTCACATGAAGCTGAGATTAAATGCATGCCCCTGCTCGAAACTGAACTTGACAAATGCATGCCCCTACCAAAACTGAATTTAAATGCAGGAATTCAATATACAGGGCTGATACGCAGAGTTAAAACCCCCTTTCAGAACTTAATACCAAGTGCTTATAATGAGACAAACTGCAAGTGGAATCAGAGGTTAACACTAAGCTCACTTGATACCATTTTAGAGATGAAACTTGGGATTTGCAGAAATAGAATTGCTAGCAGGAATAGTGAGATGGCACGCAAGGAGGGCTGATACGCAACTTGCTACCTAAATTCAGTGATTGATATCCATTGCTTTTAAATGCAACAAACTGCATATGAATTCCGAAATCAGAACTCAGCTCACTTATGCCATTTCAGAAATAAAAAAAGCAGAGGATTGTAGAAATCAAATCTAGATGGCAGAATTGAAAACGTGACTGCAGGTCATGGAATTCAGAAATGCAGAGACACTTACTGCAGAAAGTATACTTCTAACCAAAAGCAAACACACAAAGCAACTGAAAATGAATGCGCAAAACCTATGTTCGGAAAAGATTAAAAAGGACTGATGATCACTTAACACAAATTCAGAAACACAAAACTGAGAATTTGCAGAATTGCTTGACACGCAAGCTGAGCTAGAAACATAAACTGTTACACATGAACTAGTTAGGAATAAACTGAATTCTAAGACAATTGTTCACTGAACAAGAGATCTAGCTACTTACTTTGCAGAATTAAACCCTAATTAAGCAGAAACGAATCATGGAACTAATGCTCAACTAATCTGAAACTCTGACACAGTAGGGGAAACTGCCGAAACTGAAAATTACAGCTAAATCAATGGAATTCAACTAAGCAAAGTATCAATAATCCCTCCTCTCGGCTCAAGAACCCCTGCTGTCACTCAAGGATTAGCCTCGAATTGGGAAAGAAACTATCCATACATGAAAGTTAACTAACTGATACGAAATTCAGTAAATGAACAGAAATGACAGAAATGAAAGTTAACAGCTAAAAACTGAATTTAAACTAATTAAACTACTCCTCAATCTTCCCTAAGCTCGAATCCTCCTTGTTCGTCACGCAAGTGTGAGCCTCGAACCCGCAAGCTCAGCAAGTCGATGGAAAACAGCACCTGCGATTCAAAACCAGCTCATCTCTGCTCAAATCCAAAAACCCATTCAATGCCTTTAACTCAGCTGCGATGATGAATTGGAATTGGATCGAGCACTCCAGGGAACCCCTCTGAAATACTCAGGATGATGAAAGGATGTGCAGCCGATGTTGACGAAACCAAACGGCAGAGCTCCGGAGACCTCACAAAAGCTCTGTTCTTGGGCAATTTAGAGCTGGAAATTCACCGAGATACTTCCCCAATGACCTAGAACTCGATCTAAGCAAGAAATGAGGGGTCGCGCCCCTTGAATTGAAGAAAACTTTGAAGAAAACTAAGAACAGCTGAAGAAACCTACTGTAGCGGCGGAGACGCGACGAGGAGAAGCTGCTGGGAAAATCTGATTAAATAGCTATCAATGGACGGTTGTGATTAATTTGAGAAATCCAACGGTTGATCTTCATCTGATCTGACCCAAACTTTGAGGATGTTGATCTGGGGTCAGGATCTGCCTTGTGGTAGCTCGGATCCTCCAGATATGCAACGGATGGTCCAGATCAACTCAATCTGTGAATGGACGCTCTAGAGCCCTCCTTGCTTGATCCAACGGTTGATTTAGCTCCGATTGGGATGAAACCTTCAGATCTTGATCATAGAGCTTGATCAACCCTAATCCTAGCTCGGATTGCTTCAGATCGTCCCGGATGGCTCAGATCTAGCCGCTCTTGAATCGGAGGGCCCGGATTAATTTTAGGCTTGATAATTCGATCCGGTTCACATCCGACTCAAGTTTGACCCAGTATGCCCTATGTCCTTGAACCTTTGGTGCCTACAAAAATAGATCCAAAATTTAGTGGCCAATTAATCCAATTTAATGCAAATTTGTAATTAAGTCCAAAATAAAGGTAAGTTCTAAAACCTAGGGCAATTTCACAATTAATCAATAAAAATATGAGTCAAACATGGATTTTAACATCTAAAATAATCAACAAAATGGTATCTATCACCCCCCCCCCCCCCGATGACCCGGAAATGCAGGACCATATGTTTACCAAGGAGCCGGGCCCTGCTGTAACAATTTTGACTAACATGATCATTTTACTTTTCTGTTTTGCGTATATTCTTAGACTCGATTCCACGTGTCGATTATCTTTGCTGCGAAGCCTCAGGGAAACCAATGGGGTAGAAGTTTTCCTAAGGTCGATCCTCGGTACGAATCTCCCATGATAACTCTGCGAACCCCCAACACTGGTCCGCATTTATTCTCCTGTTGGGCCCCTTTCAATCTTTCCTCCTTTGAGTGTAGGGTGGTTCTCGAACCATCGCCTCCATCCCATATGCAACAATTTTGAATGGACTCATAAAGAATTGTGGGTTCCTAGGCGTGGTGAAGGCATGTTGACCGATGCGACGCTTCAGAGTTGGTGTCCGTTGCTATTCCCGGGTCACGCCTGCATTAAATGTGCGGAGATCCAGAAACCACTATAAATTGGGGGAGAAAGATGTGTCGTCTTCCATATTCATTCCGCCCTCTTCCCCTTTTTGCGGCGAGATGCCAGTGCCTTCTCCTCCACCCCTTTTTGTTACCGGAGCCCTTGGCACTGCCGGAGAGGGTAGCGGAGATGCGGTAGTATTTCTGGTTGGGGGCCCAGAAAAGGTGGAACTTCGTGCCATACATTCCTTACGGGGGAGCATGGCGGAGATGATGTCCAAGGTCTTACTGAAGATCCTGGCGGAGATGGGACTCCAGGATTATCCTAGGAGTCCAGAATAGACGTTATATGGACCGCCAGGGGGCATGGTGGAGTTGACATGGGCAAATGGTTGCCTCCCCCTGGGCGGCCTTGTCTGCCTCAAGCGCCATCCTCTTCCGAATCCTCTTTTCCCCGAGTTTTGGGGATCAGATGGTGTTTGCAAGGGATGGTGAGGCAGCATCACCGGGAGGGGAGCTTCTTCTGTTAAGGTAATTCTTCTTTGCGTCTCCTGTTTTGCCTTCTGAACGTTGCCGTGGATTCATCTTCGCGGGAAGAAATAGCCGGGGTCTTCAGATGGAGTCATGCTACCCATGTGTTACCTCAGGCGTCCTAATTTTTTATCGACTATTCAAATGGAGTACCCAGAAGGTGCCCAAAGATTCAAGAATTACGTCGACGGGCTCCCGCGCACCGCCTATTTGGAAGACGGTTCCGAGCCCAGTGACCCTGTGGGAATATCATCGGAGAGAGGAAAGGCCCAAGTAGAAGAGCGCTTTATCTCGCAAGATATTCCTATTGTATCTTGATAATTCTCTGAGAAACTGACCTCCATGTATTGTTCATATAAATAAAGTAAAATTTGTGTCACCTCATGTATGTGTATGTTTGTATTGCCTTAGTATTTTGACGTCTCACCTGTTTTTTCCTTTGGTCGGGTAAGCCTCCTGACCATTGCTTATGCAGCGCCCTCTTGTCCCGAGCGTTCGGGATATCGTTGGGTCATTAAGGTTTGTGTCCTTGGAGGGGAGTATGTAGCAACCCGGACCAAATTTAAGTACCTCGGGCATCAACTGTACCGCGAGGTATTAGAGTTTTGGGCACTTGGTCGGGCGTAGCAACCCAGACCAAGCCTAAGTACCCTGGGCATTGGCTGCACCGTGAGGTTTTAGGGTTTTGAGTACTTGGTCGGGCGTAGCAACCCAGACCAAGCCTAAGTACCTCGGGCATCAGCTGCACCGCGAGGTTTTAGAGTTTTGAATACATGGTCAGGCGTAGCAACCCAAACCAAGCCTAAGTACCCCGGGCATCAGCTGCACCACGAGGTATTAGGGTTTCGAGTACTTGGTCGGGTGTAGCAACCCATACCAAGTCTAAGTACCCCGAGCATCGGCTGCACCTTAAGGTATTAGGGTTTCAAGTACTTGGTCGGGCGTAGCGACCCAGACCAAGCCTAAGTACCCCGGGCATCGGCTGCACCGTGAGGTATTAAGGTTTTGGGTACTTGGTCGGGCATAAAGACCCAGTCCAAGCCTAAGTACCCCGGGCATCGACTGCACCGCGAGGTATTAGGGTTTTGGGTACTTGGTCGGGTGTAGCGACCTAGACCAAGCCTAAGTACCTCGGGCATCGACTGCACCGCGAGGTATTAGAGTTTTGGGTATTTGGTCGGGCATAGCAACCCAGACCAAGCCTAAGTACCCCGGACATCGGCTGTAATGCGAGTTATTAGGGTTTTGGGCACTTGGTCGAGCGTAGCAACCCAGACCAAGCCTAAGTATCCCATACATCGGCTGCACCGCGAGGTAGGGTTCTGGGTACTTGGTCGGGCGTACCATCCCAGACCAAGCCTAAGTACCCCGGGCATCTGCTGCACCGCGAGATATTAGGGTTTTGGGTATTTGGTCGGGCGTAGCAACCCAGACCAAGCCTAAGTACCTCGGGCATCGGCTGCACCGTGAGGTATTAGGGTTTTGAGTACTTCTGCAGTGCGTGGGTAGTTTGAAGAAGGCATCTTCCTTTATTCCTTGAATTCGCTGTAAGACAGCAAAAATATTCAGAAGGACACACAATATATAATGTAGATCTCATCGGGACCGGAAAGGCTAGAGACAGCGGCCTGCCCCGGACCTCCCGAGCTTCTGGTCCATCCCTCTGCGCATGACCTACTCCTTTGGCTAGTCTTCGAGACCCCTTGGGTTCTTCTGTGACTCTGCTCTGACTTCCCTGCCATAGTACCGTCGAGACACCAGCTGGTCCCCTTTGACTTCGACTACTCGATCACCTACGGGGAATTTTATCTTCTGGTGGTAGACAGAGACCACCTCTTGGAAAATGTTGAGCGCTGGGCGACCCAGGATAGCATTGTAGGATGAGGGAGCGTCCACAATCAGGAAGGGTGTCCTCCTGGTCCTTTCCAACCTGTCGCTGCCCAAGGAGAGTGATAGGGTGATTTGCCCCACTGGCTGCACTCGATACCCGTGAAACCAAACAGTGGGGTTGAGACTGGGAGCAATTCATCTTTATCGATCTGCATCTAGTCTAAAGCCGCCTTATACAAGATGTTCACGGAACTTCCCGTGTCCACAAAGATGTGCTTAACCTCGTAGTTAGCAATACGAGCTATGATCACTAAGGCGTCTTCATGGGGAGCTTCCGCTTCTTCCAAGTCGGTTGGTCCAAAATAGGGATGGCAATGGGTCGGGTTCGGGTCGAATTCTATATCCTCCGTACCCATACCCATCGGGTATCGGACATCCATCGGGTATACCCATACCCATTAAAGGATCGGATATCTTGTATTCTAATATTTTTTTTCTTTCTATCCAACTATATCATTGAACAAAAGTATATTATAATTAACATTAAAGTTAAAAATATATATATCTATAATTTTAAAACTAGATTAAGCATATATATAATTTATTTCTAACATTAATACAAATTATTAGTAGGTTTTGATGAAAAAATCTTTAATGTATATATGTATTTTTTATTTAATCAGGTAATCGGGTCGGATATCGGGTATTGGTAGTCCTTCCATATCCTCCTCCATTTGGGTCGGATGTCGGATTCTCCGTCGGATTCGGATGAAATTGCCATCCCTAGTCCAAAAGATAGTGTAGGACCGGGTTCCTGACTCCGGTTGGTTCCAATGGAGTAATTTTTAATTGCCGGGTATGAGAGTTCCTTGCCCTGTTAGAGTCCCCTCCAGTAGATCCTCCGGAGATGACTCCCACATGCCCTGAGGGCAGGCCACGGATAGGGGCCTTGCCTTTTTGAGGATCTCTTTCCAAGGAGAGGGATCTACGGGATGCGGGTCCCCGACTCCTTCCTCACGATCGTGATCGAGATCGATGTCGGGCCTCGCTTTCTCCCGCCTGTTGCCGCCGAGGGGAGAAGCTTCGCCGTGGGGACCTTCGACGATAACCTAATTTATTCCACTTTCTCCACGGCCTAGTGTCCGCCTCATTGCTAAATTTTTTTCTTCAAGAAATGACATGTTAGGATGTATACTAAAAACCATGCTTTTGGTTAGAATACATTTACATTTTAATGAGAATCTCAAAATCACACGGTGCATATTTATATTAGTATATGCACAAAATGTCTCATACTTGGCATTGTAGATAACATGGTGCATGGTGTCGCACAGAAAACCATGTTATCAAGATTCCTTGCAGAAGTATAAGAAAGAGGCTCACAACCGAGATGAAGTTGGACAAACCATCGGGATGATTGTAGTGTAATTAGGTGTGATTTGTCTTAACTATAGAATTACACTAGTGCACTTTGTGTGCATTGAGTAGGACCAAAAGAGAGGTCATCCAATTTTGTACTGACTTCATAAATTGGATTAAACCTCGGATTATATTATGGAGTACGATCTCTAAATCCCGAAATAATAACGGGCACATGTAGTTAATTAATTATTACTTTGATTTACCAATGGACGAGATCTATTCTGTTAGATTGATAGACCGGGTAAGTTGGGTAATAATTTTATCTGCATGGTGTGTCGTTGATTATCGACAGAATCCGTATCCTGGTGAGTCCAGATGATGATGCCCCCTTGGTGAGCTCAAAAGGATCATCATGTCAAATCTTGCAAGTGGACTATGGTCCGACATGATGAAAAAGTTGAGTGGTACTAATCGAGGATCAAGAGGATAATTAATTTAATTATTAGTAATTTAAATTAATTGTCGGGCATTCAATATCTTAAACACGGGGAGATGAACGACTCATAATTGGTGGAGCTCATATGAAAATATAGGAGTTGGTGAGGAAGTTCAATGGGATCCTTTAGTGGAATAGATCTCCATTAATGGATCGGGTTTGGATCCATTAGCGGGCCAAGAACCAACTCCTCCTCATGGTCCCTACCTTAGCCCTATAAATACCCCATGGGAGTGATGACACAAGGTTAATAATTAATCCATAATTAATTGAGAATTAATTGAGATTAAAACCCTAAACCTCTCCCTCTCTCCCTCTCTCCCTCTCCCTCCCTCTCTCTCCTAGGGCGCCGGCGGGTGGGAGGAGAAACCCATCTCCTTCCATTCTTCTTCTTGCTCTTCTCATTGCTGGCGATCACAAGACAAAGGGAGGCCCTTCATCTTCCTTTTGTAGAGCGCAGACGGCGAAGGGATGCAAGAAGCGGCGGCACGTGGAGGAAGTTGTCGCCGACGGTGGAGGTGAAGAAAGGGCTTGGTTTTCTTCACTTGGTCCTCCTTTTCCTCTTCTTCTTTTGCTGCTGGGCTCTCTAAGCAAGGAGGAAGCTCTTCCTTCCTTGTGGTGCACAAAAGGGTAGGAGGAAGGGAGGTGGTCGGCCAGCGGGAGGAGCTCTCCCTTTTGGTGTTTATCGTCGGAAAAGGGAGAGGTGAAAGGAGCTCTTCTTCCTTGCAGGATTGTTGTTGTGAGAAAGGAAGAAGAAGAGGGGGTTGGCTCGGGTGGAGGTGAAACTTTTCTTCCCTAGCTTCATCTATTCTTCCTTGGAGGGTCGTCGACGAGAGCCAAACGCTAACCCTAGGGTTTGGTGTTGGCGCAAAGAAGGGAAGAAGGAAAAGGATTAATTGGACGCCTTAGTGACTCCATGTCTTGGTAGCTCGTCGCCCACACGACGTCCGAGAGGGGAGGGTCATAAGGTAGAAGGCTGCGAGGTAAAAGGCGAGGTATATTTCTCCCTAGCTCCTCTTGTTTTCATGTTACTTTCTTGCTTTGATATTTGTTATCATATGCATGTGTTTAATTAATTATCATGAGTTAATTATTTGTTAATTAATGTGATAATTAATCTATGTCATGGACCCCGATTATAAACACAAAAATCGATGATCCATTTGTCGTCTTTTCAGCGGTTAATTAATCCGGAAAGTTACAAGGTCTTAACCTTAGTTTTTGCTAAGTTGTGACTTGGATTAATTGACACGACGATGAGACGGTCGTTTGGGAGATGGGTCTCTATTCGGATTAAATTTTAATCCATAGATATAGAGAGGTCTCTCAGATTCGACCACGTGGTTGCTTGTGAAACCGCCAAGCCATACCCAACATGATACTCCTCGGTGGAGTGTGCTGACCTGCCGTGATAACCTCAGTACTTTGGTGATGACTCCGGCTATTCGGTATCTACTGTCTCAACCAGCCGCTGCCTCCCAGCCCACTGATCCTTCTCGAGGTGCAGGTCTTTCCCTCGAGCTGGGGTTGGGGGCTCCCTCCTGTCTGACCGGGGAACCGTCGGAGGGGGGATTCCAACTGGTTCCTTGTAGTGGGCGTATTGCACTTCTTCCACGTTAACATGATTGACGGAGCGTCCCGGCAAATCATCGAAACTGGCGGGGGGCTTCTTCACCAAGGATCGGAAGAAGTCCCCTTCAACGAGCCCTTGGGTGCAGGCACTGACAAGTATTTCTGATATTGCGCTAGGCACGTCTTGCACCACCCTGTTGAACTTCTGGATGTACTCCTTGAGCGGCTCCTTATGTTTCTGCTTAAGGGCGAATAGGTTAAGTGTTAGGACCATGACCGTCAAGCTAGAGGGGGGGGTGAATTGTTTCTTTCGGTTTTCTTCCTACAATCGTTAGTGCACAAGTGTAATATACTAAATAAAACAAAACTAACGAATAAGAATGACACACCAATGTATGTGGTTCGGAGATGATGCTCCTACTTCACGGCAGTCCGTAAGGTGGACGATCCCTAATCCTTCGGTGAATGATTCCCTGAAGCACCTCTGGCTAGATCTCGTAGCTTTTTGTTGGTGGAGAAACCTCACCACAACTTCTGGACACTATCTGAGCAACAACGATTACTAACCAGCTCTATCCAAGCAAGTTTCGCCAAGGAAGAACAACCCTAAACGAGCTCCTTTTAAAAAGAGCTCGAGCTGAAATGTGACCGTTACCAGTCGACTGCCCCTGGCCTCTGGGAAATTCAAAATCCAAGCCCGACCTTTCGAATTCTGGCCACACCAGTCGACTGCCCCTGGGGCAGTCGACTGGTCCTTCCCTAAGCCTAGGGTTACCCTTCCCGAGTTCATTTCTCTCCGCACTCGAACCCTCCCGGCTTAGTTCCCGAGTATAATCACTCAACACTCGGACCCTCACGACCTGGTTAACTCTTCAAACAAAAGTCTCGATCTGTTGCATTCACGCCCTCTTCATCATCGTCTCCTGTCCCTCAGATGCGCACGCAAGCCCTCGGCTTGCCTCCATGCCATCCTTCACGCATGTCTCGAAGTCCACGTCCCTTGGCTCATCGTCTCTGCTTCAGCAGCCTCGATCCATCGCCTTCAAGCCCTCTTCGATTTTGGCCCTCGTCCCTCGGATACGCACACAAGCCCGCGGCTTGCCTCCATGTCATCCTTCATGTACGCCTCGAAGTTCGCTTCTCTCGGCTCATCGTCCCTGCTTTGTCCATGGTCCCTCGGATGCGCACACAAGATCACGGTTTGCCTTCATGCCACCCTTCACCTAAAGACATTCAACCAAGTGTATCTGTACATGCAAACCTGCACACTCCCATACACATATTAGAAGACAATAAAACTCTATCTTAACCATATTGACACACACATCAAAACTCATGATCTTCTAGATAATATTTGGGTCGATTGCCCCAACATTAAGTGCCATCTTCTGGTAGCAACGACTGCTGGCGACATGATGGAGGAATGCGGTTCTAATCTCCACGAAGGAGTTGATAGAACCTTGCGGCAGTTGCTGGAACCACCGCTAGGCTGCTCCGGACAGGGTGTTTAAGAACACCCGGCACTTGACCCCATCAATATAATGGTGCAGGAGTGCCGCGTTCTCGAATTTGCAAACATAATCCTCCAGATTCGTCTTCCCGTCATAATCGGGGATCCCCGACCTGCGGAACTGCTTCGGCATGGGGTCTTCCACAATCTCAGAGGAGAAAGGAGTAGAGGCAACATTATGAGAGACCTTAGGTTCCTCCCTCTTTCCCTGTTCCTCTCCGTGCCTCTGCGTGTTGGAGGCCACTGAGTGGGCCTTCTCGATATCTCCTGGAGACTCCTTCGGAGGGCCTAGAGCTGCTCCGTCTCGTCGTCCCACCGGAGTGACGGATCTTTGTGAGTGCGAGATGGAGGCTCTGGGGATCTCCTCCCGCACAGGCATACCTTGTTGCAAGGCAGCATGTTCGACTTGGTGTTGTTCAAGCGCTTCCTTGATGGCATCCGTCATCAAGCGATCAAGTTCCTCTCTTGTAAGGACAATGGGGTGTCCCTCCGGTCCTGCCATCGGTGCTCCTTCAGGTGCTTTCATAAATTCCCACAGACGGCGCCAAATTTGTTCCGGAAGGAGAAGACAATGTCCAGTTACTGGGGTTCTGCCCACTTGGAAGTCGTTATGGCGGGGAGGAACTCAGTGCCCTACGAGATCAACACGAGCGTTAGGGGACCACGCCGGAGATTATCCGACGAAGCCCACTCCGACGCTCAAGTCAGTGTATTGAGGGAGAGGAAAAGCAACAAGAAAGGAAATATTTATAGAGTTAAGAGAGTATAACCCTCTTACCAGAGGGGTTGAGCTACCTTTTATATTGATAGCAGCGGACTTGGCGTGTCCCCTTGATCTGTGCCACGTCTCCATGACTCATGTCATGCCCTCCTCCTCTTTCGGCGGTTACCGGATAGCCTTTGAAACGGTCTGCGCTGTTATTACTCTTCGACCCGTCGCGACATTTGAGGGTTATGATGACTTCGTCGTGATGACTCCCTATGACGGGGACGCCTATCCGTAGATCCACAAAAAGAGGGAGGGGAGATTACTACTTGAGGTCGCTCGTTACGTGGGCTTCGGCTCCCTAGATGATCTCGGGGTCTTCCGGTTAGAGTGGGTTCTGTAACTCCCGAGGTGCTCTCAGGCCCCCTCCTCCTCAAGATAATCCCGGGAGGGGTCTTGTAGCTCGAGTGAGCGCTATAACTCCCGAGGTGCTCTCGGGACTCAACCTCCGGGGTGATCCTGGGAGGGGTCTCCTAGATGACCTTCCTGGGCGTGCCCCTTGAAGGGGGTCCTGAGGCCCGGGAAAGAAGGTCACTTCGACCCATCGTATCATGCCACGCAACTTCTTCATCTCATATACCCGCCACATATTATTAAACCCCATCAAATACAAAATCTTTTATTTGATAGATGGCATGATACTTTTTATTTACAATTTAACATAAAAACTTTCAACACTGATCGGATGCTTTGCTGTATGATATAAATTGAGGAATCATAGGAGTCGTCACATCGCATCTTGGTCCACAAATAATAGATGTTTTATACGACAAAGAAAATATTTTCGTCCAATTATGAAATTCTTGAAAAGAAGAATCTTTTGTCCTGGAGACATACTTGATGTCCATCTGCTGCATTTATAACGGTTATTACATATCTATTCTTTTCTTTCCATGCTATTCTACTTAATATACGTATTAACGCAGCATTATAGATTTTATTATGACTTTTGCTACCATCAGTAACAATTTGACCCTTTCCTCTGTTGCCGCCTAGATGAGATATTTTTAGAAGGAGCAATGATAGAGAACGTGAAATTTTAACGTGAAACTCAACGTGAATGACGTGACACTTTTTATATACACGTCCGATTGTCGCTCGGACAGTGGCGGCGGCCTCCGGCCGCCACCCCGAACAAAATTATAACCTGGGAGGATAGGTGAACCCGTCGAAAATCGGTACAATTGGGTTTCATGTTGAATTCACGTTAAATTTTTTATGTTCCCAATCATTTTCCTTTTAGAAGTGAATATCTTTTTCCTTTCTTCTAGCAGGGTCGGAGGAAAGAATAGACGATTTCAATATATTTTTGAACAGGAGCCGTATCACAATAATCTTTCTGATAAAAACCTCTTTATTTTTGTTGAGGGAAACGACAAAGTTAGAGTTCATTCAGAAGTTGCGCAGCAGGTCGACCAATCTCGCCAGGTTGAGGAACGACGAGCCCCCCGGCCGCGCCGCCCTTGCCGCCGCCTCCTTCCACCCAGCCGCCCTCCTCCTCATCTCCCTCCCCTTCTCCCCGTTCCCCATCAGCTCCCTTATCAGCCCCTCCACTTCCTCCCTCCTCACGTTGTTGTCGATCTCCATCCCGTTCCCCCACTCCGTGCACGCGTACCTGCAGTTGGTCTGCTGCTCCGCGAAGAAGGGCCACGACAGCATCGCCACCCCGCCGACGATGCTCTCCAGAGTCGAGTTCCAGCCGCTGTGTGTCAGAAACCCTCCCACGGCGGCGTGGCCCAGCACCTCCTCCTGCGGGCACCAGCTGGCCAGCATCCCGCGCTCCCGAGTCTTCTCCACGAACTCCGCCGGCAGCACCGCCGCGTGCCCCTGCACCAGATCCGGCCGGATCACCCACAGGAACTCGTACTCTGAGTCCGCCAGTCCCCACGCGAACTCCACCAGGTGCTCGTTGCTCATCACCGTTATGCTCCCGAAGTTGACGTACACCACCGAGCCCGGCGCGCGGCCGTCCAGCCACTCCAAGCACCCGCTCTCCTCCTTCCAAAGGTTGGAGCGGAGCGAGGCGAGGGCGTCAGGAATCTGGTGTTGCTGGAGCAGCAAGGAGATCGGGCCGACGGTGTAGATCGGCGGGAGGATGGCCGCCATCGCCTCCAGGACCGGTCCCTCCAGCTCGTCGAATGTATTCAAGACTACCGCTGCGGCGATGGCGGAGCGTTGTGCCTCGCGATTGACATAGTTGAGCATGATGTCGTCCCGGTCGGTGGTCCGGATGAAGGACGGGAAGTCCCTCAGCCGCATGTTCTTCATTCCCGGCACCCAATCGATCGGGGTATCCAAGAATCCGTTCGTGATGTCGCTTTCGTCTATAAAAACACACACACACACACACAAAATTGTCGATTTCTAGTTAATTCTTGTGAAATTTAGAGAGATACATGTACAACAAGATTGGAATTAGATTACGTTTGAAGGGCGTGAGGCCGCGGTCGATGAGATGTTGGTAGTGGAGGTAGCCCATGAAGCCGCAGGCGCTGGGAGTCCAGAAAACAACCTCAGGGATGCGGAGCTCCCTGGAGGCATCCAGGGTGAAGCTCATGACGCCGTCGGAGACGATGCAAGAGACTGGCGGCGCGTCGCCGCCATCGGCGTTAAGGCGGCGCAGGAGGTCGATAAACGGCGGGAGCGCGTGCTTGGAGATGGAGTCGCAGAGGGCGGGGATATCCTGCGTGGCGTCGGTGTCGGAGGGCGGGAGGCCGTCGGGGATGGACTCGAAGCGGAAGCCCGGGTCATCAGCCTCCGAAGGGACGATGGCGCCGGAGCGGAGCAGGCGTTTGTGGTTGAAGTGGTTGTTGACGAAGGTGATGTGGAAGCCGTAGAACCGGAGGAGCTTCGCCAGCTTCATCATCGGCGTGACGTGGCCCTGAGCGGGGTACGGGATGCACACCGCATGAAGCTTCTTCTCCGGATGTCTTGGAACGTCACCCATGGCCACGCCTCTCCCCCACTCTGGCTTTGTTCCTCTGTTCTTGCCTACACCTCTATATAAAGCCAATAAAGAAGCATTTTAACCATTAGCAAACACAAATACAAAATACCAAAACGAATATTTCAATCTTTGCAGCTTTAATGGACTGCGCAGCTCAATTTGATTTCAATCATAAAATAAATCAAAAAATATTTACAATGAAAAATCTAGAAATTCATTGGCGCCCAATTTGCATCTCCATTCATACACCATCACATCAAGTTCGTATTTTCAATAATTTTTTTTGCAAAATTGAGATGAGTTGGAAACTGATATCTCTATCATCTGGATGGGATCCAATGTTTAGAGGATCCTTATCTCAGTCATCTGTCTCATACTGACGGATGATAATTGACGAGTCATTCGATCGACGATCAAATATTATTAATAATTTTTTATTATCATTCCGAATCAAATAATATTTTGGAATAACGATAAATCAATCAGAATCGTCGTATCACAATTTCGTCGGATTTGACAGTAAATACAACGAAACCGTAATTACGATGATATTTGATTGATTCATCGTATTTTTATAATATAATTTTATTCGAGACAATAATTAAAGATCTGATTATATTCGATCGACCAGAACGACTCGTCCATTATCATCCGATCTGATAGAAGATCCGTCCTCGAGCATCTAGTAGATTTTTCCACGATTAGTCTTGTCGTTACCGTACAAATTCACATCAGAGATTGGATGATTCACGCAACCCACCCAGCCGACGGAGACGCGCATCTTTGAAAAGTATGCGGTCGTATTGAAGACCAAGAAAAACACAAATGTCAAGTACCTAGTAGAAAATCTGTCGATAATGAAACTTTGAAACCGAACATACTAAGATGATCAGCTAAGTCAAATCTTAGACTTTTATAATCATTATTAATTTCGCAGTGTAATGGATTTCATGAAAAATCATGGATTAATAAATGCACTTCTGAAATGAAAGTCGAATCTCTTTTTGTTTTCTTATGATTTTTATCATTAAATATACTATTACAGAGTTTCAGAAGAAACAACTCAATCACAATTTTAGTTTGAAAGATAATAGTAAACTATGTGGAGATCGTGTCTGAACCGGCTCTGTTTATTTTTTTAATAATTTAAGTATCCCATTAATTTTGAAGATGAAGATTATTTGATCTACGTGTTTTAGTACATTTGGCAAACGATCAAAATTACGTTCACGTATCTTCCTGAAACTTTTGTATTTTAATGAGGTCGTGTCCTGTTAGTTGACTTAAAAATCTGCTAGTGGGGGAAGACCCTCCAAGGATAAGAGACATAGGGATGAAAAGGGAGCCAATAAAAAGTATTTTTCGTGTATAATCCTGACACAACTAAGTTAATTTAGTTAGATGACTAAACATTATACAAAGGATTGATTAAGAATGATAAGAGACATTCAAAGGGTAGCTATCGATGACATTCCTAAGACATTCAAATAAAATTAATTTGACAAGTTTGATGGCACTCGCAAGAGGTAGATTATATACAAGACCTAGTGAAGAATAACATATAAACTTTTGTCAGTGCTTACACGAAAATTCCAGAAATATTTTGTTGCGTCTTTCTGTACTTGGTAGAGTCATTCAGCATATGACTAATCCCGAGGATGATTAATTTGGTCCCATAAAAATTTTTCATCGATTATTAAAATAAATCAGAAACGTTCATAACAGATGACCTAACAGCCCATTGTCTATTAAAAAAATTCATTTAATAATTCATCGAAATTGAGATTCGATCAATAAATATCTAAGAAATTAAAAAAATGACACCAATATTTTAGAATAAATTTTTTTATTGAAAACTGGATGTCACTATCTAACAATTGTTATAATAAAAAAAAGTCTTTGGTTTAAACTAGTCATGATTTATTGGTGAGAGTTTGGTCCAATGGACTCAAATTCAACTTGTCCATTTATAACTCACATGGGCTATAGTAAAGGTACGTGCACAGGAGCTCAATCTTTTCTACTAATTTTATTGTCATTAATTCCTTTTGGCACTACAAGTCAAATATAAGTTGAATCAGAGAGTATCTTGAAATGTGCTGGTTCTCATAACAAGATCTAAAGATCGGCCACATGTATTTTAATTTCTAATGTTTATAGAGATTTATTAGGGATGGGGATGGCCTAACTCCTTTAGGTAGATCGGATGCACGTCGGGTCAATTCTCATTGAGTCATCTCTTGTTGGGTTGGCTTCTTGCTAGTGGGCTCTTGTTAGGTCTCGCCGAATATTTCCAACACTAGCAATTGAAAGGACTGAAACGGAAAAGAGATTATAAGGGAGTCGAGGCGTATCACCTCTTCGACTTTCAAGTCAGATTCAATAAGAAAGAGATGGAGAAGAAAGACAGCGACAAAATGAAAGGTGCAATCTTTTGTAACGGGCGTTTGTTATAACTGCTGTGTCCTTTGGGGCTAATGGGGACCGGCATAACAACCGCGTTTCTTGGGAGCTGATGGCGGCTTGCCCCAAGTCGTATTAACTAAGTCATGTCACCATTATTCGGATCGCCCTTATATTTTGTTTGGGAGGAGGTGAGAGAAGAGGAGGGAATGGTAAATAAAAGGATGGAGAATTTCAAGTGAGTGCAATATTGACGATGGATCCCTATACCAAGGCGCGAACAAGGTGTTTGACATAATTTCTGAACCGTACACCTTGTTAGTTTTGATCCCAGTTTTCAATCTTTTTGGTTATGAATTGCTCGTAACAAAAAACTGGTATTACTTTGAACTCTGTCATATTCCCTTGACGTATCACCATCTGTTGTGAGTTGATGGCATGCAGTCTGCAAGGAAGTGTTTGCTGCCCTACTTGAGAAGAGCATTGTGCCTGGGAAGGCTGTGGTCTCAGCCTATGGTCTCCATGGATAACGCCTTGAGCTTGAAAGAGAACCAACCGACAAATTAAACTGGATAGCTCGTCAGTTACGGTACGGGTATATGAACCTGGGTGCACGCCCCGATTCCAGTAGGTAAATCGAGGCTGGCACTAAACCGCTCCAATTGCCCATTGGAGGAAATTTCTGCAAAGGGTACAGTAAGATGCCTTAACACTGTACCCTAGTACATCGCCCTGAACTACTTTGGAGTATGTCGCATTTGGAGGTGGTTGATTATACACATCAAATTCAATTTATCTGACGATGATCTGAGCAGATAATCTTAAGCTGCCAGTGGGGCTGATTTGGTCGTGCTTCCGGTGGTCCATGTTGAGTTGGAAGCTAACTGCCTAGCTAGTCTAAGTCGGGATGCGTAGAGACTCGTTCGAGTCGGTCCCAAGGAGTTCAATGGGGAAGAGAAGACCCAGAGTGCTTTCGTCTGTCAGGAAGCGAAGAAGTTGAATGCTTCATTCAGTCGGAAAGTAGGTTGCCAAGTCAGGAAAGAAAGCTCACTGAGTTGGGGCATAAAGACACCGAGTGCTCCTCTTATTCGGGAAGCAGAGTCGTCGAATCGGAAAAGAGAAGATCTCGAGCGCTACCTTCAATCAGGAAGCACGTAGTTGAGTTAGGAAAGGAATTTGCCGAGGGAGATGCTGAGACCTGCGATCAACGTAGTTTTCTTGAAACAGATTCACCCTACCTCCGGTTGTGCTTCAAGGTTCTCTTAGATCGTCTATTTCCTAGGATACAATGACATACCATAGTCGCCACTAAGCACTAGTGGATCACGGGGAACTAAGAATGCACCCAAATGCTAGCATGAGTAGTATAGTCGAGTGGATGCACAACTGAGAGAAAAAAAATGGAAGAATGAAGCTAGGATTGTAAATGAGTCAAGCCAAGCCAAACTTTGTGATGCCCTGAACTTGTTTGAGAAAGTAACTGAATCAAGCCAAGTCGAGCCCAAAATTGGCCAATCCTTGAAATGATTATTCAAGCTTAGCATGGCTCATTTTGAGCTTAAGCTTAGTTCGAGCAATGTTTAAATTCAAACTTTTTTGATTGTTTGAAATTATTATCTTTTAAAGATATTTGTTTGGTATTAAGATTGATAATATACATTTATTTATTTATTTTTGAATATTTTTTTACTTATTTAATATGTTGATAAGATCCCTGAACATTTCTCCTTATATTTGTTCACACCATCAATGCATGTGATCTAATATAATCCAATATTAGTATAAAAACTCCTAATATGAGATTAAAGTTATATTCACAATAAAAAAATTTTCTCGCAATTTCTTTTCTATTACTTATATTAACAGCTGAGGATTGCATTGTGCTTATCGAGGTCATATCGTTTCTCTATTCTATCTGCCAGCAATACTAGAAGTGCTAGAGCTATCTCCTATTACATATGTGAAGGATGCGTTAGTTCATCACCACCTACTAAACTCGATTGCACTAATTATTCACAACAGGCAAACTGTAGTCCGAAGATTGAACTGTAATGTTGCTTGTATCACGGGGCTTCAGATCCTCTCAATTTGAAATAGAGTTGTCACGCAATTTCTAACTAAAGTTCGAAGTATCCCATTGAGCAGTCGTCTGTCATAACACACATGTTAAGCCATTCTAGTTATAATTGCATATAACCTGGACTTGAAACTTTTATTCATATAGTAGCTAATGGGAGCAACAATCACATATGCAAACTTGAAGAGTAGCTAATGGAAACTTTTAGGTCCAGTGACTATATAGAATTCTGAGTATATTCCCATGATTGCATAGGAGAAGAAACAAGAGGCCACAAAAGTTCTAATGCAGCTACCTATAGCTTGTTTCTTCTTGATGAAACTTGGCCTTAGTCAGGCTACGTATAGGCTGCAGCAACCTGTAGAAGCTGGTCTTGAGAAATCAGTTCTGTTATCTGTCTTTGAACTGAGCAAGCTCCAGACGCAAACCTCAACACTCTTCGCCTGAGCAATGGATAGAAGTGTACCTCAGCAAAGTTAATGAAATACTGTCAGCCTACGATTCCTTTGGGACATATGCTAAGGGAGGAAACAGAGCAAAAATGAAAGAGTTGATTCAATCTGCAACATCTGAGTTTGGATCTTCTTAATATGACATGGTTTATGGTTCCTGCTCCAATTTCTCATGGGATATTGACTCAGATTACCTTGGCTCTGGGGTTGCTATTAAAATCTAATCCTGTCG
>JAGFNQ010001869.1:151393-165687 GCA_024364735.1 Boesenbergia rotunda | reverse complement strand
AATAGCATCAAGGCACAGCAAGCACAGCAGAAGCCAGTCCTGATTGAGAACAAGACAATAGGAGGCCAGAAGCCTCAGCCAAATAGCCAGAACTGGAAGAACAAGAACCACAAAAGGAAGCAGTGGCCTGGCAGCCAGAAAGGAAAACCAGAGAATAAGCAAGCTAGGTATCCACCTTGTCCTAAGTGTGGGAGGAACCATCCAGGAGCATGCCTTTTGGGTGTAACTGGATGCTATTCATGTGGACAAGAGGGACACAGATCCAAAGACTGCCCAAACAAGTTCAAGGTACTTCCTCAGCAGTCCGTACAGTATGGAGGCAAGCCCCAGTTACATTACATGCCTACTATGCTGGAGGGACCTCAGATCAGTCAGGGAGGATTGGAAGCAGCACCAGTTCCAACCAATGCCAGAGTCTTTTCCCTCACGAAGGAAGAAGCTGCCAGCGCCTCCACGGTCGTAACAGGTCAAATAGTTATTTTTCAGCATTTAGCTACTACACTGTTTGACACTGGGCGACCCATTCTTTCGTATCAGTACCTTTTGCTAGTAAGTTACAGGTGCCTACAGAGAGTTGGGAGTCCAGATTCCTGACAACTCTCCCTTCAGGGGAAATCATGGAATCCACCCAGCGGCTCCGGGCTGTGCCAATCAAGATTTCAGACCGAGAGCTACATGTCGATCTGATAGTCCTTGCGATGCAGGACTTCGACATCATACTGGGCATGGATTTCCTCAGTAAGTTACAGCGCTTCAGTGGACTGCCGTAGAAGGAAGGTGGTTTTCAGCCCAGAAGGAGAACCACCATTCGAGTTTCAAGGAGCCTCAAGGAGGAAGACTCAGAAATTTCTCTCAGCCTTGGCAGCCCACCAGATGCAAGAGCGAGGGTGTGCTGGTTTTCTTGCACACATAGTGGAATCAGAAGCAAAGGAAGAACTCAAGCAGGAGGATGTACGGGTAGTCTGCGAATATCCAGAAGTGTTCCCAGAAGAATTACCTGGACTACCTCCCAACCGAGAAGTGGAATTCGAGATCGAGCTAGTGCCCGGTACCGGTCCGGTCTCGAAGGCCCCATATCGTATGTCTCCAGCAGAGTTGAAGGAATTACAAGAGCAACTCCAGGAGCTACTAGACAAGGGCTTCATTCGCCCGAGTCACTCACCCTGGGGAGCTCCTGTACTTTTCGTCAAGAAGAAGGATGGGTCTATGCGTCTGTGCATAGACTACAGAGCTCTGAACAAGGTGACCATCAAGAACAAGTACCCCCTTCCTAGAATAGATGATTTATTTGATCAACTCAAAGGGGCTACAGTGTTCTCGAAGATAGATCTACGTTCTGGGTATCATCAGCTGAAGGTTAAAGAAAGTGACATCCCCAGGACGGCTTTCAGGACAAGATACGACCACTATGAATTTGTAGTAATGCCTTTTGGAGTAACCAATGCTCCAGCAGTCTTCATGGAGCTGATGAACCACATCTTTAGGGAGTATCTCGATAAATTCGTCATTGTGTTTATTGATGATATTCTCATATACTCACAGACTCCAGAGGACCATGCTACACACTTGAGGATAGTGCTGCAGATCCTTCAGCAGGAGAAGCTCTATGCAAAATTCTCAAAGTGTGAGTTTTGGCTAGATCAGGTGACCTTCCTAGGTCATATTGTATCCAAAGAAGGCATTCAAGTTGATCCAGCCAAGATAGAAGCAGTCAGCAACTGGTGTAGACCCAAGAATGCCAGTGAGATCAGAAGCTTCTTAGGCCTGGCAGGATATTACAGAAAATTTGTGGAGAACATTTCCAGAATAGCCTCTCCTCTCACAGCCCTGACCAGAAAGAATCAGAAGTTTGAGTGGTCAGATAAATGCGAGCACAGCTTCTTAGAACTGAAGAAAAGATTGACTAGTGCTCCCATCCTGACTGTTCCAGAGAGTGACAAGGCCTTTGACATCTACAGTGATGCATCCAAGATGGGCCTTGGAGCTGTCCTCATGCAAGATGGTAAAGTAATAGCATATGCCTCCACACAGCTCAAGGACTATGAGAAGAATTACCCTACCCACGACCTTGAGCCAGCAGCTGTGGTTTTTGCACTGAAGCTTTGGAGACACTACCTGTATGGAGTGCAGTGCAGGATCTTCACAGACCATCAGAGTTTGAAGTACTTCTTCACTCAGAAAGATCTGAATATGAGGCAGCGCAGGTGGCTAGAGTTGGTCAAAGATTATGACTGTGAAATCCTCTACCACCCAGGTAAAGCTAATAAAGTGGCAGATGCACTGAGCAGAAAATCCTGTGCGGCACTGATGCCCTTATCATCACTGTCTCTACCACTTCAGAAAGAAATAGAGAATTTTGGAGTCGAGGTAATAATTGGGCAACTTTCTGCATTGACTCTAGAGTCAACCCTGCTTATAGATATACAAGGAAAGCAAGATCAAGACCCAGAGATCCAGAAGATCAGGCAGGGGATCCAAGAGGCAGAAAATTCAGAGTTTCGAGTATCAGACAGTGGCATCCTTTATCTTGGAGACCGCCTTTGCGTCCCCAATGATGAGGAACTAAGAAAGAATATTTTAGAAGAGGCCCACAGTACCCCATACTCTATGCATCCTGGTTCTACCAAGATGTACCAAGATTTAAAGAAGAGGTTCTGGTGGTCTGGACTCAAGCGAGACGTGGCCAGATATATCAGTACCTGCTTGACCTGCCAGAGAGTCAAAGCAGAGCACCAGAGACCAGGAGGAGTTCTGCAGCCTCTTCCCATTCCAGAGTGGAAGTGGGAAGAAATATCCATGGACTTTATCACAGGTCTTCCAAGAACCACCCATGGACACGATGCAATTTGGGTGATAGTGGACAGATTGACCAAGTCTGTCCACTTCCTAGCCATCAAGTTATCGCATTTGGTAGAACAATTAGCATAGTTGTACGTGAAAGAAGTAATCAGGCTTCACGGAGTCCCGAAGTCGATCGTTTCTGACAGAGATGGGCGATTCATCTCCCATTTTTGGAGGTGTGTTCAGGGCGCCCTAGGCACCAAACTTCAGTTCAGCACAGCCTTCCATCCCCAGACAGATGGACAAACAGAGAGAGTAAATTAGATTTTAGAAGACATGCTCAGGGCTTGTGCATTGGACTTTAAAGGTAGTTGGTGCAAATTTCTATGTTTAGCTGAGTTTGCCTACAACAATAACTATCAGGCCACCATCAAGATGGCGCCTTATGAGGCAATGTATGGCAGGAAATGTAGATCACCCATATGTTGGCAAGAAGCTGGTGAGAAGAAAGAGATGGAGTCAGGACTAGACAGCCAGACTGAGCTTATAGATGAGACCACTCAGGCTATCCAGACGATCCGCCAGAGGATTGAGACTGCCCAGAGTCGACAGAAAAGTTATGCTGACACACGCCGTAGACCACTTGAATTCGAAGTTGGAGATTCAGTATTTCTCAAGGTCGCTCCTATGAAGGGAGTGATGAGATTTGGTAAAAAGGGTAAGCTGAGTCCTCGCTACATAGGACCCTATAATATTATAAAGAGAGTTGGGAAGGTAGCCTATGAGCTGGACTTACCAGAGGATATGTCAGCTATCCACAGTACATTTCATGTTTCCATGCTAAAGAAGTGTATTCACGACCCTAGCCAAGTGATTCAGCCTCAGTCAGTACAGATCCAAGAAGATCTTAGCTATGAGAGCAGACCGACACAGATAGTGGACAAAGCAGTTAAAAGATTAAGAAACAAAGAAGTGCCACTAGTGAAGGTCATCTGGCAGAATCAAAAGCATGAAGAGGCTACTTGGGAACGTGAGGACAGCATGAGAGAGAGATATCCAGAATTATTCTAAGTTCGAGGACGAACTTTTCATAAGGTATGGGGGATTGTAACGCCCCAAAAATTGATAGTGACCCTGAAGGTAAACTTGTAGACCTTAAACTATATCGAAGTATAATTGGAAGTCTAATTTACCTTACAGAAACAGACCTGATGTAACGCCCCAAAATTCCCATTTTTAGTTCTTAAAGTCCTTAGAATTATTTAGAAATGGTTTAGAAATATTCTAGATATTTTTAGGAATTTTTAGAATATTTTTATGGAATTTTCCGAGTCCGTTTGGTATTTAAAAAAAAAAAAAAGGAAAGAAAGCCAAAAAAAGGAAAAACAACTAAGGGGCAGCCGGAGATCGAACCCGCGACCATCACGAAACCAGAAACGCGCGCAAACCAGCTGGGCTAGGGTATCAAGCACAGAAAAGGAAGGAGAGACTTATATTTAAGGGGTAGTTAGGTCGATCCACCCCATAGGTATAAATAGGTTATTAAAGAGAGAAGTTTTATTTTCTCTCAAACCCTCTCCCTCTCCCAAGGTTGCGCCGACCCCTCTCCCTCTCCTCCCTTGTGCGCACGCAACACCAAGGCCAAGGGGGCCGGCCAAGACTCTTCTCCAAGAGATAATTCTATATTCGGGATCCCCGCGGCGAGAGGAACGCGTAGACGTGAAGAATTCTCCGAGATCTCAAGTTTCTCTCGAGTCCTAGACGTCAATCTTGGTTGTAAGTCCAAGATATCAATGTAAGTACTGCTCACCTGCAGTAAGAGGCGGTTTTTCTGCGAGAATTTCCTTTAAAAGCTTTTAGAAGAGATATTTCCTTTTTGTTTGAGTTTTTGCATGTGATCTTAGTTCATTATATGCTTATATATGTTGATTAATATCCTATGTGAGTTTAGGGTCCAAGAAAAGCTATGAGAAAAGAAAAGAAAAGATAAAGATAAGAAAAGAAAAGGCCAAGGCCTTAGGAAATCCCCAAAAGTCAAGACTTAGGGATTTTAGCACGCAAGGTACTCCAGAAAATGCCAAGGCATTTACAGATAAGAAAGAAAAGAAAGAAAAGCTATTTTATTTTATAAGGCCAGTACCCGGCGTCCAAGGGCGTCGTTAAAGAAATCCAGGTGTCCAATTCCAAGGTCTTGGCCCTGGTAGACCAAGGTCTGCTCTATTAGGATTGGTGGCTCGCTACCCCAACCTTTTAGGGAACGCGCATATGAGATGGTACTTACGTCTTCAGTGGATCCAAGTGATTATTATTTTCAAGTATATGCTTTAGCAAAGTTTCGAAAATTTAAAGAGTTTTCAAAAAGTTAAAGAATAGCTAAAGTTTCAAGTTGAGCCAAGAAAAGTAAATTGAGGTTTATTATTGCTTGAGTATGCATGTTTTGAGTTATACATGTTCTTAGTTTTCTTTCAAGCATCTTAGTATCTCATATGATTTCATATTGTCCTAGAAGCATGTTTGCACATTTCGAGATTTTGTGAGCTAGATAGTACTTACTAAGCTTTATGCTTATAGATGCATTTCCTCTTATTGCAGATAAAGGTAAAGGCAAGCAATTCTGAAGGAAGACGACGAGGCGGTGCTGAGTAGAGTGTGTGTGGTGGCTGATTATGGAGAGATCTTTGAGACGAGACAATTTAGTTATTTGAATTGCAATGTTTAAGTTTATTCAAATTTCAAGTTCTTGCTTATGGAGATTATAGAGTATTTGAGTTTTGGATAGTTTTACATGCTCAATTTCTTAGAGTAAAGATTCCATGTCATTTCATTTAGCATACATATCCTTATGATTGCATTGGATGAGTAGAAGTGTAAGTAGTTAGAGATATTGATACTTTGTTAGAGAAAAAGGTGTTTGTGCCAAGATAGTATCAATTTCCCTTTGAATCAAGTTTTTATTGCTTAAAAATGTTTAGAAAAGTTGCAATCACATTTCATAATGCATTAGCAAGGTTGTAGAACATGTATTCGGCGTTATGAATGCATAGGAGTCAAGATTGGTACAAACTCTATTGTTAAAGTTTATATAAACTTGTTTAGTTTATTTTCTTCCATAAAAGTCCTAAATTCAAGTTTATGGATTCGTTTGATTGGCTAAATTGTTTAGGAAACTGATATAGAGTATAGAAATGGTGTCGTAGTTTGATATGGCTCGAAACTGAATGGATGGTGGACTTAAGAAGCAAGAGCCGAAAACCTGTAATTCTGATTACAGGCGTACCAGTCGACTGCTACGTCACCAGTCGACTGGTACGGGCAGTTTGAGTTGGGTGAGGCTTGTTTCAATAAGTATCAACTACGAGTTTTGAGAAGGAAAGTGTGATATGTTAGCATGCATGACTACTTAAGTTAGAATATAATTGTTAGAAGAATTTAAAAGAAAAAAAAAGATTTCCGCATTTTACTTTTAGTCATGTATAAAAGTTGAGAAGTAGAGGAAAGTAACGATCCGTCTAAGGCAGTAAGAAGGCGGGTCGCTACACCTGATATCCTTTTCCCTATAGGAATGTGTGCTAGATACCAAACTTGTGCTAAGGAAACACACTTAGCAACCCAAAAAAGAATACTTAGATACATTAAGGGCACCCTCAATGTAGGGATTTGGTATCTTAGGACCTCAACTTTTGACTTGTCAGGATACTCTGATTCTGACTATGCTGGATGCAAGCTAGACAGAAAGAGTACAAGTGGAAGCTGCCAACTTTTAGGAAATAGTGTAGTCAGTTGGTGCAGTAGAAAGCAACACTGCGTAGCTCTATCTACAACCGAAGCAGAATATGTTGCTTTAGGAGAGTGTGTAGCACAACTCCTATGGATGATGCACACTCTTAAGGACTTCTAGCTTGATTACACCCAAACCCAAGTCTACATTGACAACATAAGCTCAATTAATCTAACTAAGAACCCAATCCAACACTCTAGAACAAAACATATAGAGGTTAAACATCACTTTGTAAGAGATCATGTAGCCAGGGGTGAAATAGTCCTTAAGCATGTAGACTCAAAATCAAACTTAGCTGATATCTTCACCAAACCCTTACCTGAGTCTTAGTAGAATAGGAATGCTCTATTTTTTTAACTATTTTATTTCTTATCTGATATTTATTTGAAAAATCATTTTATCTTGAAATTTAAAATGATCTTCTGACTTAGTTTTTTTTTTAAACTTACCCCCTTTAAAACTAGGGGTTTTTTTCGCAAATGGACTTAGCTTAGGCCCTAATCCTAGAACTGCATGCACCTATAGATCTAGAAGCCAACATCTCACAAGCACCTTAGGGTACTTTTGATTGATAACCTAGACTGGGTTGAGATGCTTAGGTCTATGCCTTGATTCAAGATGCTTTAAGTCAGTGCATCAGCACTAATTGGGGCAATAAATATAAATTGAACAGTAATCAGGTTAAGTGTCAAGCTTAGAAAATCTAACATGACTAACCCTAGCGAAAGCTACTATTTATAACAGCTAGTAAGTAGCTAACTGGGTTAGACAAGACCCGAAAGAGAAGAATGTAAATTGATTTAGTCCAGTTTATGCTTAGAATTGGTTCAATACAGTACTTCCCTTACTCAATTTTTTTTTGCTATAATTTTTTTTGATATATGGCAAAGGAGGGGGAGAGTGGAAAGGAGAGAAAAGAAGGTTTTAAAAGTTAAATTTTTAACTTTTAAATTTCTTTTTCAAAAACTATTATCTCCTTTTCAAAAAGTAAAGTAAAGAAAATTTCTTTGGAAAATTTTCTAAGTGTTAAAATTTCAAAATTCCTTTTGAAAATTTTCTAAGTGTTAAAATTTCAAAATTATTTTGGAAAATTTTCTAAGTGTTAAAAATTTTAAATTATTTTGGAAAATTTTCTAAGTGTTAGAAATTCAAAATTATTTTGAAAAATTTTCTAAGTGTTAAAATAAAAGGTTTTGGAAAATTTTCTACGTGCTCAACTCATAAATATTTTGGAAATTTTTTCTAACATGAATATCGCTTCTGAAAATTTTCTAAGTGTTGAAAACCTGAAAATTTTTTTCATTTTATGGATAAACAAGGACATAGAAATGTTTTCAAAAACCCCACGTATTTTTGAAAAACTCAGGGGGAGAATTTCTTCCAGGGGAGGAAATTACGTACTTGTTTATTTACTTGTTTCATTAATTTAACTTTTTGAACCGTGTTGCCATAAATCAAAAAGGGGGAGATTGTTGGTGTAGACAGCACCTAAGTAAAACGTGGGTTTTGATAATGACAAATGGTTCAGAAGTTAAGATGTTATTGTGATCTAACGTGTTCACTGAGTGTGTAGGAAGAAGTCCTAGGTACACTAGGTAAGAAGTCCTAGCAAGGTCTGGGCAAAGAAGTCCTGGTCAAGGACTGGGCAAGAAGACTTGACCGGAAGTCGGGCAAAGAAGTCCTGGTCGAGGACTGGGCACGATGTCCTGGCAAGGGCCTGGGCACCGAAGACCTGACTGGATGTTGGGCAAGAAGACCTGATCGTAAGTTGGGCATGAAGACCTGGTCAGGTGGATTGGGCAAAAGTCCAACCGGAGGAGCCGGTTGGCAAAAGGTAAACTCTCCTGAGAGGAGTAGGTGAGGACGCGTTCCCCGTCGAGGGAACAGTAGGCGTCGGTTCGACCTAGGGTTCCATTTGGGAGACCTGAAGTCAGAACCAAGATAGCTACGGTTGTAACCAATGTCTGTTATTTTTTGGGACTAACCTTAGTTGTAGGGTCGAAGGACTGGTCATCTGCAAGTGAAGGTACTTCACTGGGCCTAGGCGCCCGAATGGACACATGCGCCCGAATGGGCTCAGGCGCCCGTAAAGATACGGGCGCCCAAGAGTGAAGGCAAAACCCAAAACATAGTTGTGAAGCCACTGAACCAAGGCGGATCAAGTGCCCGTGAGGTTATAGGCGCCCCATCAGCTCAAGCGCCCAAGTGGAGGTGGATAAGCGCTGACCGAGCTCGCAGATAAGGATTCGTGGATCGAAGGGCACGTGTTAGGCGCCCCCAACGTCACAGGCGCCCGTATGAGTACTATAAAAGGTGGTTCGACCCCAAGGCTTCAACATCCATTCTTTCCAACGCTCCAAACACTTTCGCTTACGCGCTGCGCTCCGACAAAGTTCCACTTCGAGATTTCAGCACCGATGACGACCCTCTGCTCTGGAATTCGATCTGTCTCGGGCGTCGGTAACTGTTTTAATTTACGAAAGTGTTTGATTTAGTTTTTCAAATTCTATATCTGTACAATCATTCTGTAAAAATTTTTCCAAATATAGAATTGCCCAAAGTAAACGGTCAAGGACCGTGGGCCTTGGAGTAGGAGCCGACCGCGACTCCGAACCAAGTAAAAATTCAACTTGTGTTCTTGTTCACGTTATTTCTATCCGCTGCGTATTTGCTCTTTCTTAATCCGAAAAGTTTTTAACGATATTCACTCCCCCTCTATCATTTTCTTCGATCCAACAAACTGCCCTGGGAGCAGTCGACTGGTGGCGAGGGTTTCAGCTTAGAGTTCTATTTAAGAGAACTCAGTTTGGGCTGGGAACTCTTGACAAAATAAGCTTGGTTAGGGCTTGTTAGTAGTCTTTTGTACTCAGAGGTGTGCTTGAGATTATGGCAAGGTTTCTCCACCCACAAGGAGCTACACGAGTTAGCCGGAGGGCATCTGGGGAGTGATCCGCCGAAGGATCGAGGGATCATCCACCTCACGGACTATCGTGGAGTAGGAGCTTCATCTCCGAATCACGTAAATAGGTTTGTTAGCATTGTTTGATTTTATTATTATTGATTCCACTTGCGTACGCTAACCTTATAGGTAGAAGAAATTGAAAATTGATATTCACCCCCCTCTAACAAGACGTACACGATCTAACACATTATCGGGTTGATCTTAGTCCGAAAGTCACGAGCCTCAGCCCTAGTCTTCATATGTTCCTTTTTGTCTTGTACATTCCCCGGTTAATGCTAACTGATGCCCTTTTATCTCTTTTTTGTAGACAACGTCATGTTTTCTTGAGTTATGAACCGGATCCTGAAGTGGGACCAGGCTAACGAATGGGCGGTGGTTCCCATTTGAGCCTCTTCTGCTCCTGTGGGCGCCTCCGTCGGGGGCTGCGAGGAAGTGGCAGAGCCCTCCGGAGACTGGGAGACCACAGAGGCTCCCCAAGATATTGGAGCGTCAGAGCTGCCAACGGACCCTGCAGGGGGTTCCAGTACCTCTCATGTCGAGGCACCAGAGGGAGAAGTTGCACCCCCTCCCTCTATCGCACCCTCCGAGACCCAAGCTACCGAGAAAAGACGGCGGAAGCGGCTAGTCCATAGGGATCACCCCCTGAAGAGGTTGAAGAAGGGTCTACCCTCGGAGTTTCTATGCTCTGCTGCTGATGAGGATGCAACTCCCCGGTCCTCGAGAGTTCGGGAAGAACCTTCTTCCCCCACTACCGCGGCCCTTGCTCCCATCATCGATGACCTGGTTCCCCCGACCGACCTTGCCGTTGCCTCACGTGGTAAGGAGGTGTCAAAGGACGTGCTTAACACCCACAAGAAGGCCCCTATGGCAAAGAAGACGGCGACAAAGGGCTCCCAATCCATCCGGATAAAGGGGGTCCCCTAAGATGGCCAGCAGCGGACTTCTAGCTCAGAGGAGGACGTCCCCGACCCGAGTGATGTCCCTAGCCAGTCAGGGCCCCCTGCTGAGGAAATTCTTCCTCCTCCCGTTCGACCGGGGCAGTTGGCTGGATCAGCTCGATATCTGGGCATGTTACATCAGTCTCTACTGACGGTGATTATATTTATGTTCTTCCTCTCTACTTTGTTTCCTTGCCTTTACTATCTTTGTTCCACACTATAGGTTGCCTCCAATTGTGCGGCTACGAGCCGCCTGTTATGCTCCGGGGGAGTCACTGAAGACCTTCTCCAGCGAGTGGCGGCAGCAGAGGTGGAGCCTGGCCGGGCCCGCGAAGCCGGACTCCTACAGTTGGAAGTTAGTCGAGCCCTCCAGGTGAAGATAGAGCATTTCCTCGACACTTTAATAGCTTCTGACGATACTTTACACGGTTATAGACTTCAGGAATGCCTCAAGTCCAAGAAGAACCAAGCCCTCACTGAGGACTAGCAGAAACTATCCCAGGAGCGGGAGCAGTTCCAGACTCAGACGAAGGAGCTGTCTGATTAGGTCTGACTCCTGGAATCAGCAAAGAAAGCCCTGGAAGACCGGAATGAGGAATGTGACCACCTATTTGTTGGGGTTGCAAAGTTGCAAACATAGTCCCACATCGAAAACACATGGGAAAGATCATAGGCTTATAAGGGAAAAAGATATCTCCATTGGATGAGGCCTTTTGGGAGAGCCCAAGAGCAAAACCATGAGGGTTAAGGCCCAAAGTGGACAATATCATACCATTGTGGAGATATCTAAATTCCTTTTGGTCTTAACAATTGGTATCAGAGCCAGGTCGCTCTTCACCGGACTAACCGCCGGAAGAAGTACGAGCTAGAGCCATGATCCAGATCTAACCATGTGGGTTAAGCCTTGAATAAAGGATGTGTGAGCTCCCGTGTCTTGATCAAGAGGACCAGACACCAGGCATAGAAGTCCTAGTTGCGACTAGGCGGTGAAGTCCTAGTAGGTCGGGTGGACCGAGGGGCAGAAAGTCCTGGTGGGTTAAGGATCGGACATCAAACGGAAAGGGTTTCCGCTTGAGTGGGGGGCTTGTGGTCCTTTGTTTGAGGGGGGGATTGTTGGGGTTGCAAAGTTGCAAACATAGTCCCACATCGAAAACACATGGGAAAGATCATAGGCTTATAAGGGAAAAAGATATCTCCATTGGATGAGGCCTTTTGGGAGAGCCCAAGAGCAAAACCATGAGGGTTAAGGCCCAAAGTGGACAATATCATACCATTGTGGAGATATCTAAATTCCTTTTGGTCTTAACACTATTGACTCTGAAAGAGTATGATTTAGAGCTATTAGCCACTTATGCTGCCGACCTCCAGGAGCAGGTTACACAGGCCCAGGCCCAATCTTCCACCGCTATCCAGAAGCTTCAAGAAATGCTGGGGGCTCAGGATTGCCTGCTCTAGGAGGTGGTACTGAAGACTGCCAAGCAGAAGGTTGAGGCCACGCTACAGCAGCAATAGAGTGATCATGCAACCAAACTGTCCAAGGTCGTAGCGGAGTCCAAGGCTATGTTCCTGCAGTCGGAGGAGTACGCTGAGATTTTAGCCAGGCAAGCATTGAAGCGCATCAAACAGGGCTTCCATGGTGCTATCAGTCTGTTGGAAAAGGATCAACTGTTGAAACCAGGCTTCGACTTGAGCGCTATAACTGTCCGTCAGGTCTGAACGAGTTTACTCTTGAAGAGCAGGAAGTATAGGATCCTCCCTGACTTGGGCCCCGGATCCCTGGTCTCTCCTCGCCCGCTGCACTTTCTTCTTCTTTTGCCGTGTTTTCTCGTAGGGTAAATATGTAATCGTTTCATCCTTGAATACAAACATCCCTGGATTTCTTATGCTTTGAGTGATTTCTAAACAACTACGTCTGAAGAAACAAGGGTTCCACGGGGGTAGTAATGTTTTGCAGCTCTTAGCCGGGCATGTGCAGCACCGATGCCAAGCCTACTCACCGAGAGGCAGTAGGGCTTTGCAGCTCTTGGTCGAGCATGTGCAGCACCGAGGCTAATACTACTCAACGAGAGGCAGTAGGGGTTTGCAGCTCTTGGACGGGCATATACAGCACTGAGGCCAAGCCTACTCACCGAGAGGCAGTAGGGTTTTGCAGCACTTGGCAGGGCATGTGCAGCATCGAGGCCAAGCCTACTCACAGAGAGGCAGTAGGGTTGTACAGCTCTAGGCCGGGCATGTGCAACATCGAGGCCAAGCCTACTCACCGAGAGGTAGTAGGGTTTTGCAGCTCTTGATCGGGCATGTGCAGCACCGAGGCCAAGCCTACTCACCGAGAGGCAGTATGGTTTTGCAGCTCTTGGCCGGGCATGTGCAGCACCGAGGCCAAGTCTACTCACCGAGGGGCAGTAGGGTTTTGCAGCTCTTGACCGGGCATGTGTACCACCGAGGCCAAGCCTACTCACCGAGAGGCAGTAGGATTTTGTAGCTCTTGGCCGGGCATGTGCAGCATCGAGGCCATGTCTACTAACCGAGAGGCAGTAGGGTCTTTCATCTCTTGGCCGGGCATGTGTAGCACCGAGGCCAAGCTTACTCACCGAGGGGCAGTAGGGTTTTACAGCTCTTGGCCGGGCATGTGCAGCACTGAGCCCAAGCCTACTCACCGAGAGACAGTAGGGTTTTGCATCTCTTGGTCGGGCATGTGCAGTACCGAGGCCAAGCCTACTCACCAAGAGGTAGTAGGGTTTTGTATGTCTTGGCGGGCATGTGCAGCACCAAGGCCATGTCTACTCACCGAGAGACAGTAGGGTTTTGCAGCTCTTGGCTGGGCATGTGCAGCACCGAGGCCAAGCCTACTCACCGAGAGGTAGTAGGGTTTTCCAGCTCTTGGCCGGACATATGCAGCACCGAGGCTAAGCCTACTCACCGAGAGACAGTAGGATTTTGCACAGATAAAGATTCAGAGCTCTCTGTGCTACACTCCGTTTACCCTTTTTATTTTTTGAACTACAAGGCAGTTTAAATAAAGATTCCAGCAGGCAAGCAAACGACTCAATACCTCACCGAGTACGATAGGGGCGGAGATGGTTGGTGTGCCATGGCCTTTCTAGCTCCTTGCCTTTATCGTCTTCTAGATAATAGCTACCCCAGTGAGCTTTTTGATGATTACATATGGTCCATCCCGCTGTGGCTCCAGTTTCCCAAGGTCGCCGACTGGCTTGATCCTCATCCAGAGCTTGCCACCAACCTTAAAGTTGCGTGCAATCACCCGACGATTATAGGCGTGTTGCATCCTTCATCATTATGCTTCCAACCGAGCCGCTGCTCTATCCCGCATCTCAGAGATGAGGTCAAGGTCAATGAGACGCTCTTGATAGTTGCCCTCCTTGTGATAGTGTTGCCATCGGGCAGACTCCTCCCCTACCTCCACTGGGATGACGACCTTAATCCCGTATACCAGTTGGAAGGGCTCTCACCTGTTCCTTCCGGGGGGGATAGTACAGTAAGTCCACAGAACGCTAGGGAGTGTTGGGACCGGGTGCATGTCGACAAGGATACGAGTTCATAAAATTTTAAATTTTTACGTGCAGCGGAAGAATTTGCATAAAATAATTTCCCAAATTATTTTAACTTCGTATCTAGCATGCAATCTTATGGTGTGTTGACATAATCATAAATTAAAACTTTGCGGAAAAGTAAACTAATTTACCAAGTACCTCGCGTAACTCGAAGTAAGGGACGAGATCCAACCGTAGCGTCCCTTGGAAGCTTTGCCTCTATTCGCGTCCACGCCGAGTTCTCTTCGGGATGACTTCGCAAAGTCACGAGTTTTGTGCCGACG
>JAGFNQ010001869.1:101866-150966 GCA_024364735.1 Boesenbergia rotunda | reverse complement strand
ACTCGATCGCTCAGGAGTAGTGATGGCAGAGTATGGACGGCAGTCACAGCCCTATGTCGGAGGGTGGCCTCCGTTCAGCTTCCTCCCGTACATAGGTGACGATGTCTGACCGACGGTAGGGGTGACTGTTAGTGAGAGCCCTAGAGCCAATCATGTGATGGTTGTTGTATGGACTCATTGTATCATATTTCATATATATATATATAAAGGCATTTGATTATGGTTATTATACTTACTTGTATTGGTGCCAAATAACTAAGTGTAATAACGTCCTTGGTAGTAGGTTCATATCTATATCAATCGATTGGTTGAATCGATAGTGAGATGATATAGAGAACACTACTCTTAATTATTCCTAGTCAAGTATTAACATTCAGGGACAATGTTAATGCATAGAGACTAGCATGTAGGTCAACACGATGACTTGATCTCACAAGTCATGGATATGAGATATCAAGTTGACACATGAGTATGTATTGGAGAATGTCCCACCATGAGAAAGTATCATGGATCGTTATATGAGTGTCATATACTTTCTCATGTGACTATTAGTATGACTATTAGTCCTTAGACCTGAAGTCACCATAGTTCCCTACATAAGGAGTTATGTACTTTGGTTTCGTCAAACGTCATCCGTAACTGGGTGGACTATAAAGGCGATTACTGGGTATGTAACAAATTATGCGGAGGGATGTGAGTGATGTAGATGGGATCTATCCCTCCTATATGACGGGAGAGATATCATAGTCTTGATAGAGTGAGATCACTAAGTGCATGGTCATGCCCAAATAAGGCAATATGAGATATTGAGCTTATTTGATTATAGTGAGTCTACTTGGAGTTCAAGACACATAGATTGATTGGAGGATGACACGGTCTATGCTTCATAGAAGATCAATCTAGATATCGACGATAGAAGGACATTGTCACATATTATGAAAGTCATAATTAGTAGTCACATTGGTGATGTTGGATCTCAACATTCTTGTAACTTGGGTAGCAATGATGTGTTGCTAGATACCGCTCATTGCTTATGTTTCTAAGAAGTTAGAAGCATTGCCAACGTTACAAGAACCTATAGGGTCACACGCAGAGAACAAATAGATGGAGAAAAAAAAATGAAGTCAAGTTTGACTTGGCTAAATATGGAAAGTCCATAAAAGACAAGTTTGACTTGACCCAAATCCAAATCAAGTTTGACTTGACTTGGTTCCACTTCAAGTTAGACTTGACATGGGAGAAGAAATGGAGTCAAGTTTGACTTGACTAAATATGGAAAGTCCATAAAAGGCAAGTTTGACTTGACCCAAATCCAAATCAAGTTTGACTTGACTTGGTTCCACTTCAAGTTAGACTTGACATGGGAGAAGAAATGGAGTCAAGTTTGACTTGACTAAATATGGAAAGTCCATAAAAGGCAAGTTTGACTTGACCAAAAGGTCACCTCACCTTGACTTGACCAAGTGATGACTTGGCTTGGTATTTGACCAATGATGATGCTCCACATCATCTACAAAGGTTGTAACCCCCCATTTGAATTTGAATTCAAATTGAAAAGGGGTTATGGCAGGCCACTTAATGGCCATTAATGGCCATTATGTGGCCGGCCACAATGAGAAAAAAACCAAGTGTTGGTTCCATTTTTTTCATTGTGGGTCTTCTCTTCTTCCTCCTCCAAGTGTTGGTGCTCTTCTTCTTCTTCTCCTCTTGGCTGAACCCTTGAAAGGTGCTAGCACACCTAAAGGGTTTCCTCCATCCACTTTGTTCGCGTGGATACTTCTAGAGGGACGGCACTTGACGTCCTAGAGATCCGACATCCAAAAGGAGCGAGCGGGATTAAGCGGGGCACGCACCAAAGGTAAAATGATTTATCCCTCTTTAGATCTAGGAGTAGATCGAGTTTTGAGCATAAAATGAATACGTGATTTTTCATTTCGGAATTTTTTCTTCGCACGAGATCCATGGCTTTGGGTTCTCGGGGTTTCCGCGACGCGAAAAGGCGGTTTTCGCGGCCCGAAAAACCCAACAGTGACCATGTCATTGCATCTTGTTTATTCGCTTATTTTGTCCTTACTTGTGTTTGATTTCACTTGATGCTTCATATGATGGACATGTACTTACAGGAGACCCGCATGTCTGGTCTTGGCGACTTTGCTATGTTGGTATGGTAGTTCTTATTGTTCTTATGCAGTTGTTCTGATTACTGCCCATACCTGTTTATTTCTGTAGTCTATTACCCTGTTGCTATTTTAGAATATCTTGTATATATATGAAGAGATATTCGCTGAGTTCTATGACTCATCCCGCAGCTCCTTGTTTTTTTTCATGATGATTGACTAGAGCGTGCCCGACAGCCTGTCCTAGTTCACGTACTCGTTGAGATGCCTTCGGATTTTTTTTTTGTCTATTTGTTGGTAGTACTTTCTATATTTTTCTTCCGCTGTTGTTCTTGGTGTTGGATTTAGTCGTACTTTTGTGAGGCCTTTATGCCTTATGTTTTGTCGTAAGTCGGACCGGTCCGCAGTCAGGTATGGTTACCCAGTTTCATTTCATATTCTGTCTTGATTTGAGGCCTGAGGCCATTTAAACTGCGTGGACGTAATTTATGATGATGTATGTATGTGTAAGTTGTCCGTCGGACAGGGGAGGTGTTGTCCGATTTTCTATTGGACCAGCGGCTCCTGGGGTCTCGAGGCGTGACAACTTGGTTGAAAATACTTCGTTAATCTTTTTTTTTCCGAAGAACAATCTAACATTCGTATAATTGTTTAATGTATCCATTTTATTGAGTATTTATCATAATTTTATGCTAGTTGATAATCTAATATAATTTTTCTGTTTTATCCGAACTTAAAACCGATCATCATGACTGAATCATCACAGACCTAGAGTATAAGCATCCATTTAAATTAAAATTTCATGGGAATACAAATCTCATATAATAATATTAGTTAAAACTCTTACATGTCATTAAGTTATTCTGCACTTTAAAAGGATGACTGAACTGCAATTACCTCCTAGAGCTATCATAAATTTATATTCAATTTTAAATGAAAAAAAATCAATTGGTATACAATTATTTTGAAATTGTTTAATCATTTTAAAAATATAAACTCCAATGATTATGTTTCCAGAACTTATATATTCATTTATTTATATTAAAATTATAAAAAAATCTCATTTGAAAGATTTGATTAAAATTATTATATAATTATGTAATTATTTGAATCAAAATTGTTAAATGCCTTTATTGTTAGTGGTACAAAGGAAGTAGTGAAGAAAAAAGATGATGATAAAGAAATAGTTATCTTTGATGGAGAAAGGAAAAACATCCTTTATTGGTAGAGTGCTAGAAGATATAAAGGGGAAGATGAGAAGGAAGAAAGGTTTGTTAAGGAGAAAAATTGGCGATGTTAGTAAAGAAGGAGAAGAAGATATTGTAGTCCTTGCGATATCACACTACAAGAGAAGAAGATAAAATTTATATCGGTTAGATGGTGATGCAACACCCAAATTTAAATTATGGAGAACTAAAAACAATTAAAAATATTAAATTAAAATTTATATTAATTTAAAAATAATTAAAATATAGAATCCCAGACTCACCAGAGATTTTTTAAAAAAATTTACGAGTCAATCTGAAATTTATTTTATTTTTCTAAGTTATAATTTTTCGTAATATTCGATTATCTATTATTAGGAGAAAAAACATCGAGAGACAAAAGTACAATTTAAAATGTTTACATCTTTACCTACCCAACTCACGATGAAGGCTATTGTCACCCTTCAAATTTTAAAGGGATATAATTTTGATTTGGAATTCATAATCATGTGACCTAATTCAGAATTAAAAAAAAAAATAAATTTGTTACTCGTAAAATAGTAACTTTCAAATTTTGAAATTTTGATTTGTAATTTTATTGTTTAAATCTTTTTAAGAGTTTTTTTTGTTATTTTTTATAATTTTTATTTTTAAGATATTTAAAATAATTTGCATATTCCGAATATTGATCTGCATTTTGTCTTGATTAATATCATTTAATTATATATTTTTATTTTTGGTTAAAGATGTATTTAGAATTAAAATATTTTAATTCTAATTTTTTTCTTTATTAATTAGAATATGATATAAACAGGAGTCAGATCTATCCATAATAAAATTTTATTATTAGGGTAAGACTCTATTAATCCTCTACGTATTTTCTTCTTAATTTCCTTTTTTCCATAATCAGTATCCTATTATTATTATTATATTATTATTATTATTTCATCGCCTCTCCTATAAATGAATCTACGGTGCAAACCACTTGCCCATACCGAAACGAGCCATGTTGATGGTTCAGATCGATCCCTTCCTCGCCGCCGCCGCCGCTGCCTGCCTTCTCGTCCACCTCCTCCTCCGCCACCTTTTCGGCAATCGCCGGCCATCACGTCTCCCACTCCCTCCAGGCCCTCGCGGCTTTCCCCTGCTCGGTGCACTCCCCTGGATCGGGCCCCAATCGCACGCCGGCCTCGCCCGCCTGGCCCGCCGCTATGGACCGATAATGTACCTCAAGATGGGAACCTCCGGCTGTGTGGTGGCCTCCGACGCCGGCGCCGCCCGCGCCTTCCTCAAGGCCCACGACGTCCAGTTCGCCAACCGTCCCAACATCGTCAGCGCCCGCGACGTCACCTACCACCGCCAGAACATGGTGTTCGCCGACTACGGACCCAAGTGGAAGCTCCTCCGCAAGTTCTGCAGCCTGCACCTCCTCGGCGGCAAGGCGCTGGCAGACTGGGCCCACGTGCGCGCCGCCGAGTTCGGCCACATGGCACGATCCGTCGCTCGCGCTGCCGCCGAGGGTCGCCCCGTGGTGCTGCCCGAGACGCTCGTGTGCGCGCTGGCCAACATCGTGGGGCGCATCGTGGTGAGCAAGCGGGTGTTCGAGGAGCAGGGGGAGGAGTCCAACCAGTACAAGGACATGATTTTGGAGCTTCTCACCGGCGGCGGGATGTTCAACATCGGAGACCTCGTGCCGGCGATGGCGTGGATGGACCTGCAGGGGATTCAGCGGAAATTGCGGGGGGTACACTCTCGGTTCGACTCCATGGTGACGCGGCTGCTGGAGGAGCATGAGGCAAGCAAGGAAGAGCGCAAGGAGAGGCCCGACTTCATCGACGCCGTCATGGCCAACAGGCGCGGCGACCACGACGGCGAGACCATCTCCGACTCCAACGTGAAAGGCATCATCTTCGTGAGTTTACTAATTAAATGATTTATCTTTATACATATAAATTCTTTTAATTAAATGATTTATCTTTATACATATAAATTAGAAATCAATTATAAAAAACATCTGAGAAGCAATGGGGCATGATGAATCCAGCCAGCAGTCTCGCAGAACCTACCTACAGCACCTTTTTCCTTAGCAAAAAAGAAACCAATCGAGTGGATCACAACCGAAGAACCACTTATCTATAATTAAAGTGACTGATGCTTGTTGCGTAGAATTTGAGGAATACTTGTTTTAGTAGTTAATTTGCCAAGTAATTGATGTCGTCACCTACCACGGATCGGATAGGGGTTCCATTTACAAACATCATCCACATTTTCAGGTGGGGGATCGAACAAATAGTTGGTGACCACAACGTGGCAATGAAGAATGGTATATTTAGTGAGTAGTGGATGTATCGGGATAATGATATAATAGTTATATTCTCCGATGGATAATTAAAAATTTTAAGATTTAAATTTAATTATTATAGAAGATTTTGACGGAATCAAATCCTCGTCTTTAGAATTAGCGAAAATAGTTGGATATTTAGATTAAAAAAAAGTGTGTAGGTGGATAAATTGCTCGCGAGTGACAGATAAAATTAATCACGTGCACCCTTTTTTTTTTTTTTTTCATTTTAGGTGTTTTTTAATATGTGAAAATTAATTATATATTAATTAATGGCTGCCTGCAGGACCTGTTCACTGCGGGGACCGACACGTCGGCTATCATCGTGGAGTGGGCGCTGGCCGAGATGCTGAAGAACCCGGCGATCCTCCGGCGGCTACAGTCGGAGATCGACTCCGTCGTGGGACGCGACAGGCTGGTCTGCGAATCCGACCTGCCCAAGCTTCCCTACCTGCAGGCCGTGTGCAAGGAGGCGCTCCGGCTGCACCCCTCCACTCCGCTCGGCCTCCCTCACTTCAGCTTCGACGCGTGCGAGGTGGAGGGCTACTACATCCCGCCCAACACGCGGCTGCTGGTCAACATCTGGGCCATCGGGCGGGACCCCCGCGCGTGGGACCGCCCTCACGAGTTCGAACCCGAGCGCTTCCTCGGCGGCGGCAGGGCCTCCGGGATCGACCCGCAGGGAAACGATTTCGAGCTGATTCCGTTCGGCGCCGGGCGGAGGATCTGTGCGGGGAAGCTGGCGGGGATGGTGTTCGTGCACTACATGTTGGGGCTGCTGGTGCACGCCTTCGACTGGAGGCTGCCGGAAGGGGAGGAGCTCGACATGGGCGAGAAGTTCGGGTTGGCGTTGCCCAAGGTGGTGCCTCTGAAGGCGCTTCCCACCGCTCGCTTGCCTCTTTCCGCCTATGTTTGATTGGCAAATTTAGTCATGAATTGTTGGATTACTCCTGACTGTTTACGTTATGCGGTGTGGTCGTGTGATACGTATGCATGTGTTTGAAGGCAATAAAAATATTTCATTTTGGTTGCTGGGCGTTATTGATTATTTAAAAAAAAAACATTTCAATTGAGTCTTCTTTTTATTGAAATCGGTGTTTTACTCGTTCGATGCAGATTATATCTCATATAAAATATAATAAATAAATAAATAATATATTTTTTTTTTGACTATGCAATTAAGACATAAAAATATGTTAATTTAATTGTGACAAATATATTTAGTATGTGAAAAAAATATTATTACAAATTATGAAAATTTTTCTTAAATATAATATTTATTGTCGAATTTTTTTGATTACTATCTACGTCGCATATTAAAATTATTGAGATTCTTAGGATTTATAATTCTGACTACAACGATGTACAGCTGACCATAATTAAAAATAATTTTTTCAACAAAAAATGTCCTACATGAGATCATAATTGTCCGTTACTTTGTTAATCATCATTGGATATGAAATAATCAATGGAAATTGTCTTCGTTGAAACATGAAATAAATGTAGGATCGATGAGAGCGATTGTTGGGAAAGGGGGGGGGGGGGGTTTGAATAGCACTATTTCAAAATTTCGATGTTCGGAATAGAAACGAGTATGCAGCGGAAATAAGAGTTAGAATTAAAGTACGACTAACACAAGTTTATTTTTTACTTGTTTCGGAGTCTATGACGACTCCTACTCCAAGGTTCACGAGCCTTGCTCGTTTACTATGGGCAATCAATCCACTATTAATCTGAAATGATTATTATAAGAATTAAATACAATGCTAAAATCAATATAATATCCCAACAACTTAGAAGTGTATAAGAAAGAGTGTCATTGTTAGAGCAGTGTTATAGCGTCGTTGAGTGGTTTTTTATGTAACACACAAGAGAGAGATTTGTAAAGCAATTGTTGTTGAGTGCGCAACCATTCCACGCGCGCTAGCTCAACCGCGCCTGCCTGAGCTCAACTAGTCCCGGGCACCCGAGACACTCCCGAGCACCCGGACCTCCAGGTGCCTGGAGTGCTCCAGGCGCCTGAACCCTAGGCGTCTGACTCTAGAATTCCATCTTTAACACTTAGGTTTTTCTGCAAAACAAAGTTAGAAAAACCACAAGCAACATATGTATATAGAAAAATGAAATGCATTTGGACATCTCAGACTGTACAGTTCTGACTTTTAGGTTTCAACTGAAATCCTAGTTGGGATCAACGCCTACTGTTCCCTTTTCAAGGAACACGCCCTCACCTACTGCTCTCAAGAGAGTTTACATGTTGCCAACCCCTGGTTGGACTTTTGCTCAGTCTCCGATCTTGACTCCGGAACTCTCGATGTCTGATCTCCGACCCGTCTCGACTCCTATCCATTGTCCTCAATCAGCCAAGATTTCGTGCCCAACCCTCAGGCAGGTCTTAGTGCCCAATCCACACGTCCATGACATAGTGCCCAACCCTCGACTAATTCGTAGTACCCAATCCTCTGAACTAAGTTTTCGTTGCCCAACCACCACTGTCAGGACTTAGTGCCCAATCTTGCAGATCAAGACTTAGTGTCTAGGTTAACCAAGATATTTCTGCATACTTACAGTAACTCATTAGATTACAACCAACACTTAACTTTAAACTATTTGCCAATATCAAAACAAGATTCAATCAATGCTTCTAACACCAACAATCTCCCCCCTTTATTTATGACAATCCAATTCAAAGTTAAATAAAAAAATAAACAAACAATAGTTTAAAAAAAACTCATTTCTTTGAAAATATTTTTATAAAAGGAGGTTTCAAATAAGCTCCTCCTTTGTTGGTGCAATTTACACTAATAGTTAAATTCAGGCTTTGATATATGACAAATATATTAAAGTTAAATGCGATGTTATTTAACCTTGTTATCAAGTGTGCATGATTGAAAGTCTTAGAACTTGACACCAAGTTGAAGTTCAGGATAGTTGAGTCCTTGTAAGAAGTCCAGTTGGGTCTGTGAGACCTGACAACTAGTTAAAGCCTAGGTTGATGGAGACCTGCATGAAATCCAGCTGGGTCTGCGGGACCTGACAGTTGACTGCATAGTTTGCAAAATCGCGATCCTGGATCGTAGGATCGTACGATCCTACGATCCTGGACCACAAATCGATCCAGAATCGCGCAGAATCGTTTTTCGTAGCAGGATCGCAGCAGGATCGGTAGGATCGGACAGAATCGTATAGGATCGGACAGAATCGGAGCAGAATCGGAGCAGGATCGGTGAAAGCTTCAAGAGGTCATAATTTTTGACTCGGATTGAACCACGTGACCTATAATATATCAAATTGAAACTCGTTCAAAGATCTACATGTTAGTTTTAAGATTGAATCCCAAAAAATATTATTTAAAGTCTTTTCAGAAGCTCAGAAGATTATTAGTCTTTTTTATTATTATTTTTTTATCTTTTACAGAGTTAGTGTTAGGGACTTAGGGTTTTAAGATTATTTAAACATCTATTTAATTATTTTTAGTTAGTTTTTGATTAATAATATTATGTTATATCTTTTTCCTAAGGGGTTTAAGATTATTTAAACATCTATTTAATTATTTTTAGTTAGTTTTTGATTAATAATATTATGTTATATCTTTTTCCTAAAATGATACGTTTTTAGATGTTTATTATCTAATAGGTTGACAATTAAATTGGATCATCTTGTAATCAATAGAATATTCTTGAAGTTGAACATAATTATTATCATTATAGTATTAATAAAAATTGTATATTATCATTATAGTGTTAATAAAAATTGTATATTCTTTCATTTTAAGGGTTTTTGTTAGGATCGTATGATTTTACGATCCGATCCTGACTGATCCAATCCTGACCCCAAATCGATCCTGTGTAGGATCGCGATTCTACGAACATTGGTTGATTGTGGGTTAAGAAGATAAGTAGATTGCAATGGTAAGTAAGGTAAGTCATTGGAGGAGAGATCCAGTGAGGACGAGTCCCCAGTGGGACTTTAGGCACAGTCCAACATAGAACTATTTGGGAGCTCTAAGCTAAGACATTGACTAGATCCTAAATTTGAAAAGACAATATCTAATTAATATGGAGTTTTTAGTTTATCATATTTATAAATATCCTAACTCTATTTTACAGAGTATATGGTGTTTTTGGTCTAACACTACTTTACAGGTAAAAAGGGCGAAAAATTAGTCTCATTTGAACAGTGCTTATGGCGCTTCAGTTGGGATTGGAGGCGCCCTCAATGGCTGAGGTTGCCTCCACATAGCTATTATTGGAAATAAGAGTTCGACGATCAGAGGTGTCTCAGGTTGGATCAGAGACACCTAAGTTAGGAACTGAGACGCCTCAAGTTAGATCAAAGGCTCCCTCATGAGGATAAGCTGTGACAAGTTAACATCGGATTAAACTTTGGAACTGAGATGCCTCAGTTGAGAACTAAAGCACTTCCAATGCCCTTTAAAAGCAATTTGAGTTCATCTCTTCAAATAAAAACTTTCAACACTCCTCGAGCTCACACAATTGTTCTGCTTCCTTGTCCTCATGTTGCGACCTTGCTACTATCTGACTATGATCGATCATTGCTGGAGGACCAACCCCAACACAAGAACGCGACTAGAATTCTACTACTGTGTTGGGTAACATAATTAATTATTTAAGTTTACATTCTGTTCATAAGAAGTGTAGGGTTGTTACACTTTCTATTCATTTGTACTCGACTACTCGACCTAGAGTTTACCAGTAGAGAGATTAATGGATTGCCCATCGAAAAAGTCCAAGGGGCTTGGGCTTTAGAGTAGGAGTTGTTGAATGCTCTAAACTAAGTAAAAGACTTGGTATTCGCTTGTGCTTATTTGCGTGTGTTTTCGTACTTGTTTAATTTATTCCGATGTGTGCTCAAGTTTTATAAATATGTAAAATACGGAAATAATAATAATAATAATAATAATAAATACCATAAATAAAGGGTCAAAAATTGGAAATAACGTTATAGAAAATGTAGGAAAAATTTTCGAAAATTTTGGAAAGATTTGCGGGGATAAATAGGCGCGAAATGGATTAGTTACGAATTATTTAAAGAAAAGTTTTAATTTTTGATATATAAAATACATGTAATTTGTAAAATCTGTAAAAATGAATTTGTCTTTAAAATACACGTAGTTCACCCTCTCTCTCATGTGCAATGATCCTACAATGCAAACAGGTATATAGGAAAGGTATACTCAGTTATCTATCATATGACATGTATAGCATAATGATAACACTAATAATACTCACCACACGTGGTATTCCACAAATATAGACAGTTAAAATGATAACTCCTGTAGTATACACCATACACATGTATACACTACGATATATGCATAATCAACAAGATAACTCCTATCGAACATGTCATACACGTGTGTACACTACAACATATGAATAATCAACATGATAACTCCTATCATATGCACTATACCAGTGTGCACACTACAGCATATGAAAAACCAAAACTAAAATTGTATGAACAAAAGTAGATCATTTCTAAGATCAAACATGCAAGAATCAAGCTCAGTTAAAATATGAGTAAAGTGAAGGTAAAACAACCTATTCCATCAACAAAATTCATACACTAAGGTAAATGACTACCCAGGCCAAGGAAGAAATACTCGTCTTAAATGTAGAGTGTTTTATCCGTCTTCAAGTTTGAGAGATCACGTCAAGCTCCAGTCCTACAAATATAAGACGCAGAGCAAATCTAAGTATCTATAATACATTAACGTTGATTAATGATTATCCTTGATTAATCATAATTCCTTGATTACATGTGACCGAACCCATCATTAGTCCTAATCTAATCCATCTATTTAGTTAAGTCTAGTCCGAAACCCAAAACCCAATCCTAATACAATTAGGAAACCCTAAATACACCAATCTATAATATAATTTTATTTCATATCACGTTATCCATCATCCAATCAATCCCAATAACTTATATCATCTAATTATCAATTAACATACCATTTCATCGATTTATCCAATTCAATCATGAATCAACAATCTAACTAATTAATTAGCCAAATTTAATCTATGTATTGAATTAACGAACTCATGGCAATCTTTCAAGAACCAACATGCTTAATCAATCTAAACCATATGAATCAAAACATACTTAATCAATTTAAACCACATCTGAACTCAATTCCATTTAATCAACCCATTAATCCTAAATCATTTGATCATCTCTCATAAATCTCATATTACAGAGCTTAAACAATTAAACACATCTTTGGTTTTCTTCTCCGGTGCCTCTTGGAGATCGGTGGTCGACAGTGGTGATGAGGCTGGGTGTCGTCGTCAGCATCGACATTCGGAGGGTAGGAAGAATGGTCTCTGGGGCCGAGGAGATCGGCGACAGTGGTGACGATTGGCGAGGCCGATGGACTGATCGACACTGGCAGTGGGAATCAACACATCAAGGGTGGTGCCCCTCACGCGAAGTGGCAGCCTGGTGGTCAGGCGGCGCTGGTGCCCGAGGCAGAGGTGCGACGGTGGCAATGGATCGGGGGGAGGAGGTATCTGCTTTCTCAACAGCCGGCAGCGTCGGGCGTTGCCGATCCAGCCTCCCACGAAGGGAGGGCGATGACGCTTGTTCGTTCGCGCGGGCAACGCGAGAGGGAAGGGTGGCGTAGGAAGGCTCAAGAGAGAGAGAGAGAGAGAGTGGATGGTGTTGGTTGCTAGAGCTCATCTGGATCGAGTGATGGGAGGGATAGGTCGGCGATAGGTGCAGGGGCGTAGCCAGACTTTCAAATTACATGGGACTACTATGATTGATATAAAAATTTAATTAATTCAAAAATATAAATAACATAAAAAGTATGTGAATATTAACTTGTAGAAGACATAAAATAAAAATATTCAATATTCAATACATCCAAAATCATAGAAAAATATTATTGAAGTTGTGCTTTTCGGTTCTTCTTAGAATCAAACTCATTAATGATTATATCATTATCGATATTTTCAACCAACTCCCATTCAATGTAGATGACCATAGATTCTGTTAAAAACTCTTCTTCTATCTTATTACAAAGAGCTGTTTTAACAAGTTTCATAGCTGAAAATGCTCGTTCCGTTGTTGCTGTAGAGACGGGAAGAGTTAAAACAAGACGAATCAACCTGTTAATTAAACAAATATATTAATCAAATGATATAGTTATAATATATAAATTATAACAAATAAGAAAAAAAATTACCTGTCAATCAAATGGTAGGTTCCTGATTTATTTGTTTCAACTAATCTTCGACATAATTCAGAAATAGTTGATAAATTCTGAAATCTTTCATGACCAACAACATCAACCTTATAGTGATCTAATTGCATTCTCAAGTGATGCAAATCTTGTGCGTTGAAGTCAAGAGGATAGAATTTATCAGCAAGTCGATAGATGTGATCAACATTAAGAAGTTTAAAATTTTCTTTAGGTTCCAAAGCACAACTAAGCTTAAGAAGTTCGACTGCCTCATCTTTAAATCTACTATTAAGCTCTTCAATTTGAAAATCTATTGCAGCAACAAATACATCAAATTGATAATGGTGCTCAACTGTGATTGAATCATTTTGTTGACAAGAACGGCTTGTAGCATATTTATAACGAGCTTCCATATCAGGTATCTCAATATCATACTTAGCACAAACTTCTTTCACATAACTAAGTAGAAAAACAAAACCTTCCTCTCTCAAAGTATGAAGCAAAGTTTTAGTAGTTGAAACAGAGTCCATTGCATTTAAAATATCTAGAGATTTCTCTTGCAATGCCTGACAAAGCAGATTTGTTAACCCCATTATCTTTTGCATCAAGTGTAATATGAATATGAAATCAAAAGACTTCATCGCAATCAACAAACCACTAGCTTCACCGCGGATGGAGTTAGAAGAGGACCCATCATGCACTATGTTTTCGAACACAGTAATCACATAGCTATACATATCAATTATGTTACAAATTGAGTCAAAATTAGAACTCCATCGAGTTTTTCCAGGCCGTAATAAATTTGCAATTTGATTGCATCCTCTACCAGTATCACGTTCACCAATAGCTATCATATGTGTAACTTTAACTCTTTGAGCATAAAGTAACTAAGCTTGGCGTTTAGGAGATGCGTTAAAGATATTACAAATGGAATTCAATTTTGAAAAAAATAACCAAATGGATACCTCTTTTTCAGCATCTGTAGTTAATGCTAGTTGAAGTCGATGAGCAAAACAATGTACATAATACGCACATGAACAATCTTTCAAGAAAAGAGCTTGTAATCCATTCCAACAACCACGCATATTGCTAGCACCACCATATCCTTGTCCCCGTATATTGTGGATATGCAAGTCATAACGACCAAGAGCATCAGATATTTCTTTCTTAAGTGTTACAACAGTTATATCAGTCACATGTACAATAGCAAAGAACCGCTCTCGTAAAAAACTATCAATATCCACAAATCTTAATACGATAGACATCTGCTCCTTGTTAGATGTACCTCTTGCTCCATCAACTAAAATACAAAATTTTGCATCCCCAATTTCTTTACGAATCTTGGTTCTCACTTGATTAGCAAGAATATTCAAGATATCTTTCCGAATATATGGTGAAGTATACTTTGTATTTTTTGGAGCATTCTCTAAGATGATATCCCCAATATTCTCATTTATTTTTCCCATAAATTTTATCATCTTGATAAAATTGCCGCGATTATTAGACGATGGAGATTCATCATGCCCTCAAATGTGCATGCTTGCAAAGTGAGTCATCTAATACTTTCAATAGTTGCTGTAAGCCTCAATCTGTTCTTCTGTTTTTCATCTGAAGATTGTGCATTCATCACTTTGTCAATATGACGAGGTATATTCATCAAATTATCAAGATATTCCAAAGCATTATTATGTGGTGAAGTATTGCATCCTATATGCATAAAAAATGCGCATTTATCACCATCATTAACTCACTTCCAATATTTGAATCCATCTGTCGTAAATGCAGGATTGCGAGGAGGATGCTTATGATCAAACAAGAAGCATGGAAAACAAAATGCAGCATCTTTCGAATGAGAGTATTCTAACCAAGAAAATTTCTTAAACCAATGACTTTGGAATCGTCGATTTTGACTTCCGAATTTGGTCGGTGGATACTCATTCTGAATAGGTTGATATGACCCCATCTTAATATAAGCTTGCCTAATTTCATCCCTTTGATTAATAGGATATTTCCATATTGGAGTGCGTAATGCCGGATCAGGTTCAAAAAAACTAACATCAATCTCCATTATAGGAGATTTGTTAGGTTGTTGATCACTAGAATTTGATATATTAATATTGGATGGAGCATTGACTTGTCGATGTTTGATCTTTTGCTTTAAAAAAAAATTGATAGTTTTTCTTTTCTTCATTTCCTGAGTTTTCTGTATTAAAATGAATAGATACAAAAATTATCATACCCAATAATAAAGAAATATTCTTTATTGACTAATCTAATATAATATGATGCATATGAAGTCATACTTGTTAATATCAAACAAACAATAAAAAAGTAACCAATTATATAAAACAAAATAACCAAATTTATTAATAATCTTGTTAATAAATTTAATCAATTTATCAAAAGAAAATAACTGTAGTTGACCCATACAAAATTAAAAAATAAACCTGCGGTGATGGACGCATAGATATCGTGTGTTCTTCGAGAGAAAATATGTCGCGGTTATACTCATCGAGTCGTCATCGATCACTTGTACATGACATAAATATGAAATATTTAAATGAAAAATATTATAAAAGTTTTTAAGAAATAGAGAAATTGGAGATAAAAAAATCATCTTAAATACGAATCGATCTAAAAATTTCATCTTAAATATGAATATATTTGTTTTATTCCATGCAAAAGAAAAATAAAATAATTAAAATTTCATAATAAAAATTTGCTTGCCGATTTTGCTGTTGGCTGTAGAAAATTGGAGGCAAAAGCTATGATTGAAAGGCGGCGGCAGAAGCTGTGATTGAAAGGCGGCGGCAGAAGCTGTGATTGAAAGGCGACAGAAAATTGAAAGGCGGCAGAAGGTGTTGGCAGGCGATAACAAAAAGCAGAAGGTGAGTAGGGCAACAGACACTAGGAAAATTGGGCCCACTTAGTTTTATATATATATATATATATATATATATATATATATATATATATATATATATATATATATATATATATATATATATATATATATATATATATATATATAGTTAATGTGGGTGGGACTGGAGCCCATCCTAGCCCAAGGGTGGCTCTGCCCCTGGCCACAGCTGAGAATCTACAAGGCATCGCTTGTAATGCTGAGTTTGAATAATCTCGAATCCTCCCATATCGGTTGGTCTGTGATCCAGTTTGAATGCGATAAAGATGGAGCGTTGGTGAGCTGGAGGGGACGTTGACCGTGTGAAGACTTTGAGTTTGAAGAACTTGCACACCATGAGTAACACAAAGAGGAAAAGAACGTCAGTAAATAAGCCAGGGAGTCCTTGATAAGTACCATTTTTGTGATTATTTTAGATGTTAAAATCCATGTTTGACCCATGTTTTTATTGCTTAATTGCGATTTTACCCTAGGTTTTAGGATTTCCTCTTATTTTGGACTTAATTGCAAAATTACATAAATTGGATTATTTGGCCACTAATTTTCTTATATATTTTTGTAGGCATGAAAGGATCCTGGACCTAGGGCATACTGGGTCAAACTTGAGTCGGATGTGAACCGGATCGAATTATCAAGCCTACGATTAATCCGGGCCGTCCGATTCAAGAGCGGCTAGATCTGAGCCATCCGGGACGATCTGAAGCAATCCGAGCTAGGGTTAGAGTTGATCAAGCTCTATGATCAAGATCTGAAGGTTTCATTCCAATCAGAGCTCAATCAACCGTTGGATCAAGCAAGGAGGGCTCTAGAGCGTCCATTCACAGATAGAGTTGATCTGGACCATCCGTTGCATATCTGGAGGATCCGAGCTACCACAAGGCAGATCCTGACCCCATATCATCATCATAAAAGTTTGGCTCCAATCAGAGCAAGATCAGCCGTTGAATTTCATCCGATCAATCTGGACCGTCCGTTGATGGCTATTTAATCAAAATCGCCGCAGCCTTCTCCTTTGTCGCGTCTCCGCCGTTTCTTCATCGTCGCATTTTCTTAGCTGTTCTTCAGTAGAGTTCTTCATCTAAGGGGCGCGACCCCTCGATTTCTGACCTAGATCGAGTGCTAGATCCTTGGGGAGCTGCTTCGGTGAATTTCCAGCTCCGAATTGGCCAAAACAGAGTTGTTGCGAGGTTTCCGCAACTCTGTCCTTCATTGCTTCAATCTCGGTTTTGATCCATCCTCCATCCATCCGAGCTATCCAGAGGGGTTCCCTGGAGTGCTTGGTTCATCCCCACATCATCCGCGCGATTGGACAAGGCAAGATTGAAGAAATCGATTGGCAATTCAGCTTGGCACAGACTGTGAGCTGGATTGCTTTGCAGAGGTCGTTTCTCCATTGATTTGCTGAGCTTGCGGGTCCGAGGCTCACTCTTGCTTGACGACCAAGAAGCATTCGAGCTCGGGAAGAGATCGATGTTTAGATTTCTTAGTTAATTTCGTTTATTAGTTGTAATTTTCATTACTGCTGTAGTTTAGTTTCTGTTTTTGGTTTCAGATTTGGTTAATCTCGTTCCTGATTAGTTTCTGCTTAATTAGGGTTCAATCCTTCTAGTTAAATAGTTTAGGAACTTGTTTAGTGAACAATCGAATCCAATTTCAATTTGTTTTTCTGTTAATTGTTGCGTGCCAACTCCAAAGCTTGCGTGCCAAGTATTTCTGATTTCTGCCATTTGTTTCGAATTCAGTTTGTGATTAGGTTTGATGCCTGCAATTGTAGACAACATTTAGTTAGACAATACAATTGATTTAAGATGTTTCGTATTTAGCATTCTTTCTGCACTTTGTGTTCAGTTTGCCTCTGTTTTACTTCCGCAATTGAACCAATTCTGCACACTATCAGTTCTTAACTCAGTTCTAGCCTGCGCATCATATCAAGTTTCTGAAGATTGCATTAGTGAATTGTTGAGCTTGAATCTAGTTTAATTTGCAGTTAGTTTGTTTCTGAACCGTAGCTCCATATCAGCTTCATGATCTGAATTTTTACAAACGAAATCTGAAAGTTTCAGCCCTGCAGTCATTTATTTCTGCACATCATTTTAATTTATGAATTCTGTTTCGCTGGAGCTTGTTTCTGCATGAATGGGTTAATGAATCCTGCTCCCAATTTGTAATCTCACATCCACTTGCTCCACGTCAGTTGTAGCTTGGCTTTCTTCATTAAAATTCAAGTTAAAACTGCGGATTGATAATTCTGAAACCTTGTATCAGTTTTCCTCTTGCGTGCCACCCTGCTGTAGCTGAAACTTGTTTCATTTTTCCTTCTTGACAACATATTATTTAGCATTCGCTTACTTGCAAGACTCAATTACTGAAGTTAAACCTGGTTAATAGAGTGATAGTGCACCTGACTGCAGCTTGTTTTGCATGCGGTTTGCTCAGAAATTCAGCTTCCATGTCCTGCATTTGAGAATACATATGCTGTCCTGTGTCAAGAGACAATTTAGCACTGATTATTAGCAAGTTAAACATAATTGTCAGTGAATCATAGCATGTGATTTCTGTTTGTTTAGCATTCAGTGTGTTCCGAATTGCAATCCTCAATTTCTGCAAATCGAGTTATAGTTTCTGCATGTGTGGTTGTGCCAAGTTGTTGCAATCTGTCCTGTTCTTCATTTTTGGCATGATTGAAATCTGCACATAATTTGGTTGTTTCACATCCATTTACTTAATATCAATTGCTTAACATCAATTGTAGATCTGCCCTTGTTTTTCCCAAATTGTTTAAATGCCTTGATAAGATTTTCCATTGGTTGAGTCCATGAATGACCATTACTTTGTTTAATTTGCTTGGTTAAATTCTTCCTTTGAATTGTATTTTCATTTCTCATTACTAAACCAAACCCAAATTCCAGATTTTAGTTGAAACCCGAAAACACGAACGACACGTAAATACACGCACGAATCAAACAACGTCAACTATCCCCGAGAAAAATACGATCTGTGGCCCCTATATTACATTTTCATACTTTTGATTGTAAAAGGGTTTCCAGCATTTCATTCATTTACATTTAAATCTGATGAGCCCACTTTCGTGACAATTTAATTTAGCTAATTTGGGCTTGTCAGTCCTCGACACCGCTCAGGTTAGTTGGGGAAGATGGAGCTTAATGACAGCAAGAACTAGGATGCTAGAACCTTGAAAAACATATTTGCACTCACGAAGAAGAGACCCTGTTTTATAACACCTAGGTAATTTCCACATTAATTAGGTGTTACATCAAAAATAAAAACCTTTGTCCAATCACCGTATTTTGACAATATTGATCAGTTTTGTCACTCATAGATATAGTTATTATCTTGTATTTAAGTGGAGATACAGTGTCACGTGTTCCTGATAGTTGGGTTCGGGGCTCCTACGGTGATGGAGACTTATGGGTCGACGGACCCACTAGGCTTTGAATACTAGCCCCCGCCCAAGGTAAGGGTATTTGGATCCTTGGTTGGGCTTATAAATTGTTCCCACTTTGGGGAACTTTAAGGGAAACTAAGTTTAAGGGTGTTCGATCAGCTTCGAGTGAGGCTTGGGAGCCTTCTTGTGAGGTCTGATCAAGGCTCAGGAGCTGAGTCCTTTAAAGGCTTTGCAAAGGTCTGAGTTGAATGATGTCCGATCAGGTTGTCTCCAATCTACCTTCCCCTGACCTTAACTCGATGCGTCTCACGGCTCACCATACACTACGCATCAGTCTACTAAAAGAACTCTAAGATATGAGATTTCTGATTGGTGAGGTTGGAAAATGCTTCTGATGCCAAAAGAAAATCATTTCTAATAGCATCGATTAGATCCTTTGCCATGGCCGGAATGAGGTTAGTAGAGCTGGGATATATCAACAAAGATGAGAGAATGTTGTTAGTTAACATTAGTATTCCGGAAGGAATCAATACGGACGACCAGTCACCGGAGTCTAGCCTACGAGGACGATTACGAAAGGAAAGGAGGTCTCACCCTGTGAGATTAACACGAGCGTTAATGGGAACACACTGGAGGTTTTCTGACATAGCCCATCCCGACGCTCAAGTCAGCACTCAAGGTGATCGCAGGAAAAGAATTAAGGAGGAGTTGTGAGTTTAGAGAGCGTAACCCCCTTATCCGGGTGGGGGGGGGGGTTGGAGTACCTTTTATATATATGTAGGCTTGATCGCGCATATCTCCACGTTCTCCTCCACGTCCCGTGCTTGTCGGTTACCTGATAGCTTTTAGGTAATAGCTCCCGCGATTTATTGAGCCTTAATTGTTGCATGTAAATGACAATAATTATCCGCCACCTTTCCTGAACAGGAAAGGGTAATGGTTATTGGAGTCGAGTTATCGGGTCTATAACTTTTTGGGGCTCCGCTTTCACGAGGGGGTCTCGGGAGATTTTCTCTTCCGGAAGGACTTCAGGAGCCTATCTTCCCGGGGAGGTCTCGGGCTCAAACCATCCCAAGTTGGTCTCGGGGATCTGCCCTCCCGAGGAGGTCTCGGGAGTCTGCCTGCCCGAGGTGGTCTCGGGAGTCTACCCTCTCGAGGAGGTCTCGGGAGTCTCCCTACCTGAGGTGGTCTCGGGAGTCTACCCTCCCGAGGAGGTTTCGGGGGTCTGAGAGAGTTGTTGAGACTCGGTGGACCTTGACACATAACTTCTTCATTCCACGTATCAACCATGGGATGCTCAACCCCATAACAAGTCCCTCCCTTCAAGTCTAATCGAAGGAAGTGTGGCTGACTGATTAAACTAGTGGTGTAATGAAGAAGCTATGTCGTGGTGGGTCCATATATCCATTACTACTTCATTGGCAGCTTGTCGGGTCCGAGGAATCAAAACATTCATCCCTGGGTCTGAGGTGATCCCTTTGAATTAGTCTTCCAAAAAGGCTTCTGCGAACTTCGAGGCACAACAATGATAACTATCTATCATCCATTATAAGCACATGGGGTCTCTTAATGTCGACAAAACCCCTTCGCGAATGCGCCTTTGCTACGTGGGCAAACTTCTCTCTTCGTGATCTCCTGCTGATATGCGCTGCAGGCCCATATCAAACGGCCACCTCGACAACGGTGATGCCTTGAGATGGATGTTCATCGCCGTCCACGTGCCTTACCCCCATTGTACACACGTAGGTGACTTCCTCCCTATAAAAAGGGGAGGCAAAAATGTCCGTCCACCTTCTGGCATCGTCGACTAGTAGCATTTGTAGACATCGTTCTCGTCTTTTTCCTCTAAGGACTCTTTCCCATGCGTAAGTCTTCTTCTTCATTCTCACCTTATTCCTTAGGAACCATGGGTAAGGAGAGCATGAAGGAACATAGTAAGAAGGGGACTTTGGAGGAGGGATACCGATCAGAGTGGTATGAGTCCACGTCTTCTAGAGTGAGGCCGGAAACCCTACGAGCGGCCTATGAGGCCTACGACATTCTGGCCGAGATGGAGGTAGAAGTCCCTAGGGCGGACCAATCGCCTGTAGAACCCCCTAGACTTCTTTACCTTCTTCCTAAGACAGGTAGAGTTAGGGCTATATTTCCCTCTCCCCCCTTTCTTCATGGGCATCTCCACTTACTTTGACATTCCTCTCCACCAAATGACTCTTAATGTCTTTGCTCAGATGGGTGGGGTGTACATCATCTTTAAGCTCTTCAACATTCTTCTAACCTCCCATTTCTTCCATTTTTTCTTTGTTCCGACTCGCGAGGGGCATTTAGCTTTACGGCGTGCCCAAGCTATAGGTTCTTAGGAGAGTTCCGTTCTTCCCAAAAGGGATGGAAAGAGCGGTTCTTCTTCATTCGACTGCCCCAACGTCCCTTCAGCCCCAGTCGCTGGAGGGAAAACCTGGTTGCTCCTCCGAAACTAGGGGACTTCTAACAGGACCCAGCCTACCAGCGGGCGAGGAGTCTTCTGTCTGGCATAGAGTTTAGCGGCCCGGGTCTGGTGCATAGTGACGAACTCATGTACCGAGCGGGCCTCAACCCTAAAGTCACTAGCATCAGCCTCAACCTCGGTAAGTTTATCTATTTTATCAATGCTCATTAATTCTAACTGATATTACATTGCTTGTTTATTGCAGAGGACATCATGTTATCGAGGGCGATGAATCGACTTATCAAGTGAATTGAAGCTAACAAGGAGGCCCTGGACCCTCCTCCGGCCCCTCTCACTGCACCAACTGCCCCAGCCGAGGCTTCGGAGGAGGCTACGGAGTCGTCCGGCAAACACACAGCGCCAGAGCAAATAGAGGCACCAGCCATGCTCGAGTCGACTACTGACCAAGGGGTCCCGGAGCTGCCTATCGCCCAAGAGGTCGACGTTGCCCAGGAGGCTGACCTGCCTCTCGTCATCGTCGAGGAGGGAGCAAATAAGGAGAAGTCGATACCTCCAGCCGACACCCAGTTGCCTAAATCCTCATGGTGGCCCAAGAGGAAACGCCACGAGAAATGCCCACCGAAGTGGAAAAGGTTGCGTCATTTCGACCCCAGCAAACTCCCCTCCATCCCTGAAGAGGGCATACCAATATCTGATGACAAGGACACCATCCCCTTGTCTTAGCATTTCAAACTGGCAACCACTCCAGCGATAGGAGGTCAGACCACCAACACTTCCCCAGCCGACTCTTTTGACACTTCCAAAGGCAAGCGAGTGGTGTCTACCAAACCTCGCATGAAGCTCGACCGCCTACACTAGAAGCTTCAAGCATCATTGGAGGTAGCTTTGCAATCCTTCCCCCGGATGCAGTTCAGGGAAGTCCCTGCCGAGGACTGTTCTTCAGAGGGGGCCTCCAGCTCCGACGAGGACATCTCCGACCCTTCAACTGTACCTCTGAGAGCTCCTACCGTCCAGCTTCTCCCTCAGCCCAGAGATTTCTCACCCTCAGTGAGCCGAGGCGATGCCCCGAGGAGCCAAGGAGTCTTGGGAGAGGATGTCGTGAGCACTTCGGCCGGGCCTCTGACCAACCTCCATGAGTCCCTCCTGAAGGTAAGGACCTCCACTTTTTTAATGTTACTTTAATTCATGTTTTCTAATTCTTCTATACTATGACAGGCTGCTCAAGACTGCCTCACTACCGGCTGCCATTTATATTCCTGGCGGGAGGTTGAGTCCCTGACCCGCAGGGCACTGAAGGCAGAGGCCAAGGCCGACCATGCCCATCGGGCAGGGATCCTACAAGCAGAGGTCAGCAGAGCTCTCCGGGTGAAAGTGGAGCATCAGCTGGAGATTGTGCTAGCCTTAGAGTCAGCCCTACACGACTCTCGTCATAGGGAGCGGTTGATGTCCGAGAGGGCAGTGACTCTCTTGAATGACTTGTGCACCCTGACCGAGGAGTACATCCAACTTCTGGAGTCATCCACAACATCACTGAACAGTCGGATACATGAGCAAGCCAACCTGCTGCCCAGAAGGAAAAGATGGTGAAGGCTACAGTTGCTCACATGACTGACCTCCAGGAGGATGTTGCCCGGGCCTGGTCAGAAGCTTCGACCACCTTAGAGAAGCTCAAGGAGGCCTTGGAAGACAAGGACAAAATGCCCTCTGAGGTGGCTTAGTTGATAACTGCCAAGGAGGAAGACAAGGCCGAACTACAAAACCTCACGGCTGAAGAGGTGTCCAGGCCAAGAGAGATCGAGGCAGAGTTCAAGGCCCGGTTCTTGGAGTCTGAAGTTTAGCGACATCCTGGCGGTTTAGGTCTTGAAGCGACTAAAGCAGGGCTTCAACGGTGCCATCAACCAGCTCCAGAAGCCCCAACTACTGCAGCCGGATGCCGACCTCAACTTTATGAGTGTCAGCCGAGTTTAGGAAGAGCTCCCTCCTGAAGACAATGAGTTGTAGGAGCTTTTTTCCAAAACTAGTCCTATGTGTATTTTTTTTTTCCTTTCTCACTTGGTTTCCTTTATTCCCTAACATTGTAATGTACTCATCTGCTTGGAATAAAAGGAATTTTGCATGATTTTGTCTTAGTCTTCTCGTAGATATTTTTCTCTGGAATGCTCGTCTATCTTCCCATGTTTCTGTGAGTGAGAGAGGGCATATTCGTGCCTAAATGACTAGCATTCAACTTCTGAGCCGGCTTTCCTACTTCGCGTGAAGGGCGTATATGCTATAGCCACAAGGAGTCGCCTTCTACCCCCACGATCATAGGAGAGAACGAGACGATAAAGGACAGTTAGAACAAAAGACCCCTATCCTTTACTCGGCTTAATGATTGTACCATTTGAGCTAGGCGTTCCTTGGTCTCCCCTGTGTGGTGGTGCTCCTCTGTATTTGATCCCCAAGATGTGAGTTTACCTCTCCCTTTGTATCCCGGCAAACCCTCAGGTTCGCGGTCCTGGGTGGTGGTGTTATCTCGGCCCCTGGACGGGCCTTCACAGGCTCATGACCCATCCTGCTCACCTCGGCATCCGCAACACCATGAGGTAGTAGGGTTTAAGCAGCTTCTGGTCGGGCATCCACAGCACCACGACCAGGCCTACTCACCTCGGGCATCCGCAGCACTGCGAGGTAGTAGGGTTTAAGCAGCTCCTATCGGGCATCTACAACACCACGACCAGGTCTACTCACCTCGTGCATCCACAGCACCGCGACATAGTAGGGTTTAAGTAGCTCCTGGTCAGACATCTGCAACACCACGACCAGGCCTACTCACCTCGGGCATCCGCAACACCGCGAGGTAGTAGGGTTTAAGCAGCTCCTGGTCGGGCATCCGTAGTACCACGACCAGGACTACTCACCTCGGGCATCCGCAGCACTGCGAGGTAGTAGGGTTTAAGCAGCTCCTGGTCGGCCATCCGCAGCACCACGACCAGACCTACTCACCTCGAGCATCCGTAGCACCACGAGGTAGTAGGGTTTAAGCAACTCATGGTTGGGCATCCGCAGCACCACAACCAGGCCTACTCATCTCGGGCATCCGCAGCACCTGGTCGGGCATTCGCAACACCTCGATCAGGCCTACTCACCTCGGGCATCCGCAGCACAAATAGGTATTAGGGTTTAAGCAGCTTCTGGTCGGGCATCCGTAGCACCACGACCAGACCCCCTCACCTCGGGTATCCACAGCACCGTGAGGTACTAGGGTTTAAGCAGCTCCTGGTCGGGCATCCGCAGCAGCACAACCAGGCCTACTTACCTCGGGCATTCGTAGCACTGCGAGGTAGTAGGGTCTAAGCAGCTCTTGGTTGGGCATCCGCAGCACCACGACCAGGCCCACTCACTTCGGGCATCCGCTGCACCACGACCAGACCCACTCACCTCAGGCATCCGCAATACCGTGAGGTAGTAGAGTTTAAGTAGCTTCTGGTCGGGCATCCGCAGCACCACGACCAGGCCAACTCACCTCGGGCATCTGCAGCACTGCGAGGTAATAGGGTTTAAACAACTCCTGGTCGGGCATTCGCAGCAGCACGACCAGGCCTACTCACCTCGGGCATCCGCAGCACATCGAGGTAGTAGGGTTTAAGCAGTTCCTGGTCGGGCATCCGCAGCACCACGACCAGGCCTACTCACCTCAGGCATCCACAGCACCACGAGGTAGTAGGGTTTAAGCAGCTCCTGGTCGGGCATCCGCAGTACTATGATCAGGCCCACTCACCTCGGGCAATTGCAGCACCGCGAGATAGTAAGGTTTAAGCAGCTCATGGTTGGGCATCCACAACACCACGACTAGACCTACTCACCTCAGGCATCTGTAGCACTGCGAGGTAGTAGGGTTTATGTAGCTCCTGGTCAGGCATCCGCAGCACCACGACCAGGCTTACTCACCTCGGGCATCCGCAGTACCGTGAAGTAGTAGGGTTAAGTAGCTTCTGGTCGGACAGCCGCAGCATCACGACCAGGCCTACTCACCTCAGGCATCCGCAGCATCGCGAGGTAGTAGGGTTTAAGTAGGCAAGTACTCGGGGTCCTTTAAGTAACATTTTATTTGCTTCTTTGTTTACTGAACTTCATGACACTGCCAACAAGAATATACATTCATTTGGATAATTCAAAATCTCACCGAGTACGATAAGGTCGGAGGTGATTGGCATGTCATGGTCTCTCCAGCCTCTCATCTTTGTCATCTTCCAGATAGTAGCTGCCTCCTGTGAGCTTTCTGGTGATGGTGTAAGGTCCACCCCACTGCGATTCTAGCTTCAAGGGATCACCGACGGGCTTGATCCTCTTCCAGACTTTATCTCCAACTTCAAAACTACGAGCAATCACACGGCGGTTGTATGCTTGTTGCATACGCTGCCTGTAGGCTAGTAGTCGAGCGGCTGCTTTGTCTCGCACCTCTGCCACCAGGTCCAGGTCGATCAACCTCTCTTGATCATTGTTCTCTTTATTATAGTGCTACTGCTGGACGAACTCCTCGCCTACTTCCACCGAGATCATGGCCTCAGCTCCATACACCAACTGAAAAGGACTCTGACCTGTTCCTTCTCATGGAGTAGTACGGTAGGACCATAAAATACTGGGGAGTTCTTCGACCCAGCTACCTCCAACGCGCTCTAGCTTTATCTTGAGTCCTCTGAGGATTTCCTGGTTAACGACCTCGGCTTGGCCATTGCCCTGAGGGTATGCTACCGACGTGAAGGTTTGGCGAATACCTAGCCCCTCACACCATTCTTTGAGTTTGCGCCCTGCAAACTGTCTTCCATTATTCGACACCAACTTGTGAGGGATGTCATATCTGCAGACAATATCCTTCCATAGGATCTTCATCACCGCAGCTTCCGTGATGTGTGCTAGAGGCTCAGCTTCCACCTATTTGGAAAAATAATCCACGAGAACTAGCAGGAACTTCTTTTGCTGAGGTCCGATTGGAAATGGACCTACAATGTCCATTCCTCACTGATCGAATGGGCAAGGCACTGTGGAGACTCGCAGGGGCTTGGTCGGTCGATGAGTAGCATGCTGATGTCTCTGACAGACCTCATATCCAGCCACGAACTTGAGAGCGTCAACCTGCAGAATGGGGCAAAAGTACCCTGCCAGGATAATCTTCCTAGACAAAAATCTTCCCCCAATGTGGCTTCCGCAAATGCCTTTATGTACTTCTTGTATAACATAGTCGGTTTCCTCTGGCCTGACACATTTGAGGAGTAGTCAGGCAAAGACTCTCCTATATAGTTGATCTTCGACTAATGTGAATCTGGAAGCCGAGCGACGGAATAATCGGACTCCTTGTCCTTGGTTGGTGCGTTCCCGCTGCGTAGAAACTCCACGTATGGATCTCTCCAATCAGCTACGACATTACCTTGAGCATCCCCCTCAATCTAAGCTACAGTCTCTTCAGCAGTACTAGGCTTGTCTAGTTGCCAGGTCGAGATGGAGCTAGCCAACTTGGCTAGCTCATCCGCCTTGACATTGTCTCCCCGGGAGATCTTCTGTAGAATAACCTCCGTGAAAGAGGATTTCAGCTGCTCATAAAAGGCTACATACCTCTGTAAGCGTTCGCACTTTATTTCGAAGTCGCCCTTTATTTGCTGTGCCACAAGCTGAGAGTCCGAATGTACAACAACCCGAGCAGCTCCCACATGCTTGGCTGCTTGTAGCCCTGCTAGGATCTCCTCGTATTCAGCTTCATTGTTGGTGGCTCTAAAGTGGAGTCGAATAGATAAATATAATGTATCCCTGATAAGTGTCATTTTGTTGATCATTTTATATGTTTAAATCTGTGTTTGACCCATATTTTACTTGTGTAATTGTGGATTTGCCTAGGTTTTAGAATTTATACCCTTTTTGGACCTAAATATAAATCTTGTTATATTTGGGTTGTTTTGTCACTAAATTTTTGATCTACTTTTGAAGGCTTCAAATGATCAGGGACCTAGGTAATGATGGGTCAAAGTTGAGTTGAAAGTGGATTAGATCCAAGGAATCAAGCGTCAACTAATTTGGACCGTCCGATGAGAGAACGGTTAGATCTAGACCATCTGAGAACTTTTGATCAATCTGAGCTGGGATTAAGGCTAATCAAGTGATCAGATCAAGATCCGAGAGTTTCAGCTAAATCAGAGACCATCTAGCCGTTGGATCATGATCGGAGTGTTCTAAACCATCCATACAAAGATCAAGGTGATCTGGATCATCCGTTGAAGATCTGGCAGATCCGAGCTACCACGAGGATGATCTTGACCTCTGATCAAGATCTGGAAAATTTGAATCAAATCGGACAACGATCCACCGTTGGATGAAGCGGATTAAATCTCAGTCGTCCACTGTTTAACCATTTAAACTGCCTTCAGCCCTGTTCTCAGATCTGTCGCGTCTTCGCCGCAGCTCAGTTTTTCTTCGTTTCTTCAGCGTTCTTCAGCGATTTTCTTCATCAGAGGCGTGACCACTTCAACTCGAGTTCATCCTTGAGTGACAGCAAGGATTCGGATTGATTTCTTGGCTTAATTTCGGTTCTTAGCTGCAATTTCATTTGTGCCATTTCGTTTCTGTAATTTGAATCAGATAAATCGTTTTCTTGTATGAATCATTTCATTCTCAATTCGAGGCTAATCCTTGAGTGACAGCAAGGATTCGTGAGCTGAGATGAGGGATTGAGGCTTTGTTTAGTTAAATTCCATTGAAATTAGCTGTAGTTTTCAATCACTGCTTTTATTTCTGTTCTGTCTCGTATCAGTAGCTATAGATTCCTTTTCTGAATTGTTCTGTTATCAATTAGGCTTTAATTTTGCAAGTAATTAGCTAGTGAATCGTTCAGTGATCAATTTGGACTTTATTTCAGTTTAATTTTTGTTTTGTCATAGCGTATCAGAGCTGTTGTTGCTGAGTATCAGTTTCTAATTTTGATTCTGCAGGTTCGAGCTTATTAAGTGTAGTTTTTGATTTTGTCTTACTTCAATTCATTTAAATTCTGCATTAGTATCAATTTAGGATCCTGTTAGAGTACAATAGATCGCAATCTCAATTCAGTTCTTGATTTTCTGTTGCGTATTAGTTTGAATTCTGCGTATCAATCCATTACCGCAATTAGCCATTTCTGCACTGTTTTGCACCTAATTTCTGAATTTCTTCTTCAGTTCTCAGTTTCGTTCAAATGATAGCTACCTTTTCAAGCTAAGGAACTAGTTGTATTCCTGGATTTGATAGTTTCTAGTGCTGAATTTAGCAGAAACATTAGGTGAATGAGATGTTATTCCTTTGTAGCAAGTTGTTTCGGTTTATCCACTTTGTATCAAAAATCAGCTTCAGTTTCAAGTAAATGAAATTGTGAACGTGATAAGGTGTTGGGCAACAGCTTATCTTACAGTCAATAGTTTCTGAATTTTATTCTCCACCTTTGCATATGAATTTTACTTTGGTTGCTTGCACTTAGTGTCAATTTAATTTTCGGCAGTGCCCTTGAATTGGTTAGCTTAGATTGCTTAGCATTGTTTCAATTTATTTGCTTTGTTTTTGACCTGCATCTAATATCAGATTAAGTTGTCAGATTCGATTAAGTGTAATTGTTTGATTAAGTTTTTCTATTGAATAAGTTCTTTAGCTACCATTACCTAGTTTAAGTCTTTTAGTTAAGTTTTCCTTACTTCTCATTACTTTTTCATTTCTCATTGCAAAACAAAACCCAGAATTTATTCGAAACCCAAAAACATTGACGACACATAAATACAAGCTCGAATCAAACACGACAACTAGCCCCGAGAAAAATACGACTTGTGGCCCCTTTACTACGCTTTTCTTCTTTGATTGCAAAAAAGGGTTTCCAGCACTTTATAAATTTCTAAATTTGAGACCCAGTTTCGTGACAGTCATTTTGGGTCCATCAAATTTTTGGCACCGTTGCCGGGGAACACACTAGTTGAGTTGTTTGATTTTTGCTTGTGTACTCATTTCATATTTTTCTTGATCCATTTTTCTTGCACTTACTGCTATATCATCTGATTTGATTTTATTTGTTTCATCTTTCTATATACTTGTACTGCGATTTGTTCTTGTTTTTATGACCAGGTCTACAGGTGGTGATCTAGAGGATTTTGACCCTGAGATTGAGAGGACCTTCAGAGCTAGGAGGAGCCAGCTCAGTGTTTCAGAGACTTTTGGCATTATTCCTACTCAGTCTATTTCCACTTATTCAGTTGATCAGATGGCAGACCATCAGAAGACCATGAAAGAACTAGCAGCGCCAGATGCTTCTTTTTAGTACTCCAGCATTGCCTACCCAGAGCTGGGTGGAGATTTTGAGCTCAGATCTGGACTTATACATCTTTTGGCAAAGTTTCAAGGTTTGTCCGGAGAAGATCCAAACAGACACTTGCATGAGTTTCATGTTGTTTGCTCTACTATGAAGCCTCAGGGCATTTCAGAGGAAGACATCAAACTGAGGGCTTTTCCATTTTCTTTGACTGGAGCAGCTAAGGACTGGTTTTATTGCTTACCTACGGGGCATGTGTCTAGTTGGATTTCCATGAAGAAGGCTTTCTTAGAAAAATATTTTCTAGCCTCCAGAACAGCAATTATCAGAAAAAAGTATCTGTGGCATTCAGCAGATAGTGGGAGAGACACTCTATGACTACTGGGAGAGATTCAATAAGCTTTGCTCCAGTTGCCCCCAGCATCAGATTAGTGAGCAGCTCCTCATCCAGTATTTTTATGAGGGATTATTACACATGGATAGGATTTTGATTGATGCAGCAGCTGGAGGGGCTTTAGTTAACAAAACACCACATCAAGCTAGGGAGCTTATTTCAAATATGGCAGAAAATTCTCAGCAATTTGGAAGTAGAGCATTATCTACTAGAGGGGTTAATAAAGTTCAAGGGGTTCCTAATGATCAAAAGGAGATTAATAGTGCATTGTTAGAACTCACATCAGCTGTTAAGCAAATGGGTTTTCAGATTTTAAGTAAAAGTTCAACTTCTTCAGCACCACCACAATCAAATCAAATGGTGATGAGTGTATGTGGTATTTGTTCTAGCAAGGAACACACTTCAGATTTATGTCCCAACTTACAACAAGATGAGTCAGTAGCAGCTTTGGTTAGGGGACAATTTCAAGCTAGGAACAACCCATATTCGCCTACTTACAACCCTGGGTGGAGGGATCATCCAAACTTGAATTATGGGAATTCTTTTTGCCAACAAGGCCCACCACAACAACAATCACAGCAACCCCAACAAATGTTTCAGCAGGGGCAGCAACAACCACAACAATCACAGCCACAACATCAACAATTTCAGCCCCTAAATCAGCAATTTCAGCTTCCAAATCAACCAATTCAGCAGCCATTTCAAGGGTTTCAACAAGGTTTTCAAGGGAATTTGAGTTATTCACAGCCATATCAACCTCCACAGCAACAAGTTCAACAATTACAACCTACTACTTCCTCATTTCAAGGTCAATCAAGGAATTATTCTAACCAAGGAGGCTATGGAAGCTCAAGTGGAGGAAATTTGTCCCAACAGAGGGTTGAGGATATGTTTCAACAGATGATGCAACAACAACAAGCTCAACAACAGCAGATACAACAAATACTCCAACAACAACAACAACAACAACAACACACTCAATATCTTGAGAAACAAATTGGGCAAATGGCTAGTAACATAAATCAAAGCAAAGCTCAAGGATCAAGACTACTACCTTCCCAAGCTGTTACTAACCCTAAGGGGAATGTTAGCGCAATTTATTTGAGAAGTGGGAAGGTTGCATCAACTCGAAATGACCCAAGAGCAGATTTTTCTGAAAACAGGGCAGCATCTTCATTTCCAGCCCAACTCAGTGCTGAAAACACTCCAAATTCAGTGGATACCACCCCTAGCTCGTGCCCAACTTCTTCATCTAGCAATCCTCCAATTTTGGTGGAAAACGAAGCACAAAACAGTGGCGAGACAGATCCTACAGCAACTACGGAAAACAGGGCAGCAACAAAAAAATCAGCCCCACCCATTTTGGTTCATGAGGAGGAAGTTTCTATTCCTTTGCCTTTTCCAAATGGGAGAACTCCAACCAGAAGACAAGGTGAAGAGGAGAAAGCAAAAGAGTACAATGAATTGGTAAAACTTTTTAGTAAAGTTGAAATTAATGTACCCTTGCTGACAATGATTAAACAGGTTCCGAAATATGCAAAATTTTTGAAAGATCTTTGTGTTAACAAGAGGAAGCTTAAGGAAAATGAAATGGTCAGCATGGGGAAGAATGTTTCATCACTCATCCATGCCATACCTCAGAAGTGTGAAGACCCTGGCATGTTCACTGTATCTTGTGAGATAGGGAGCACCACGCTACATGATATCATGCTTGACTTAGGAGCTTCTATTAATGTCATGCCCAGGACAGTCTTCCAGATGCTTGGCATTGGACCTCTACAGAGCACTGGAGTTGTGATTCAGTTAGCAGACCGGAGTCAGACCCGCCCGGCAGGAGTTATTGAAGATGTGTTAGTTAAAGTGAAAGAATTGATTTTCCCAGCGGACTTCTACATTCTAGACATGGAGGGAGAGTACCTTGCACGTAGATCCCCACTTATCCTTGGAAGGCCTTTTCTGAAGACTGCAAGAACCAAAATTGATGTATATGCTGGCACCCTTTCGATGGAGGTGGGAGACACAGTAGTCCAGTTTAGCATTTTCGACGCCATGAAGGATCCTAAGGGAAATCGTTCTATTCTGAGCATAGACACCGTAGATGAGACTGCTGAGGCACATACCATTGATGATGGTGGTACATTTGACATAGTGAGAGGAGAGCTGGTTTCAGAGGAGGATTCACCTGATTTTTCTTGCTTTGTATTTTGTGATGATATTGTTTTTGATAGCCCTAATCTTTTTAATGAGGTTGTTGCAGAGATTACTCAGGAGGCATGCACAGGAGATTATTCTATAGGTGTAGGGGATTGCACAGAGCCCCAGGGACCACCACCACTTTCAGAAAGTGTAGGGACTTGCAAAATTGGAGCAAGTACCCAAGGATCACCTATTTCAGTTGATTGTTCACCAGATTTTGAGCCCGAGATGGAGGTATTTCTTGTAGATCCAATAGACATTTTTCATCCCGATCAGGTAAGTATTTCTTCTTTTCCTTTAGAGAATTTCAGGGAGATGTCTAGATTTGCATGTGAAAAATGTCCTGATACATCATTTGTGAATAATAATTTTGAAAATTCTTTAGAGGTGCCCAAGCTTGATTTTATGCATTGTTATGATATTCTTGAGACAGATTATGCTAAAATTGATTTTGAAAAAATTTTAGAGCCTGAAATTGAAATTGTTTATTGTGAAGAATCTCTGGCTATCTCTTATGCTGAAATTGAATGTGAAAAACTTCTAGAGGTACCTGAGATTGATTATATTGACTGTGGAACATTTCTTGATACACCTGTGATGGATTTTGATTGTGAAAAATTTTTAGAAGAACCTGAAATTGAAGTTGTTTATTGTGAAGAATCTCTGGCTATCTCTTATGCTGAAATTGAATGTGACAAACTTTTAGAGGTACCTGAGATTGATTTTATGGATTGTGAAATTTTTCTTGATATACCTCATGTAGAATATGCTTGTGAAAAATTTATTGAGGTACCCAAAATTGACTTTATTGGATGTGATGCATTTTTAGATACATGTTATGTAGAGATTGATGATATTGCATTTTTATCTTACCCTGCACGCTTGAGAAAGGTTTTACATGGTTTTGCAGGATCCCAGAGATTTCTTGAGTGGGTTCTACATCTAGACAGTCTTCAACCACCTGGAAAGTTTTTCAAAAAGAATAAAGAGGGAGGAGATGAACTTGCTGTGACTTATAGCACTCCACCTCTGAAGTGGCTATTGTACTTAAATCACCTTCGGCCACCTGGACAGTTTACAATGAAGAATAAGTGGGGGGAGTGAAGCAAAATAAAATTGAGCAAATAAAGGAAATTGTTTTAGCTACTCCTACTCCTCCACTACCAAGATGGAGATTATTCCTAGATAGACTTCGACCACCAGAAATAAAAGGGAGTTTATTTTTTCTTGCATTTTCTTTCATTGCCGTTTTCCTCTTTATGATTGCTAGAAGTAGAATTTTCTTTTGAAATGAATTCTTGCTAATAAATGCTTAAATAGAGTAGAATTAATAAATAGACATTATAAAGGCTATTTTATGTCTTTTGGCACTTTTCCTTGATTAATAGGAATAAATGTATCCCTTTAGGTTATTTCCATAGCATTTTAGAGTCTTTTGAAAATAAATTAAATTTGGTTGTTAAAACTTAGGGTTTAAGCTCATGGATGAAATCTTGGATGCTTGAGTACTACTTGGCCATGGATGCTTGATTGAGGACTTGAGATGAATTATTTTTACCTAGTGAGGGTTAGCCTTATTTTTGTGACACATACATGTGATTGCACTCTAGAACTTGCTTAGGTTCTTTCAAAATCATATTTCAATGATTAGATCACATCTATAGAGGCTAATAAATTTGTTTACCTTTCCATGTCAATTTTTGGCAAAAATCATGTTCATTCTATTTTCTTTCCTTATTTCCTATTCCTAACCATGCTTTCTAGGGACTTGTTTGTTTGGGGATGTTCTTTGATGTTATTTTGCCCGAGACGGACAAAAGATTAAGTGTGGGGGAGTGGATAGTGTGATGGAAACATTTGAAAAAAAAAGAATTCATTTCATTTTTGAGTTGAAAAAAAAATTGCCAATTGGAGTGGAGTTTGGTATCAAGAATAAATGGGCATTCAGTTGTGAATTAGAGGAGAAGTGGAATCTAAAAAATCTGCAAGTGGAAAAGAAATGGGCACGAAAAAAAAAAATAGAAAAAAACTGTGCCATGAGAAGAAAAAAAATTGAAATCAATGGAGTTTGTATTAAGAATTTGGAAGTAGGAATTATGGAAGATGAAATCAGTAACTCTTTGCTAAGTTTGGAATGAGTTGTAAAGTTTGACTTGAAGCAGGAAATGGTGTGCAGAAATCTGAACCAAGGTGGAAACAAGTGAAGAAAAAAATCTGTGTAAGGAAAAAAATCAAGAATTTTGTGCCAAAATGGAAGGAATGCTATGAAATTGTTTCGGCCACTCTTCTAGGAGCTGAATTGCAGCTATATATTTCTGAAATCAGTGCAAGGGTTGCTGGAATTTGAAGAACAAAAAAAAAAAGAAACAAAACAGTTTGTATCAACTTGAAAGTGATTGTGCCATGGATGGAATTGAATTTGTTGAGCTTAAATTCTCAAGTGAAGCATATGGATTTTCCATTGTTAATTGAGGTTAATTGCTGCGAAATATCAGTGAATTGCAAGGTTTACAAGTTAAGTGTGGAGCTGTCCAAATAAACAAGTTGCAGCTGCCAACAAATTCAGAAAAGGAAAAGCAGTTTGAAAAAAAAACAGTGAAGAAGAATTCTGAATTTGATTTTATTTGAGTGCTTTAATCTGGGAGAAGTTTGGAAGCTGATCACACCATGAATGAATAAGGAGAAGATGCAGAATAATCAGTAAGTACGCAGCCTGAACAGAAAAAAAAAATAGAAAAAAAAACAGTTGGAAAAACAAAGAAACAAAGAAGCAAGTGGCATCCAATTGAAGTCTTGGCATCATGAGTTAGTGAAGATAAGTTCATCCGAATTGAAGATCTGCTCATTTACATTTTGAATTTACTAGAGTGAAAGGAAAAGAAAAGAAAAATCAGAAATGAAAAGAGAAGAGCAAAAATTGGCACGCAAGAGTGAATTGGCACAAAGGAATTCATGAATTCTTTTCATCAAATTTTTGGAAGGGCATTGCAAAGACTTATTCCATTCCACTTTGGACTTCATTATATGGACTGAAAGGAGGGCAAAATGCATCAAGAATATCCTTGAACATCCAAGTCTTCCACTCATTCAAATTTACTATTTTCATGTCTTTTACTTCATTTCTACCATTTCATATGTCTTTTACTTTTGAATAAACTTTTATGGATGACTGATTCTAATCTTGAATAATGGTAGAGAGTAGATAATAAGCAAGCCTATGGTAGTGCAAGAAGCATGTGTGTATGAGTGAGCTCCATTTTCATCATGTACTTAGAACTCAGGAAGAGAGCCACCAAAAGTTTCCCTTGAGAGGTTTAGAGAGTGAAATTCATCTCAATGAATCATGAAGGTTGAAATTGTTAAGTTGTTGATTTAAGGACAAGATATTAGTCTATAGAGTTTAGATTTTTGAGAATTGACAACCCTAGGTAATTTCTTTTCAATTGCTTCTACTTATGTTTGAGGAAAAACTAGGGGATACATATTTAGTACTTTTCGCGAGACGCTCAAGCTTAAGTGTGGGGGAGTTGATAAGTGTCATTTTGTTGATCATTTTATATGTTTAAATCTGTGTTTGACCCATATTTTACTTGTGTAATTGTGGATTTGCCTAGGTTTTAGAATTTATACCCTTTTTGGACCTAAATGTAAATCTTGTTATATTTGGGTTGTTTTGTCACTAAATTTTTGATCTACTTTTGAAGGCTTCAAATGATCAGGGACCTAGGTAATGATGGGTCAAAGTTGAGTTGAAAGTGGATTAGATCCAAGGAATCAAGCGTCAACTAATTTGGACCGTCCGATGAGAGAACGATTAGATCTAGACCATCTGAGAACTTTTGATCAATCCGAGCTGGGATTAAGGCTAATAAAGTGATCAGATCAAGATCCGAGGGTTTCAGCTAAATCAGAGACCATCTAGCCGTTGGATCATGATCGGAGTGTTCTAAACCATCCATACAAAGATCAAGGTGATCTGGATCATCTGTTGAAGATCTGGCAGATCCGAGCTACCACGAGGATGATCTTGACCTCTGATCAAGATCTGGAAAATTTGAATCAAATCGGACAACGATCCACCGTTGGATGAAGCGCAATCAATCTCAGCTGTCCGCTTCATTAACTACTTAAACCGAAGCCCTGTTCAGATCTGAGGTCGCGACCTCACATCTCCTTCTCAGTTTTTCAGCTCGTTTTCTCTTAATTTTGCATCGTTTTCTTTCAAATTTCTTCCATCAGAGGCGTGGCCGACTCGATCAGCTTCTTGAATCAAGATTTGGATCATTGGGAGAGAGTTTCATGGCGATTTTAGCTCGGAATTGTGCCGGATGCAGAGCTTCTTGAGGGTTTCGGCAGATCTGCATTTTGAGCTCTTGGATCTCAATCGCATCCATTTCCTCGCATCTGAATCGTCTGTAGGGGTTCTAGGATGAGTTCAGATGATTTCCAAATCATCACTGCATCTTTCCACATCGAGATCTAAGAGTTTGAATTGGAATTTCCAGCAAGTGTGCAGTTTCGAGCAGATTTGACATTGGAGCTTGATTCCCATTGATTTGCGAGTTTAAGGGATTCTTGGCTTGCCCTTGCGTGACGAACAAGGTGGTCTTGAATCAAGGAATGGTCGTGATTTAGTTTTATGGCATTTCTTTGTGTTTTAGTTGTAATTTCCTAGCTGTAATTTCTGTTTCAGCAATTCTGTTTTTCTGCACTTGTATCAGCTTTGCTACTATCATTTTCTGAACTATTTTTCATTAATTAGGTTTAAATTTCGCAAGGTGATCATTTAGAGATCTTGTTTAGAGAACAAATTTCTTTTAATTGCAGCCTACTTCATAGTTTAATTACTTCGTATCAGTTCATGCTTCAAATTTCAGCTTAACAGTTTCTCCTGCATTTCAGTTTGTTCTTTGCTATTCCTGAATTTTGATTCAATCTAGTTTTAGTTTATCTGCTGAATTCACTTCGAAGTTTGCCTCATTTACTTGGTTATTGAATTCAATTGCTGCATTTAGTTACATCAGTAGAATATCAACTAGAGGTTGCAAACCGTTTCAAATTTCTGCAAGTAAGCAAATTTCTGAAAGTTTCTGCATTTCCATTTCTGCAACAGATGAATTCTGTGTCAAGTGAAGTTTGTATCTTGTGAATTTTATCTGAATCTGGGATAGTAGCATTCGAGTTCAGTTGTTGCGTTCGATTTTGTATCAACTTCATGCTGCCTTCCATTTCTACTCATAAGCTTTGAATTCCTGCACATGTATTGCTGTCTTAGATGTTTTTAAACAGATCTTCAGCTGTTTGTTTGCTTTGAGTTTAAATTGTTGCAGAAATTCTACACTAAACCTTGAATTCGATCAGCCTTAGCATTAGGCAGTTTAAGTTTACTTGCATGCAATGTTTTAGAATTTTGTTTCTGAAATTGTATCAATGGAACTTTAGTTTTGTTTTGGCACGTATCTGAACAGCACTTGAGCATTTGATTTCGGTTTTCCTAGCTTGGCTTAGTATCCAATTTCGACTGAGAATTAGTGATTCATGTTCTGAAATTCTGTATTCTGATTTTTCATTAAGTTCAATTCTGCATTGTTGTCTCCATTTCTGATTCTCTTCCTTAAAATTCTACATATCATTTCACTGAAATTGTTTTTCCAAGCAAATTGATGATTTCCACTTCTGAATTGTAGCTATTATTTCTGCAAGTTCCAAATTTCAGCACATGAGTTTCTTTTCTTTGTATCAAGTTTGTCTCCATTTCTACACTTTGTCTCCATTTTGTAGTTTCAATTTAACTTGCTTTAAGTTTGAATTCTGTAGTAAGAATTTCTTGCATCAGTTTAAACCGTAAATGCCAACACTGTCTTGATTTTCTTTGCTTAGCATCTAGTTTGCATTTGATATCAAAATTATCCCTCAAGTTTGATTACTTTGCGTTGATAGAATTAAAATCGAAATTGTTTGCATTCATTAGTCAATATCTTCTAGCTTAAACTTGTCTAGTTGATTTTCTTAATCTTTAATTGAATTGTCATCTTTATCTCTGAATTGAAACAAAACCCACATTCTATTTGAAACCCAAAAACATTGACGACACAATAATGCAAGTTTGAATCGAGCAACTTGAACTAGTCCTTGGAAAAATACGACCTGTGGCCCCTTTACTACGCTTTTCTTCTTTGATTACAAAAAGGGTTTCCAGCACATTTATAAATTTCTAAATTCTGATGGATCCACATTCGTGACAACTTTAATTAGCTAAATTGGGTCCATCAATCCCCTCGTGGGGAAACCATTAGCACTCCAACTCTACTGTGCCTGCTGTTAGAAGACCCGTCGACATAGATCTTCCAGACTCCTTCAGCTTCGGGCTCAGGGACATATTCGAGTATGAAATCTGAAAGGGTATGTGCCTTGATGACAGTACGGGGCTGGTACTCAATCCCGTACTCGCTCAGCTCCGCCATCCTCTTGATTAGTCGACCCGAGGCTTCCGGATTGGTGAGAACTCTTCCCAATGGGTTGTTGGTGAGAATCATAATTGGGTGTGCTAAGAAATATGGCCTAAGCCTTCGGGCCATTAAGACCAGAGCGTAGGCTAACTTCTCCATCATGGTGTAGCGTGTCTCTGCATCCTTCAAGAGGTGTCCGAAGAAGTAGACTGGATACTGTACAATGCCTTCTTCTTGGTTAAGTGCAGAGCCCACCGTTTGCTCAACCACGGACAGGTAGACGAACAAGGTCTCCCCTTCCACTGGCTTGTAAAGGACGGGGAGCTCGGCCAGGTAAGCTTTCAGATCTGCAAACGCCTTCTCACACTGGTCATCCCAGTCGAACTTAACTGTCTTTCTCAGAATCTTAAAGAAGGACAAGGTCTTATCTGCAGACTTGGAGATGAACCTGGATAAAGCTGTAATCCTGCCATTCAACCTCTGTACCTCCTTGAAGTTGCGAGGAGATAGCATATCAAGGATGACCTTCACCATATCTGAATTGGCCTCGATCTCCCTCTCTGTCACCATGTAGCCCAAGAACCGACCACTCTTCACTCCGAACAAACACTTGGCCGGGTTCAATTTTAGCCTGTTGGCCCTCAGGGTGGCGAAGGTCTCTTCCAAGTCAGTTATCATATCTTTACCCTTATCTGTCTTGACCAGGATGTCATCTATATAGACTTTAATGTTCCTCCCGATCTGATGTCTGAAGACTTTGTTCATCATACACTGGTAGGTTGCCCCAGCGTTGCGCAAACCGAGAGGCATGACGTTATAGCAATATGTGGCTGACCTTTTCTTGGTCTTCAGGGCGAGAGGAACCTGGTGGTACCCAGGTAGGCATCCACCATGGAAATGAACTCACAACCAGAGGTGGAATCTACTAGTCTATCTATACGAGGCAGAGGGTAGCAGTTTTTAGGGCAAACTTTATTTAGATCTTGAAAGTTAATACACACCCGTCATTTACCCCTAAGCTTAGGGACAAGTACTACATTAGCTAACCAAGTTGAGAATTGAACTTCTCTTGTGTGGCTAGCCTTCAGCAACTTGGCGACTTCCTCTCTGATAGCCTTGTCCTGCTTGGGCGCAAAATGCTTTCGTCTCTTCTTAACCGATCGAGCCCCGGGGGTCACATGCAAATGATGCGTGGCCAAGGTTGGGGGGGGGACTCCTTGGATCTCCTCGGTTGCCCAAGCGAACACATCCTGATGGATCTACAAGCAATCGATCAGTCAACTTCTCAACTCCGATGGGAGGTCAACAACAATCTTTGTAACTCCCACTGGCTATTGAGGGTGTATCTAAACTTCTTCACTCTCTACCTCCCTCCGTTCCTCCCTGGGCCCTTCCTCCTCTCGAGGGTTGGCGAGGTCAACTTGCAGATCTTCTTCAGCCTTCAGGTTCTTGCGGGCTTCAGACCTGACCTCCCCACTGTAACATCGCCGGGAAGACAGCTAATCTCCCTTGACCTCGGCTACTTGATCACCCACCGGGGACTTGATCTTTTGGTGGTAGACTGAGACCACCGCCTGGAACACATTAAGCGCGGGGCGTCTAAGGATAGCGTTGTAGGATGAGGGAGCATCCATGACCAGGAAGGGAGTCCTCCTCGTCCACTCTAGCATGTCATCTCCCAATGACAGAGATAGGGAGATCTGGCCTATCGGCTGCACCCGGTACCCCGTGAAGCCGAAGAGTGGAGTGGATACCGACCACATCTCGTTCTCGTCGATCTGCATCTGATCCAGGGCCGTCTTGTATGTTCACAGAACTACCTGTATCCATAAAGACACGCTTAACTTCATAATTAGCTATGCGTGCGGGAATTACGAAGGCATCCTCATGAGGCATCTCCACGCCCTCCATGTCATCTGGGCCGAATGAGATGATAGCGCCTCTGCATTGGCTACTGCTCGTTCCGATGGAGTAATTCTCCAGCCGTCGAGTATGAGCCTTCCTTGCCCGGTTCGAGTCTCCTCCGGTAGGACCTCCGGAGATCACTCCTACGTGGCCCTAAGGAGGACCTCGCATAGGGGCCTTGCCCTTCCTGGGGTCTTGCTCAGGAGAGGGGGATCGACGAGGCGCCACCTCCCGTCTTCTCCCCCTGGAACGTGATCGGGATGGTCGCTGGGGTTCTTCACCTCCTGATGGCTGCTTGCAGGGAGAAAGACTCCTTCGCGGGGATCTCCAGCGATACCCCATTTTCTTCCATCATTTCTGGGGCTTGTTATCTGCTTCCTCCGCCATCCTCTTCTTCAAAGCGTGACACTCTTCTGTGGAGTGCGTGGTACTGCTATGAAAATCACAGTACTTCTTTGGTGGCTCTGGTTGTTGAGTGTCCACTGTCTCTACGAGCCTTTTCTTGCCAGCCCAGTGATCCCTCCCTGACCGAGAGTCTTTCACCCGGACCGGTGTTGATGGTTCCTTTCTCTCCGACCAGACCATGGTCGGTGTAGGAGCTCCGGCTGGTTCTTTACGGCGGGCCTGCTGCACTTCTTCGATGTTGGCATGCTTGACTGAGCGCCCTAGCAAGTCGTCAAAGCTAGTTGGCGGCTTCTTCACCAATGATCGGGCGAAGTCCCCCTCGAAGAGACCCTGAGTGAAGACGCTAACCAGGATCTTCGATGTCGCGGTTGACACATCTTGCGCCACTCGATTGCACCTTTGTATGTAATCCTTCAGAGATTCTTTCGCCTTCTACTTGAGGGCGAAGAGGTTCAACGCCGTCTTCTGATATCGACGACTGCTTGCAAAGTGATGCAAGAACGCGGTTCTAAACTCCAAAAAAGAGTTTATGGAACCCTGTGGCAGTCTCTGGAACCATCTCTGGGCTGCTCCTGACAGAGTGTTCAAGAACACCCGGCACTTAACACCATCTGTGTACTGGTACAAAAGGGTCACACTCTCGAATTTACAAACATGATCCTCTGGATCCGTCTTCCCATTGTAGTCGGCAATTCTAGGTTTACGGAACTGCTTCGGCGTGGGATCTTCCACAATCTCCAGTGAGAAAGGAGTAGAGGGTGCCTTCTGGAAGGCTTTAGGTTCCTCTTTCTTTCCCAGTCCTTCTTCTTGCCTCAGTATGCTCGAGGCTACAGAGTTGGTCTTCTCCAAATCTCCTAAGGAATCTAGACGATGCATAGGAACTGCTCCAGCATGTCCCACTGGTGGTGAGACAAATCTCCGATGTTGGGGATGCGAGGTGGAGATCCTGGGGATCTCCCCCTATCCAGAAGCCACTCGTCGTGAGGCGGCTTGCTCGATTTGGTGTTGTTCGAGCGCCTCCTTTGACAGCGTTGGCCACCAGGCGATCCAATTCTTCTTTCGTTAGAATGATGGGTTGTCCCTCTGGCTCCGCCATCGGTGCTCCTTCTGGTGCTTTGATTTATGATTTTCCCACAAATGACGCCAAACTTATTTCAGAAGGAATCAACGCGGACGTCCAGTCACCGGAGTCTAGCCTACGAGGACAAGGACGAAAGGAAAGGAGGTCTCACCCTGCAAGATTAACACGAGCGTTAATGGGAACACGCCGGAGGTTTGCTGGCAGAGCCCACTGTAACGCCCGAAAATTTCCATTTTTAGTTCTTAAAGTCCTTAGAATTATTTAGAAATGGTTTAGAAATATTCTAGATATTTTTAGGAATTTTTAGAGTATTTTTATGGAATTTTCCGAGTCCGTTTGGTATTTTTGGAAAAAGAAAAAAAAAGAAAAAAGGAAAAAAAAATGAAAAAACCAATTAAGTGCAGCGGGTGGATCGAACCCGCGACCACCGCAGGACCACACAAGCGCGCAACCGGCTGGGCTAGGGGTATCAAGCACAGCAAAGGATGGAGAGACTTATATTTAAGGGGTAGTTAGGTCGATCCGCCCCATAGGTATAAATAGATAATTAAAGAGAGAAGTTTTATTTCTCTCCTCTCCAAACCCTCACCATCCGCCGACCCCTCTCCCTCTCCTCTCTTGGGCGACGCCGACCAACATCAAGGCCAAGAGGGCCGGCCAAGACTCTTCTCCAAGAGATAATTCTATATTCGGGATCCCCGCGGCGAGAGGAACGCGTAGACGTGAAGAATTCTCCGAGATCTCAAGTTTCTCTCGAGTCCTAGACGTCAATCTTGGTTGTAAGTCCAAGATATCAATGTAAGTACTGCTCACCTGCAGTAAGAGGCGGTTTTTCCGCGAGAATTTCCTTTAAAAGTTTTTAAAAGAGATATTTCCTTTTTGTTTGAGTTTTTGCATGTGATCTTAGTTCATTATATGCTTATATATATGTTGATTAATACCCTATGTGAGTTTAGGGTCCAAGAAAAGCTATGAGAAAAAAAAAGAAAAGATAAAGATAAGAAAAGAAAAGGCCAAGGCCTTAAGAAATCCCCAAAAGTCAAGACTTAGGGATTTTAGCACGCAAGGTGCTCTAGAAAATGCCAAGGCATTTACAGATAAGAAAGAAAAGAAAGAAAAGCTATTTTATTTTATAAGGCCAGTACCCGGCGTCCAAGGGCGTCGTTAAAGAAATCCAGGTGTCCAATTCCAAGGTCTTGGCCCTGGTAGACCAAGGTCTGCTCTATTAGGATTGGTGGCTCGCTACCCCAACCTTTTAGGGAACGCGCATATGAGATGGTACTTACGTCTTCAGTGGATCCAAGTGATTATTATTTTCAAGTATATGCTTTAGCAAAGTTTCGAAAGTTTAAGAGAGTTTTCAAAAAGTTAAAGAATAGCTAAAGTTTCCAAGTTGAGCCAAGAAAAGTAAAATGAGATTTATTATTGCTTGAGTATGCATGTTTTGAGCTATACATGTCCTTAGTTTTTCTTTCAAGCATATTAGTATCTCATATGATGTTCAGTTTGATCTAGAAGCATGTTTGCATATTTCGAGTTTTTGTGAGCTAGATAGTACTTACTAAGCTTTTTGCTTACTAGTTGCATTTCCTCTTATTGCAGATAAAGGTAAAGGCAAGCAATTCTGAAGGAAGACGATGAGGCGGTGCTGAGTAGAGTGTGTGTGGTGGCTGATTATGGAGAGATCTTTGGCGCAAGACAATTTAGCTATTAATTCACAATGTTATAGATCATTTGAATTTCAAGTTCTTGCTTATAAAGTTTAGCGAACATTTGAGTTTTGGACAGTTTTACATGCTCAATTTCTTAGAGTAAAGATTTCATGTCATTTCATTTAGCTTATATATTCTTATGCTTGCATTAGATGAGTGGAAATGTGAGTAGATGGAGATATTGATACTTTGTTAGAAAAATAGACACATGTGCCAAGATAGTATCAAATTCTCTTTGAATTAAGTTTTATTGCTTATAAATGTTTAGAAAAGTTGCATTCACATCTCATAATGCTTTAGCAAGGTCATAGAACATGTATTTGGTATTATGAATGTATAGAAGTCAAGATTGGTACAAACTTTAGTGTTAAAGTTCATATATCTTGAATAGTTTATTTTCTTCCGCAAAAGTCCAAATTTCAAGTTTATGGATTCGTTTTGATTGGCTAAACTCATTAGAAAACTGTCATAGAGTGTAGAAATGGTGTCATGATTCCATAGGGCTCGAAATTATAGGTTTGGAGGAGCTGTGAAGTAACTGGCCGAAACCTGAGTTTCGAATTACAGGCCTATCAGTCGACTGATACAGTATCAGTCGATTGATACCTGCAGTTTGAGTTGGGCGAGGCAAGCTTCAAGTGTACCAATTGCGAGCTTTTGAGATAGTAAGTGTGATATGTTAATATGCATGATTGCTTAAGTTAGAATATGATCGTTAGATGAATTTAAAAGTTTAAAAAAAAAAGATTTCCGCATTTTTAGTCATGTATCTAAAGTCGAGAAGTAGAGAAAAGTAACGATCCGTCTAAGGTAGAAGAAGGCGGGTCGCTACAGGTGGTATCAGAGCAGTTCCCATTCTCCAGCATCACACACACATCAGCATCAACCTTGCCGTCTTCAAGTAAGAAAGCTTTAAGTTCCAGTTTTTTTCTATTGCTCCTTTATTTAACTGCAGTATAGAGAAATGCTTAAGTACTTATTCATATGTGCATAGAACAAGGAAGCATGTTTAATCCCTTAGTATCACGGAATCATGTTTAATCCCTAGAATGGATATCAGATTTCTAAGTAAGAAGACAAGTTATACCTAGAGATGTAGTAGTGATTTCTTGTTCCTTTATGCATTATTAGATGGCAAGAAGAGGCCGAGCTCCTAATGCTAATAACAGAACTCCAGTTCAAGATAACAATGAGCCTGGCACAGAACAGCCAGACCTGATGGCAGTCATTGCTCAAATGCAAGCTCAGATGACAGAACAACAGAAGATCATCGCCACACTGATGGCAAATCAGCACCCAGCGCCCCCTACACCACCCACAGCAGGAGTGGGAACTCCAGTAGTGGCCGAAGTTCCACCCGTCCCACAAGAGACCCCTGCCGTGAACCGAAGACCAGAAGCATACCTCGTCCAGTGGCAGAGGCTGAAACCCGAAAGCTTCTCAAGCACGACTGAGCCCTGGGATGCCCAGGCTTGGTTCAAGACTTTAGAGAGCACAATGGAGCTTCTTGACTGGCCAGAAGTCGAGAAGGTCAAATGTGCCTCCTTCTGCCTAACTGGAGATGCTCGTATGTGGTGGGAGCGAGTCAAGAGTAAGAAGATAGTCAACCAGATGAGCTGGGCAGATTTTGAGCACGAGTTCTATGAGGAATTTTTCCATATGAAGGTTACCAACAAGCACTTCGAGGACTTCATGGAGTTCAGACAGGGTAGCCTACCAGTGGGAGAAGCAGTCGCAAAGTTCAACAGACTAGCTCGCCTCTGCCCAGAGCTAGTCAGCACAGAGAAGGAGCGAGTCAGACTGATGCTCCGCATGCTGAACCCTGAGATAGCACTCAACGTGAACAGCGGGATGCACTGACCCCAGACCAGCGAGGAGTTGGTCAGTAGTGCTCTAATCTCAGAGCACTACCTGAATAGCATCAAGGCACAGCAAGCACAGCAGAAGCCAGTCCTGATTGAGAACAAGACAATAGGAGGCCAGAAGCCTCAGCCAAATAGCCAGAACTGGAAGAACAAGAACCACAAAAGGAAGCAGTGGCCTGGCAGCCAGAAAGGAAAACCAGAGAATAAGCAAGCTAAGTATCCACCTTGTCCTAAGTGTGGGAGGAACCATTCAGGAACATGCCTTTTGGGTGTAACTGGATGCTATTCATGTGGACAAGAGGGACACAGATCCAGAGACTGCCCAAACAAGTTTAAAGTACTTCCTCAGCAGTCCGTACAGTATGGAGGCAAGCCCCAGTTACATTACATGCCTACTATGCTGGAGGGACCTCAGATCAGTCAGGGAGGATTGGAAGCAGCACCAGTTCCAACCAATGCCAGAGTCTTTTCCCTCACGAAGGAAGAAGCTGCCAGCGCCTCCACGGTCGTAACAGGTCAAATAGTTATTTTTCAGCATTTAGCTACTACACTATTTGACACTGGGGCGACCCATTCTTTCGTATCAGTACCTTTTGCTAGTAAGTTACAGGTGCCTACAGAGAGTTGGGAGTCCAGATTCCTGACAACTCTCCCTTCAGGGGAAATCATGGAATCCACCCAGCGGCTCCGGGCTGTGCCAATCAAGATTTCAGACCGAGAGCTACATGTCGATCTGATAGTCCTTGCGATGCAGGACTTCGACATCATATTGGGCATGGATTTCCTCAGTAAGTACAGCGCTTCAGTGGACTGCCGTAGAAGGAAGGTGGTGTTCAGCCCAGAAGGAGAACCACCCTTCGAGTTTCAAGGAGCCCCAAGGAGGAAGACTCAGAAGTTCCTCTCAGCCTTGGCAGCCCACCAGATGCTAGAGCAAGGGTAGGGATGGCAATTTTCCCCGCGGATTTGGATATCCGCGGGGAAAATCCGAAACGGGGCGGGTATGGGGAGGTATTATCGGGTTTGGATTCGGGTTCGGGGATTTTTAAAAATCCCCGAAATAGATTGGGGCGGGTATGGGGATGCTATCTCCATCCCCGAACCCGCCCCGATATCTTTAATAATAATAAATATTAATAATTATTAAAATAATTCAATAATATTAATATTATAGATGTGTGAAAACCCTAATGAGTATCGCTCACTAGTCACTCACCGCCTCCCACAAGTTGGAAATCCCATTGTTTTTACAACCATGTTTGGGAAATCCTTTTTTTTTTAACTTGGAAAAAAAATGGATATTTCAAGTGGGAATGGGGACGGGGATGGAGATTTACTCCCCGTGGGTTCGGGGACGGGGATTCCCCGATTAAGTAGAGGCGGGGATGGGGACGGGTTCGGGGATGGAGATTTACTTCGGGGACGGGTATGGGGACGGCAAACCCGTCCCCGACCCGCCCCATTGCCATCCCTAAGCAAGGGTGTGCTGGTTTTCTTGCACACATAGTGGAATTAGAAGCAAAGGAAGAACTCAAGCAGGAGGATGTACGGGTAGTCTGCGAATATCCAGAAGTGTTCCCAGAAGAATTACCTGGACTACCTCCCAACAGAGAAGTGGAATTCGAGATCGAGCTAGTGCCCGGTACCGGTCCGGTCTCGAAGGCCCCATATCGTATGTCTCCAGCAGAGTTGAAGGAATTACAAGAGCAACTCCAGGAGCTACTAGACAAGGGCTTCATTCGCCCGAGTCATTCACCCTGGGGAGCCCCTGTACTTTTCGTGAAGAAGAAGGATGGGTCTATGCGTCTGTGCATAGACTACAGAGCTCTGAACAAGGTAACCATCAAGAACAAGTACCCCCTTCCTAGAATAGATGATTTATTTGATCAACTCAAATGGGCTATGGTGTTCTCGAAGATAGATCTGCGTTCTGGGTATCATCAGCTGAAGGTTAAAGAAAGTGACATCCCCAGGACGGCTTTCAGGACAAGATACGGCCACTATGAATTTGTAGTAATGCCTTTTGGAGTAACCAATGCTCCAGCAGTCTTCATGGAGCTGATGAACCACATCTTCAGGGAGTATCTCGATAAATTCGTCATTGTATTTATTGATGATATTCTCATATACTCACAGACTCCAGAGGAACATGCTACACACTTGAGGATAGTGCTGCAGATCCTTCAGCAGGAGAAGCTCTATGCAAAATTCTCAAAGTGTGAGTTTTGGCTAGATCAGGTGACCTTCCTAGGTCACATTGTATCCAAAGAAGGCATTCAAGTTGATCCAGCCAAGATAGAAGCAGTCAGCAACTGGTGTAGACCCAAAAATACCAGTGAGATCAGAAGCTTCTTAGGCCTGGCAGGATATTACAGAAAATTTGTGGAGGACTTTTCCAGGATAGCCTCTCCACTCACAGCCTTGACCAGAAAGAACAAGAAGTTTGAATGGTCAGATAAATGCGAGCACAGTTTTCTAGAGCTGAAGAAGAGACTGACCAGTGCTCCCATCTTGACTATTCCAGAGAGTGACAAGGCCTTTGACATCTACAGTGATGCATCCAAGATGGGCCTTGGAGCTGTCCTCATGCAAGACGATAAAGTAATAGCATATGCCTCCAGACAGCTCAAGGACTATGAGAAGAATTACCCTACCCACGACCTTGAGCTAGCAGCTGTGGTTTTCGCACTGAACTCTGGAGACACTACCTGTATGGAGTGCAGTGCAGAATCTTCACAGACCATCAAAGTTTGAAGTACTTCTTCACTCAGAAGGACCTGAATATGAGGCAGCGCAGGTGGCTAGAGTTGGTCAAAGATTATGACTGTGAAATCCTCTACCACCCAGGTAAAGCTAATAAAGTGGCCGAATGCACTGAGCAGGAAATCCTGCGCAGCACTGATGTCCCTATCATCACTGTCTCTACCACTTCAGAAAGAAATAAAGGATTTTGGAGTCGAAGTAATAATTGGGGCAACTTTCTGCATTGACTCTAGAGTCAACTCTGCTTGTGGATATACCAAAGAAAGCAAAGTCAAGACCAGAAATCCAGAAGATCAAGCAGGGGATCCAAGAGGCAGAAAATTCAGAGTTTCGAGTATCAGATAGTGGCACTCTATTTTGGAGACCGCCTTTGCGTCCCCAATGATGAGGAACTA
>JAGFNQ010001869.1:0-95150 GCA_024364735.1 Boesenbergia rotunda | reverse complement strand
CGGGTGCATGTTGACAAGGATACGAGTTCGTAAAATTTTAAATTTTTACGTGCAGCGGAAGAATTTGCATAAAATAATTTCCTAAATTATTTTAACTTCGTATCTAGCATGCAACCTTATAGTGTGTTGACATAATCATAAAATAAAACTTTACGGAAAAGTAAACTAATTTACCAAGTACCTCGCGTAACTCGAAGTAAGGGACGAGATCCAACCGTAGCGTCCCTTGGAAGCTCCGCCTCTATTCGCGTCCACGCCGAGTTCTCTTCGGGATGACTTCGCAAAGTCACGAGTTTTGTGCCGACGAGAACTACTAGATTCTCTATAGGCACAACAAGAAAGATCAAGAGAGGAAAGGGAAACTAACCACCAAGAAAACGGAATCGAATTCCGGGAAGAGAGGAGTCGTTATCCGCTTCTTCTTCTTCTTGTTTGGTTTCTCCTTCTTGTTGAAGCTCACGGCAACTCACAAGGGGAGGAGAGGGTTGCGCCGGCCCTAGTTCTTCAAGAGGGCGCCGGCCCTAAAACTCCGAGAGGGCGCCGGCCCTAGGTGGGGAGAAGAGAAAGGAGAAGAGAAAGAGAGGGAGAGAGGGAGCTACTTCTCTTGACAACTCAATTGGAATTAAGGGCTTGCCTTTGGTTCCTTTATATAGTAGCATCTCCCTTGCTAAGTCTCCATCTTAACGGAATTAACGGAATTAGTTATAAGAAATTTATCTTATAAATTCTCTTATTAATTATTCCGTTTAAGCCGAGTCTTATTATAACTAATTTATAATAAAACAAATCCTTCTTCTCTTTAAATTATGGAATAAATTTTATAAGAAATTTATAAAATTTTTTATTATGGAAAAATCAATTCATAATTGATTTTATAAAATTAAAATAAATCATTTCATGGATTATTTTAACTTCCATAAAAAGAATAAATTTCTACAGATTTATTTAAATAAATTTCTTTATACAAATTTATTCATCCATAATTTATAAAATAAATAGCGCTAGATTTATTTTATTAATTAAACCAATTAAATTGGTTTATTCTCCCTTTATTGGCCGGCCACCCAAGGAGGGTTAACACCCTCTTTGGTTGGCCAAAACCGACCCGAACCGATCGCGAATTAAACTCATTTAATTCGCCCAAAAAGCCTTCAAAAGACTTAGCCATTTTTAGTTTCCATTGCGCCTCTGATTAACTCAGATTCGACTTATTTCTCTTGATCGAAAAATCCAATTTTTAACTCGTTTTAAATCCCTCGGATTACTCGTAGTGCGTGTGACTAAATAGGCTTTCGATTTATGTTGGCCGTCTATAATCAACTAATTATAGAACGATCATGAGTGGCACCTAGTAGTACATCACGATCCCTAATTAATCGATAGATCAACAGTTTGACCTCAGAAGAAATTATTCTGAAACCCTTCAGCAGCTCTAATGAATCGTGCCTCATTCCCTTCATCACCTTATACCCACTTGGTTCAGGACACGGTCTATGGTGTCAGTCCCTACTAGGCTGACTACGTCACACCTAGCCCAAGTAGTGTCTTTCTCGTCCTTTGGATTTCTAATTACTCTCATGTAAGAGACTCGCACTCTAAACATGATATACTCTAGCCAGAGGTTTTGAGTAACAATCCGACGATAGGCCTGGGTATACATCTCCTCGCAAGGAGTGGTGAATCCTTTGTAGGCTGTTCAAACATCTTCGGGCACTTCGGCTTATACCCAATCATCCTGGGTCCACACCTCCTTGGAGATGCTTGCTTAAGATGTTAAAGTATAAGTCTTTATGACCAAGATGACTTGAACACCGCAAGTCAAAGGAACATCGCACTTAAGCTGCAGTAAGAACTTCATTGACATATCTACATGTAGATTCCCATATGAAGTCTTACAGCTAGTCACTCCAATGAACTAGTTCCCTTAACTAGCATCCATGTTTATCTCCGGACATCCCAATGTCACCAGCCAGTGAGAATCAGCTGATTAGAGAATAACCCATGCTAGTCTCAACAGAATCGATAGTGTCCGTTTTTATCAATTCATCGACTAGGGATAATTTCAATACTTCACAATTGCACATATAGAGATAATCACTAGTTGTGATCCCATCACAAATTCTCTTATGCTGTGAGTTGTATTGCGGACATTCAGTAGATGAGTTTAAGATCCCAATCAAATACACAAAACATGTATACTCAAATAGTGAATTATCATTTATTAATATAAATGTTTACATCATAAGGCGATTGCCTTAGGACACTTCTCTCATATCACTAACAGGGTTGATCAAGCACTCTGATCAAGATCTGAAGGTTTCATTCCAATCAAAGCTCATTCAACCGTTGGATCAAGCTCGGAGGGCTCTAGATCGTCCATTCAAAGATTGGGTTGATCTGGACCATCCGTTGCAAATCTGGAGGATCCGAGCTACCACGAGGCAGATCCTGACCCCTGATCAACATCCTCAAAGTTTGGCTCAAATCAGAGCAAGATCAGCCGTTAGATTTCCTCAAATCAATCTGGGTCGTTCATTCATAATTACTTAAGGAAATTTTCCCCGCAGCTCAGCTCCGTCGCGTCTTCGCCGCAACAGTAGCTTCTTCGTTTTCTCTTCGTTTTTCTTGCAAGTTTTTCATCCAAGGAGGCGCGACCACCTCAACTTCAACCCTAGATCATCATCTGGACCATTGGAGATAGCTTCGGTGGAGAATTCAGCTCAAGTTTCATCCGGACAGAGTTTGTTTGAGGGTTTTGGCATTCTTTGTGGTCCGAGCACTTGAATCTCAGCCACAATCCACTTCCGATCATCTGAGCCACTTGTAGGGGTTCTCAGGTGAGCTCAGATGATCCTCGAATCATCATCGCAATCCGTCTAACTGAGATCGAAGGGATTCGGATTGGATTTTCCCAGCTGATGCAGTTTGAGCAGAGTTCATCGATTGAGGCTGATTTCCACTGATTTGCTGAGCTTAGGGGTTCGAGGCCAGCCCTTGCTTGACGACCAAGGAGATTTTGAGCTCGGGAAGGGTTGAGGATTAGTTTTCCGTAGTTAATTTCAGTCAGTTAGCTGTAATTTCATTTCTGCAGTCTATTTTCTGTTTCTGAATTTTGTATCAGCTGTTAGTTTCATTTTCCAATTCGACTCTGTCTTAATTGAGTTTAATTTCTGCAAGTTAAGTAGATATAGTGCTTGTTAGTGAACAATTAGATTTAAATTTAGTTTGTTTCAGTTCATGTCTGCTGTTCGTATCATTTTCTGCTTTCTTTATGCACATCAATTCTGTTTCTGAGTTCCAAATTCAGTTCTGAATTTCGCAGGTTGTTTCAGATTTGGTTTATGTGTTGTTTTAATTCTTGAATTAGGAAATTAGTTAGTAAGCTAATGCATTTGATCTAGGATTGCTTTACATTTAATTTTGTTACTGCATTTCTGCATCAGATTTTCCCTTGCGTGTCAACTTCTATCTCTGCCACTTGAGTATCAGTTTTGTTCTCTGCCAGTTCCTAAATTCTTACCAAGTGAACTTAATTGTAATCTTTCGAACTCCCCTTGAAGATTGTTTCAAATTCCATAGCAATGGATATCAGATTCTGAATCTGGTTTCCAACTCATGTATTAGCTCTTCCTTGCGTGTCAGCCTCCATTTCTGCACAGTCCCATTTATTTCTGCAATACAATTATTTTGCATGCCTTAGTTCGAATCTGTTAAAGTGTGTATAAGTGAGATTTGAGATGGAATTCCATTGCATTCGAAATAGATGTTTAGTTTGATTTCTGCATCCAATTTGGGCTCCGAAATGCTGCATTTGTTTTTGTTTCCCTGCACATCATTTTTTGCAGACAGCTTTTGGAATCCTGATTCTAAAAAGTTTAAAATTCATTTCTGAATCCCTGCAATTCAACTCTGGATGAAGATATTTCTGGATTGAGCAGTACTTTGTGTGATTGCTACATTGTTTCATTTATTTTAGTAGAGCATGTCTCTGATAGCTTGACTTCCCAACTGAATTGATAAACTTTCGGCACAGTAGTTTTTATAGCTTGTGAGGTTGTATCAAGTAAGACATATTAAGATAGTTGGTGTGCAGTTTGTTTGCAACTAAGTTTGTTTCGAATTCCATTCAGCTGTAAAGTTTTTGGCACATGAGTTTTTTCCTTTGTATCAAGTCTGTCTCGATTTTCTTCCATTTTGTATCAAGAAGAGTTTTGGCAGTGATAGGTGCCAATTTAAGTGCAATTCTGAGTGAGTAGTGAGCTGGGAGATAGTTCGTTTCATGCATGGCTTGAGTTTGAATTCCAACTTCCATTTCGGCATTAATAACAAGTTTCAACTCTACAATTAGGCCTTAAGTGTTTGGCATTAGCTTTAATCGAAAATTTTAGCCTTGTTCTAATTCACTTGCTTAGTATTTGGGCTGCCATTAAATTCAGATTTGTTTCCCAAATTTAGTTAAGTTGTCGTGGTTAAGTTAGCTTTTCATTGGTCGAGTTATTAATTGCAGCACACTTGCTTAGTTCATTCAGTGAAGTGATTTCCTTTTCATTCCTAATCGCATTCCAAACCCAAATCACATTCGAAACCCGAATTCACAAACGACACATAAATGCAAGCTCGAATCACACAACATCAACTAGTCCCGAGGAAAAATACGACCTGTGGCACATTTACTACGTTTTCATATTTTGATTGCAAAAAGGGTTTCTAGCATTTTATTCATATTTAAATTTGAGACCCACATTCATAACAGTCTATTTTTGGTCCATCAGTCCTTCTCGAGAATGGAAGAGAGCATGCCGGGGCTGGTACGACACAACCTCTTTCGTCTAGGAGCTAGGCCTTCCGGAAGTTTCCGCTTTTGCCACCCAGAGAATTTCGATATTTGTGGGTCGACGAGAGGCCATGACTTCCCTGCAGCCTCCGCCGTATGGACAGAAGCAGCAGGAGTATCACTCTCTGAAGGGACACAAGTCTCCAGGTCAACACATAGCCCCGAAGTCCGTTGGTTGGCAGGTGTCTGAGGCTCGGCAGGAGCCTCCTTCCCCTCCGGTGCCGCAGGATCACTAGATGATTGACAGTCCCCTCCGAAGTCTCGACCTAGGTAGAGGGTGACGCGGGGGAGCAGGGGGAGGATCCAAAGCCCCCTTGTTGGCTTCATCCCACTTGATGAGCCGGTTCATCGCCTTTGACAGCATGATTTCCTCTGTAATAGACAAGCAACAACACATCAGTTAGAATTAACAGACATTGATGGAAAAGGTAAACTTACCAAGGCTGAGGCTGATGCGGGCCACTTTAGGGTTGAGACCCGCTCGGTACATGAGCTCCTCGCTCTGTACCAGGCTCGGGCCGCTGAACTCCATGCCGGAGAGAATGCTCCTAGCTCACTGGTAGGCAGGACCTTGTAGAAAATTCCCTAGGATAGGGAGAGCAGGCAGATTCTCCGTCCAGCGATGGGAGCTGAAAGGACTTTGGGGCAATCGGATGAAGAAAAACTTCTCCTTCTATCCTTTATGAGAAGAAGGGAATCCTCCTAAGAACCTATGGCTTGGGCGCGCTGTAAAGCTAAACGCCACTTGCTAGACAATTGGAACGAAGAAGGAGTGGAAAAGGCGAGGGGTTAGAGGGAGGTCGAAGAGTTTAAAGATAATGTACGCCCCGCCCATCTGAGCAAAGGCATTGGGAGTCATCTGGTGGAGAGGAATACCATAATAGGAGGCCACATTCATGAAGAAAGGAGGAATGGGGAAGCGGAACCCTAAATCTACTTACCCTAGGAAGAAGGTAAAGAAACATATGGGAGGTTCCACCGGTGTCTGGTCTGTTGATGCAGTCTGACCCTGATTGTTGTTTTGGTGTTGACAACGATTTTAGTTTAGGTTGATTATGATGATTATGATTAAGTCCTGATCGGGGATCAGGCATGGTATGGAAAATCCTAGCTTGGAGAGCTAGGTGTTGGAAAATCCTAACCTGGAGGGTTAGGTGTTGAAAATCCTAGCTTGGAGGGCTAGGTGTGTGAAAAGTCTAATTCGGAAGAGGTGGGTGAAAAGTCCTAGCTTGGAGGGCTAGGTGAAAAGTCCTAACTTGAAGGGTTAGGTGAAAATTCCCATCTTGGAGAGTTAGGTGAAAAAGTCCTGGCTTTGAGGGTCAGGTCCTAGCTTGGAGGGCTAGGTTAGGAAAGTCCTAATCCGGAAGAGTTGGGTGAAAAGTCCTAGCTTGGAGGGCTAGGTGAAAAGTCCTAACTTGGAGGGTTAGGTGCAAATTCCCAACTTGGAGGGTTAGGTGAAAAATCCTTAACTTGGAGGGCTAGGTTGGAGCCCCTGGATAGTCTGGTGACCGATCAGGGAGTTGGCACGGTGCTCCTTCGTGGATCGGTCTGGTGACTGATCCAGCGACGACTGATCGGTCTGGTGACCGATCAGGGAGTATGCGTTTCACCCACTGCTTTGCTCCTGATCGGTCTGGTGACTGATCAGGGAGCAAACAGTGAGGTTGAGTTCCCTTGCTGAACTGCTCCTGATCGGTCTGGTGACCGATCAGGATCACTGTGCAGATCGTTCTGGAGAACGATCCAGCGTCGCAGGTTCCTCTCTATGATCGATCAGGACGGAGCATGATCGGTCTGGTCACGACCTGATCGGTCTGGTGACCGATCAGGAGGTTTCCTGATCGGTCCGGTGATCGATCAGGAGGTCTGGACTGCGAGGCTCAGAAATCGCCCGATAAAAGGGTGGATCGGTCAGGTGATCGATCCACAACCTGGGATCGGTCTGGTGATCAATCCAGGAGAGCCCCAAAGAAATCACGATTTCTAATCGAGCGTTGGGGACCGATCAAGACGGAGCCTGATCGGTCTGGACCCAACCTGATCGGTCTGGTGACCGATCAGGAGGCTCTCCGATCGGTCCGGTGATCGATCACCTTAATTCAAATTGCACTGTCAGACGCTTTGATCGCGCCTGACCGTATCCGATTTTCTGCTGCTTACATCTGATACTTGATTTACTGTGTGATATGCTGCTCTAACACTCTGATTAAGCTGCAGGTGACAGGAGAGGATTCAAACACTCAAGGAGAAGTCAATGGAGGCTTTCCTTGGAGCAGGTTTGTCCGTTTTCCATCTCAGGTTGCAACGGCTGGAGCTGCAGACTGGAGCTGCCGACTGGAGCTTGGATGAGGGGAGCTCAGGAAGTCCAGGGAGGGCTCAGTGGTAGCTGGCGTTGGCAGGGAAGCAACTGGAGGCTGCAGGAGATGCTGTCACCTGGTGCTGAGTGGAGAAACAAAAGGGCGGAAGAAGGCTTCGTTGAGAAGAAGTTCTAGTGTTGGCGAACTGAGTTCTTGCTGCGCCTTTGTGTTCTCCACATCTTGCTTGCGTGTTCTGAAGTTTCATCATCTTGTGCAAGCAACTACAATCTGTGAAGCAACCATTCATTACTTGAGCGCTTGAAGGAGGGAACAAGAAGCTCCGAGTCCAACAACGAGAAGACACGAGGAGAGGGCTCTTGCGTGAGATCGTCGCTGGGTGGAGCTCTGAGGGAGCTTGCTGTGTTCTTGTCTTTGCTAAGTGCTAAGTAAGATCTTTCTTGTTGTTTCACTGTGCTTAAACATATATCTGTGATTGAAACGCTGTGGAGAGGTTTCTCCACCGAGAAGGAGGTTGTCTTCTATCCGGTGTTAACCGGGGCTTGATCTGCCGATGATCAAGGGATCGCCCACCTTAAGGGCACGCCAAGGAGTAGGGGCAAGTTATCCCCGAACCTTGTAAACCCTCCTTGTTAGCGATCTTGCTAGTTGTGTTGTTTCGTTTGTGTTTTCTGTTATTGCTACTTCCGCTGTGCTACTGATAAGTTTGAGTGCAGAAATTCGATTAGTGCCTAAAGATCAAGTGGTTGGCTATATTCACCCCCCCCCTCTCTAGCCATCCGATTTCCAACAAGTGGTATCAGAGCTTGGGGCTCTGTTTTTGCGGATTAACAATCGAGAGCTACATCCATGGCGTTGAGAGAAGGATTTTCAACCACCCGACCTCCATTATTCGACGGCGCTGATTTCCAATATTGTAGATCGAAGATGGAATATTACTTAAAGATGGACATCAACACTTGGTTCGCGGTGAAGGAGGGATTCACCCCTCCTAAGGATGATGAAGGCAAAGAACTTGAGTCGTGGAGATGGACTGCCGAACAAACTCGAAAGAGTGAAGCCGACGCGAAGGTGGTTGTCACTCTACAATGCGGCATGAATAAAGACCAACTCATCAAGGTTGGTCCTTTCACAAGTGCAAAGGACTTGTGGAACAAGCTCATCGAACTCCATGAGGGCACCCGAGACTCAAGAAATGCCAAGAGGGACTTGTTCCTCAATCAACTCCAAAATCTCTCCATGAAGGAGAATGAAATGGTAAGTGAGCTCCATAGCCGGTTCAAGAAGTCCTCAATGGGCTTCATTCGATTGATGAAAAGGTCGAGAATCGCGACCTTGTGAGGTATGTCTTGAAAGCCTTTCCAAGGAATGCTTTGTGGTCATCTATAGTGGATGCCTACAAAGTATCCAAGGATTTATCCATTGTTAAGTTAGATGATTTATTTTGTGAAATGGAATTGCATGAAATAGCTAACAAAGGCCCCAAGAAGAAGGGGATTGCCTTAGTTGCAGGGGATCGATCCAACAAGAAGAAGAAGGAGAAGGAAGTCACTTCATCTTCATCCTCTTCCGAATCCGAGTTCGATTCCGAGGAAGATGGCAGCGGCTCCTCATCCTCCGAGATGGCAAACTTTGTGAGAAGAATGATGAGAAGGAGTCGACACTTCAAGAGTAGAGGTAACTCTAGTGAAGCTAAACTTGATAAGACTAATGCCTCTTGCTTTGAGTGTGGTAGGAAAGGGCATTTCAAGAATGAATGTCCAAAGCTTAAGAAGAAGGAGGAGAAATCCAAAAATAAAGAAGAAAAATTCAAGAAGAAGAAGGCCTTGAAGGCCACTTGGGATGAGTCATCCTCAAGCTCATCCAATGAAGAGAAGGAGGAGAAGAGCACAAGGCATGTGACACTCATGGCATTGGGAGATCAAGAGAGCAGTGATGAATCTTCCAACTCATCAAATGCAGCTTCATCATCTTCGGATGATGAAGAGGTAACTTCTCCCGAACTTGAAAAGTGTTATAGAGCAATTGCATGTTTAACTAGTATGCTTAAGAAGTCAAAAAATAAGGTTAAAGCATTGCAATTAGAAATTGATCAATTGAAATTATCTAGGGATGATAACATTGATGATTTGCATGTTGAATTGTTAGAGGATGAGATTAAGTCTTTGAAACTTGAGGTTGAAAATTTGAAATCCTCTAAGGTTGAGGATGTAAATGATTTGCATGATGACTTGCTAGTAGAAGAGAACAAATCATTGAAGAGTGAAGTTGAGAGACTCAAGAATATTCTTGAGAAGTTCTCAACTAGCTCTAAGACCCTAGACATGATCTTAAATGCCCAAAGGGCAGTCTACAATAGGGCCGGTATTGGTTATCGACCCAAAGAACCCTCATTCGTGTCCTTGATGTCTAGGACTGATATGAGACAATCTAGGACACCCAAGGGTCAAAAGAAAGTGGTCAAGGCATGGGTGCCTAAGTCTTGTTTAGTTGGTACTTTAGGTCCCAAAGTTTGGGTACCTAAAACTTCTATTTTTCGAATTGTGTAGGTTATGATTGAGGGGGAGCATCTATCAACTTGGTTCGTTGATAGTGGATGCTCCAAACACATGACCGGGGATAGATCATTGTTTACTACACTTCACAAGAAAAGTAGAGGTAATGTTTCATTTGGTAACAATGGTAGTCTTAAGGTCATAGGAATAGGAGACATTCAAATATCCGAATGTCTTAGAATTTCAAATGTCCTTCTAGTCAAGGGGATGAAATTTAATCTCCTAAGTGTCAGTCAATTGTGTGACACGGGTTACACAATTGATTTTCAACCAAGTCAATGTCTAGTTAGACAACATGACACCTTGGACACGGTACTAGTAGGAACAAGAGTAGACAATATCTATCAAGTTTCTTTTAAAAGTGCTACTAATGTTTCTGCTAAGTGTTTCATGTCAAAAGAAGAAGAGTCAACCCTTTGGCACCGGAGGCTAGCACATGTGAACATGAAGAACTTCCGGAAGTTGGCCAACAAGGGTTAGTCCGTGGCTTGCCAAGCATCAAGTATGAGAAAGATAAACTTTGTGATGCATGTCAAATAGGTAAGCAAACGAAATCTGCACATAAAGGTAAAAGCGCTGTAAGTACTTCTACTGCATTAGATTTACTCCACATGGATCTATTTGATTGTAGTACTATCATATCATTGAATGGAAGTAAATATTGCTTTATGATCATTGATGATTTCACTAGATATACATGGACCTACTTTTTAAAATATAAGGACTAAACCTTAGATGTTTTCATTTCTTTTTGTAGGAGGGTAGAAAATGAGAAATCATTAACTATTAAGACAATAAGAAGTGATCATGGAGGTGAATTTCAAAATCAAAGGTTTTTAGAATTTTGTCAAGATAGGGGTTATAGACATGAGTTCTCTACTCCTAGAACACCACAACAAAATAGTGTTGTAGAGAGGAAGAACCGTGTACTTCAAGAAGCTGCACGAAGTATGCTTAATGAGTACTCACTCCCGAGTTACTTATGGGCTGAAGCTGTAAATACAGCTTGCTATGTGCAAAACCGGGTTCTCATTCATAGGTTTTTAGGAAAGACTACCCATGAACTTTGGTTTGGAAAACCACCTACGGTTAAACACCTTAGGGTGTTTGGTTGTAAGGTGTTCATTCTAAACACCAAGGATCATCTTGGAAAATTCACGGCGAAGGCTGATGAAGGGATACTAGTCAGGTATTCCCTCGTTAGCAAAGCCTATCGAGTCTACAACAAGAAGTCTAGAATGGTTGAAGAGTCTTCTGATGTTGTCTTTGAAGAAATTCCAAAAGTCAATGGTCAACCAGAAGATGAAGTCCAATTCGAACTTAGGAGACTAAGTTTGAATGAAAGTCTAAATGTTGTTGATGGTGATGAATCCGATGCTGGTGAGCCTAGACAATCCATAGATCAGCCGGATCCTGAGGCTGAACTTGTGTCTAGTGAACCCATTCAAGAAGCACCACCAACACCAAGGCAAACTAGATTAGCCTCTAGTCATCCCCAAGACCAAATTGTTGGAGACATCCATCATGGGGTTAGAACTAGATCATTCTTCCGGAATGAGGCTAATGAAGTTGCCCTAATTTCCGAAATTGATCCTAGAAAAATTGATGAAGCATTAAATGATCCCGATTGGATCATTGCAATGCAAGATGAACTAGGTCCATTCGAAAGGAGTCAAGTTTGGGACTTAGTCCCTAGACCTAAGAATACCACCATCATTGGAACCAAATGGGTCTTCAAAAACAAATTAAACCATAAGGGAGAAATCATTAGAAACAAGGCACGCTTGGTAGCCAAGGGCTATAGTCAAGTTGAAGGCCTTGATTATGATGAGACCTATGCTCCCGTGGCTCGATTAGAATCCATCTGATTGATGCTTGCATTTGCAGCACATCGCGGCTTCAAGCTATACCAAATGGATGTCAAATCAGCCTTTCTAAATGGTCTAATAAGAGAAGAGGTCTACGTCCAACAACCACTGGGGTTTGAGAGTTCCGAATTTCCAAACCACGTGTTTAAGCTCAAAAAGACACTTTATGGCCTTAAACAAGCACCCCGGGCTTGGTAGGAGCGGTTGTTGACATTTCTAATTGAGAACGGCTTCGTTAGAGGCCAAATAGACCCTACACTATTTCTACGAAGAGATGGTGACAATATTTTTGTAGCCCAAGTATATGTTGATGACATAATTTGTGGCTCAAACAACAAGGGCTAATTAAATGAGTTCATTGGACACATGGAGAGTGAGTTTGAAATGAGTCTAGTGGGAGAGTTGACTTTCTTCCTTGGACTTGAAATCAAGCAAACTCGCGATGGTATCCATGTGCACCAATCAAAATATACACAAGAAATGTTTCAAAAATTCAACATGAATGAGTCAAAAGAGGTAACCACTCCATGGCTACAATCACAAGATTAGACAATGATAAGAGTGGTAAATCCGTTGATTTGACTCAATATCGAAGCATGATAGGTAGTTTGCTATATCTCACAGCTAGTCGACCGGATATTATATTTGCTGTAGGTATGTGCGCTAGGTATCAAGTTTGTGCCAAGGAATCTCACTTGATCGCTATTAAGTGAATTCTGAGATATCTCAAAGGCACAATAGGAGTCGGTCTATGGTACCCTCGTACCGAATCATTTGATTTAATTGGCTATACGGATTCCGACTACGCTGGATGTAAGTTAGACCGGAAAAGCACAAGTGGGGGTTGCCAATTCTTAGGTTCGTCCTTAGTGAGTTGGTTAAGTCGGAAGCAACATTGTGTTGCTCTCTCCACAACCGAGGCAGAATATATCGCCATGGAAGAGAGCGTATCGCAATTGTTGTGGATAATACATACTTTAGAGGACTATGGATTGAGTTACAAGGGTGTGCAAGTGTTATGTGATAACATTAGCACAATTAACCTAACCAAAAATCCAGTCCATCATTCTAGGACCAAACATATTGAGGTGCATCACCACTTCATTAGGGATCATGTAGCTAGGGGAGATATTGTCCTCTCACATGTAGAGTCAAAATCAAACCTAGCTGACATTTTCACTAAACCACAACCCGAAAATGAATTTAGTTTCCTAAGAAGGGAGTTGGGAATGTGTCGTGCTTCTTGAATTTCAAAATGCATTCAAAACCCTTCATGATTACCTCGAACTGTTGGGAAACAATCGGGTAACTTTGGGGACATCTCACACAAACTATAAGGTTTACCAAAACATTTTTGTTTGCTAGAAATGGGGTGAGATGTTAGGATCAACTCAATTTCTCAAAATGTCAATGCATCCCTTGAGGAATTAAGTTGACGAGATAATAATCACTTCGGTGACCAAGTATGGGGAAAACCAATGCATAACATATGTGTATTTGGCTCCATGATCATACTTGGACATTCCAATCAAGGAAACTTGATTGGAACCTTGGATTTGGCACAAATTGTTGAATGATTGTTGCTTGAGTTTGACTCCACTTTGGTGGAGCAAAGTGATTGTTGAACCTATAAGGACCTTTGATCCTTGTTAAGGGATCAATTTTAGTCATGAGATCATGTCCAAGTTCGATAAACTTCATCAGATCTCGTTGGAAAGATTCAGAAAATCTGAAACTGAATGTTTCAGATCGTATCAGGGAGTATCAGGAACCCTGATCGGTCACCGGACCGATCAGGACTAGGGCTGATTGGTCCCCGGACCGATATGGCTCCATCCTGTAACGATCGGTCCACAGACCGATGGGAGGGGCAGCAGTGGCTTTACGAAATCTTGACCAAACTTACTGAGCTAGCCTGGATCGGTCTCCGGACCGATCTGGCACCCTATGGTGATCGGTCCATAGACCGATCAGGGGGCTCTCAGGTTTCTCTCCGAACTCTACTGCTCGTGTCCTGATCGATCAGCCGATCGATCAGGACGGCGCCTGATCGGTCACCTGACCGATCAGGCCCAGGTCAGTCCGATCAGGCTATAGCCTGATCGGTCTGGGCGCTATCAGATCGAACGGTGATCCGTTCAAACGCATTAAATTGTGGTTGGTGGACCGATCCACCAACCGATTAATTCCTTCGAAACCTTTCATTACCGAACCCTAGTGCCGAAACCTCCCACTTGCGCAACCTTTGCTTCGTGCGAGAGCTTTCCCAGTGCTTTCGTCTTCCTCTCGTGAGTGCGCGCGTGCAGTCCTAAGGGTTTCTTCCGAGCTCTGTCTTCTTCCGGCGTCCTGCAACCTTCTCTCTTGCTGAGGGGTTTGCATTTCATCTCTCTTGCTCCGAGTTTCTCCTTGCGCAAGCTTGCTCTTTCAACTTTCAAGAAACTCACCAATGCACCTAAGTAAGTTTTTGTCTCAGTTTTCCCTTCAAATCAGTTCATAGATTATGTTTTAACGCAAACCATGTTTTGTGTTGTGTCGTGATCTTTTTGTGTTGGCCGTGACCTTTCTTTCCATGCTTCACCATATGATTATGTTCAAATCTATCTTTCACCTCATTATTGTCCTCCTTTTGATCTAATGTCTACCTGGTGATTACTCTTTGTATGATCAACTCTTGAATTTGTGATTCAAACTATGTTCGTGTCGACATTGCCCAATTGATTCAAACTATGTGTATGATCAATTCAATCAATTAATTCTTTAGAAAATCTTCTAAGGGTAAGGAACCTATGGAGGGAAGCTCAAAGGGCAAAGGCCCTTCAACATCTACACCTCCTCCAAGGCCTCCACCACCCCCACATACTAGATTTCAGAATATTACTTTGGCTCTAAACTTCCAGTGGCACAATTTCAAACTAATGTCATGTCGAACTATAGACCAATCCTTTATCTATGAGCATTGCCCAACAGTCCGACAAGTTATTGCACATTATAATCTTCAATCCATTCTTTACCTTGAGAGGCCGATCAACCTTGACTTGGTCTCTGAATTATATAATAACATGGTGAGTGGAGAGGGAACGGGGTGGAGGACTCGTGTTGCCAGTGTCGACCTTGATTTTAATCAATCTACTTTTACTGATTTTCTTGGTTGTCGCCGGTCAGAAAATGATTTCTTTCTTACCCTCCTAATCCTCTTCCAGTTCCCTTCAATGGAGTAACTCCTGATTCCATCTACGAGTACTTTCTAGGTCATCCCAAGCCAAGGGGTTCCGGTGAGTGCACCCGTGATTTTCCCACATTTCCTGCTCTTCGCCTCTCTCCCATTGACTATGTGTTGTTTAAAATCATCACCAATTGTCTCCTTCCAACTACTTCGAAACATCTAGATGAAATTCACCTGTTCCACTGCTTGATGCTCTACGGGATGCATCAACAGTTAGACTTTGACCCAGTGGCTTCGGTCTATTTCTCCATCATCGTCCACAGTATGCCGTACACCCAGACAGTCTACATGCCATTTGGCCATATCATCACTGCCTGGCTGGAGTCGGTTGGCATTGATGTTTCACAGGGCCGCATTGTACCCATGGTTCGACAAGACTACCGTCTGGACCGTCGCATGCTCGCTCAGTCCGAAATTGTTCTCGGGCCCCAGGGGTTGCGGTGGAAGGATCGCAGACGTGAGGGGGAGGTACCGAGAGCAGCTCATGACCAGGGGCCGCCAGCTGATACTGTAGATTACGACGGGTGGGCTCCTGACCTACGCTGGCTGGTTGCGGAGATAGAGCGGATGATGGAGCGCGAGTTGCATATCTCCGAGCTCTGGCGACAGGAGGTCAGCTCAGAGTGTCAGTCTTTCGATCGCCGTCTCGATGCTCTAGCATCTGATGTCTCTGAGATTAGCTCATTCCAGGATGCGTGGTATGAGGAGTGGTACCATCATGCATATCCTGGTGGTGGGTCTCCCAGCATTCCTCTACCAGGGGACGTTATCTACATTGTTGATTCCTCAGATGATGACCACACAGGGGATTGATGACATTAACTTTTATGATGAGTGTCCTCTTTGTTTGTACTTTGACTTTGATGCATTATCTACTTTGACTTTGGTGCATGTGTCTTGCATCTTGATATTTGGCTGGATGTTTTATGCCTTGCCTTTTCAGACTTTGATGCATGTCTATTTTACTTGCGTATGCTTAGTGTTGATGCTATGCTGTACTATCTGCATATTTGATACATAGCTATGTTCATGCTTATGATGTCATGCTCATATGATACATATGCTTGTTTTGCCATGCCTATATCTGTTTGTCATATGTGTTCATATGCTTATCAAATATCAATCAAATTGTTGGTGTTTTGGGGTACCCCTAGGGTTTAGGGGGAGTATGGTTTAAACTTAACAGCCCTTCTAGACCCCTTTTCGGTGTTCGACAAAGGGGGAGAGTGTTGGTTGGTTAAGTTTAGGATGATTATACTGTAGGGGGAGGATCTTGATTCCCCTATGATTCTGGAAGTTGAGAAATTGATTGAGAATCCCTAAACTTAAAATCGGATTGTCAAACAACAAAAAGGGGGAGATTGTTGATGCAGTCTGACTCTGATTGTTGCTTTGGTGTTGACATCAATTTTAGTTTAGGTTGATTATGATTAAGTCCTGGTCGGGGATCAGGCATGGTATGGAAAATCCTAACTTGGAGAGCTAGGTGTTGGAAAATCCTAACCTGGAGGATTAGGTGTTGAAAATCCTAGCTTGGAGGGCTAGGTGTGTGAAACGTCCTAATTCGGAAGAGGTGGGTGAAAAGTCCTAGCTTGGAGGGCTAGATGAAAAGTCCTAACTTGGAGGGTTAGGTGAAAATTCTCATCTTGGAGAGTTAGGTGAAAAAGTCCTGGCTTTGAGGGTCAGGTCCTAGCTTGGAGGGCTAGGTTTGAAAAGTCCTAATCCGAAAGAGTTGGGTGAAAAGTCCTAGCTTAGAGGGCTAGGTGAACAGTCCTAACTTGGAGGGTTAGGTGCAAATTCCCAACTTGGAGGGTTAGGTGAAAAATCCTTAGCTTGGAGGGCTAAGGTGGATGAAACCCTAGCTTGGAGGGCTAGGTTGGAGCCCCTGGATCAGTCTGGTGACCGATCAGGCAGTTGGCACGGTGCTCCTTCGTGGATCGGTCTGGTGACCGATCCAGCGACGACTGATCGGTCTGGTGACCGATCAGGGAGCAAACAGTGAGGTTGAGTTCCCTTGCTGAACTGCTCCTGATCAGTCTGGTGACCGATCAGGATCACTGTGCAGATCATTCTGGAGAACGATCCAGCGTCGCAGGTTCCTCTCTGTGATCGATCAGGACGGAGCATGATCGGTCTAGTCACGACCTGATCGATCTGGTGACCGATCAGGAGGTTTCCTGATCGGTCCGGTGATCGATCAGGAGGTCTGGACTGCGAAGCTTAGAAATCGCCCGATAAAAGGGTGGATCGTTCAGGTGATCGATCCACAACCTGGGATCGGTCTGGTGATCAATCCAGGAGAGCCCCAAAGAAATCGCGATTTCTAATCGAGCGTTGGGTACCGATCAGGACGGAGCCTGATCGGTCTGGTGACCGATCAGGAGGCTCTCCAATCGGTCCGGTGATCGATCACCTTAATTCAAATTGCACTGTCAGACGCTCTGATCGCGCCTGACCGTATCCGATTTTCTGCTGCTTACATCTGATACTTGATTTACTGTGTGATATGCTGCTCTAACACTCTGATTAAGCTGCAGGTGACAGGGGAGGATTCAAACACTCAAGGAGAAGTCAATGGAGGCTTTCCTTGGAGCAGGTTTGTCCGTTTTCCATCTCAGGTTGCAACGGCTGGAGCTGCAGACTGGAGCTGCCGACTGGAGCTTGGCTGAGGGGAGCTCAGGAAGTCCAGGGAGGGCTCAGTGGTAGCTGGAGTTGGCAGGGAAGCAGCTGGAGGCTGCAGGAGATGCTGTCACCTGGTGCTGAGTGGAGAAACAAAAGGGCGGAAGAAGGCTTCGTTGAGAAGAAGTTCTAGTGTTGGCGAACTGAGTTCTTGCTGCGCCTTTGTGTTCTCCACATCTTGCTTGCGTATTCTGAAGTTCCATCATCTTGTGCAAGCAACTACAATCTGTGAAGCAACCATTCATTACTTGAGCGCTTGAAGGAGGGAACAAGAAGCTCCGAGTCCAACAGCGAGAAGACACGAGGAGAGGGCTCTTGCGTGAGATCGTCGCTGGGTGGAGCTCTGAGGGAGCTTGCTGTGTTCTTGTCTTTGCTAAGTGCTAAGTAAGATCTTTCTTGTTGTTTCACTGTGCTTAAACATATATCTATGATTGAAACGCTGTGGAGAGGTTTCTCCACCGAGAAGGAGGTTGTCTTCTATCCGGTGTTAACCGGGGCTTGATCTGCCGATGATCAAGGGATCGCCCACCTTAAGGGCACGCCAAGGAGTAGGGGCAAGTTATCCCTGAACCTTGTAAACCCTCCTTGTTAGCGATCTTGCTAGTTGTGTTGTTTCATTTGTGTTTTCTGTTATTGCTACTTCCGCTGTGCTACTGATAAGTTTGAGTGCAGAAATTCGATTAGTGCCTAAAGATCAAGTGGTTGGCTATATTCACCCTCCTCTCTAGCCATCCGGTTTCCAACATGGTCCACTCTGGGGATCACCACCACCATCTTGGTCGGAATGTCGTAAGCCTCAATGGTCGCTTGTAGAGCTTCCGGCCTCACTCTAGAAGAGGCGGACTCATACCACTCCGCTTGGTAGCCCTCCATGGTTCCTAAGGAAAAAGACGAGAAAGAAGCAGAAGACTTACGCAAAAGGAGGCCTTAGGAAAGAAGACGAAGACGAGGTCTGTTGAATGATGGAACCGGAAGCTGGCTGAACGTCTTCGCCTCCCTTCTTATACGGAGAAAGCTGCCTAAATGTGTGCAATAGGGGCAAGGCACGTGGACGGCGGGAAACAACTACATCGAGGCAGCGCCACTGAACAGCCATTTGATGTGAGCATGGTACAGCTGCACATGTTAGCAAGAGATCGTGAGGAGAGCAGTTAGGGCACGTGGCAAAGACAAATTCGCGAAGGACTTTTTGTCGCTATTAAAGAGCGTCATGCGCTTTTATGGGTGATGGATAGCTATCATGGCTGCGTCTCGAGAATTGCAGAGCCTTTTAGGAAGGCTAATTCAAAAAGAGATTGCCTCGGACCCAAGGCAAATGTAGCGATTCCTCGTACTCAACGTGCCACAAATAAAGTAGTAAGGGGTGCAAGGACTTACCATAACATAGCTTCTTCGCAACACCACTAGTCTAATCAGTCAGCAACACTTACTTCGATTAGACATGAAGGGAGGGACTTGTGATGGGGTTGATCACCCCGTGGCTGACACATGGACTGAAAAGCTATGTGGCAAGATCTACTGAGTCTGGATGACTCTCTTGCCATGACGCCCGAGACCCCCTCGGGAAGGTGAATTCCCGAGACCACCTCGGGTCGGCATACTCTGGAAATTGACCCAGAAGGACACACGCCCGAGATCACCTCGAGAGATCAGGTCCCCGAAATCACCTCGGGAAGGCAGACACCCAGGACCTCCCGGGCCAAAAGATCCCGAAATCACCTCGAGGTAGCAGAGCCCAAGGAACACTTGACCTAAAGTAACAGTCCACCTTTCTTCGGATCTGCGGATAATCATCGCCAATTATTGCGGAAAAATCATGAGCCATAATTACCACAACGGTCAGAATTTAATGGCTACGCGGACCGTTACAAGGGTTATCCCGTAACCAAAAATTGAGGAGGGGGGGGGGACGTGGAGAAGATCGTGGAGACATGTTTGACTGCCGCCTCAGGTATAAAAGGTACTCCAACTCCTTCGGTAAAGGGGTTACACACACTCTAACTTACACATTTTACTTGCTTCCTTCCATCTCCTAAACTGAGGCACTGACTTGAGCGTCGAAGTGGGCTCCACCGGACAACCATCGACGTGTTCCCATTAACGCTCGTGTTAATTTCGCAGGGTGGAAGTTCTTCCTCTAGCGTCAGCATCCGCGTGGGCAGAACCCTGGTGACTGGTCATCGACGTCGATTCCTTCCGGAATAAGTTTGGCGCCGTCTGTGGGAAACCAGTAAAGCACCAGAAGGAGCACCGATGGCAGATCCGGCAGGACAATCCATCGTCCTGATGAAGGAGGAATTAGATCACTTAGTGGCAAGACCATAAAAATTTTTCTTTTTGGTCTTGGATTGGGTAGGTCTACTATTTAATGTTGTAAATTGTTCCCTAACTTTATGTTTGGTAGTCCTAGCATTAAAAGCTCTATATTTTTCCTTAGATTTTTTATATCTCTTATTTTCATGATAAATAGCATTGAAATAATAATAATTATTTTTAGCATGCATATTATCATGATTTAAATATGTATCATTACCTAATGGTACCTTAGACTTGTTCTTGGAGGCTCCCCCTTGGTTCGAGGGCCACTTCTTGGCTTTTGTCGGATCCTTTCCCTTTGGACATTGATTCCGATAATATTCTTGTTGATTGCATGAGAAGCGCACAATGTGCTTCTTATCCTTCCGTACCATAGGGATGACCTCCTTTGGCTTCTCCTTGGTCTTGGGCGCCACATGCACCTTCTTTTTGACCAATTTGGGAGACTTACTCTTGTAGTGTTCTCTTTCCCTACACTCAAAGCAAATGATATGATTTTTATTTTTACAAATTGAAATTTCTATATCATTTCTTGTAGGGGTGACACTTTCTTCTTCTTCATTGACCTCGGATGATGATGATGAAGCTTTTCCATATTCCAATGTCAATGATGAATTTTGATCCCCCCTCAATCTTTGAAGTGGAGGCTTCTTGAGCTTCATCTTCGGATGTTGAATATCTATCAACTTCCGAATATTCTTCCTCCGATGAATCTCCCTCTTCGGATTTGTCTTGATTTGGCAAAGTGGAGGGATTTTCATGAAGTTTTGCTAATTTGCTCCGAAGCTCTTTGGCATCTTGAAATTCTCCAATTTTGTCCAAGATGGTGCTTGGTAATAGATTGATCAACAATTTGGTCACTTTATCGTTAACCTCACATCTCTTGTTTTGTTCCTCATTCCATTTGCTTTTCTTGAGGAGCTTCCCTTTGCTATTTGTTGGAGCTTCAAAGCCCTCTATTAGAGCAAACCATTGCTCTATCTCTATTATGAAGAAATTTTCAATCTTTGTCTTCCAAAGATTGAAATTTGTTTTGTCGAATGGTGGAGGTGCTTGAGTATCGCAATCGAACTCCATTTTGAGATTGAACTCACTTGATGATGACTTCTTGAAATTAGTGTTTCTTCAAAACTTCTTCTTCCTCCTCTAGCTCTTGCTCTCTTGGGGATGAGTCCAAAGAAGAGCGATCTTACTCTGATACCACTTGTTAGGACCGATAGGCAAGCTAGAGGGAGGTGATTATCTCCGATTTGCTTGTTAATGATTTTTCACTGCGAAAGACTCTGATCAATGCTAACACTCAAGGATTTACTTGGTATCCACCTCCTTGAGGTGACTAATCCAAGGATATGCTCTCCTCACTCTCTCAAACACTATGAAAGACTCTTTCGTAGAGGTGGAAAAACCTCGTACAAGCTCTCAAGAAGATACAACAAGAATACAAGCAAATACAAAAAAATCATACAAGATTTACAACAATGAACTCTCTTTGTTTTTCTTGCTTTCATCTAGCTTGGGATCGTCTCTAGAATTTTGAAAATACAACAGCACTATGCTCCAAGACTTCCCTTGAAATGGCGATGAAGGAGGAGAAGGGCGTGCGAAAAATGCCAAAGAGGTGCCGCTTCAAACCTGCATGAAAACCCTATATACCTGTGACCTAGGGTTCCCTAATCGATTATCCAATCGATTACCACGTTAGACTTAGTTGTTCAATGGATATTTTTTAAAGCTTAATCGATTAGCCAATCGATGTTGAATCGATTCAGCACCTTTATGTGCTCTCGCACAATACTACCATAATCGATTGCCTAATCAATTATGGTCCCCCTTAATCGATTGCCTAAATGATTACGGTCCTCCTTAATCGATTATCTAATTGATTAAGAGGAGGCTGAATCAATTACCCAAACAATTCAGCCTGCTTCTGTTCTCGCAACACAACTCTCCCAATCGATTACTCAATCGATTCACTCCCTCCTTAATCGATCGCCCAATCGATTAAGAAGGTTTTATTTGCAAGAAAAATCTCGGTCAATGGTGACCTATTAAGACTTCCTCATCAAGTGTCCGATTAAATCTTTGACCGACTTAGACTTTCCCATGCCTAGTTCCCAACTAGACTTTTCTCGTGCTAGCGTGTGATCTCCCTGATCCACCTGGACTTCACCTAGTCCCGCTATGTGTGATTATCCCCACTAGGACTTTTTCCTTGCCAACGTGTGATCTCCCCGATCCACCTGAATTCACCTAGACTCACTAGGTGTGCCTAGTCCGATTAGGACTTTTCTCTTGCCAGTGTGAGATCTTCTGATCCACTTCGACTTCACCTAGTTCCATTAGGTATGCCTAGTCCCACTAGGACTTCACCTAGGGATGAGCCACTCACTGTAAACACTAAACTAGTTGGATCCTCTTTTTCTCATTCAAAGCAACCTACAAGACTTCATACATATGATTTTTCTGACTTCCGATTTAACCATGACACTATCCATATAGAGTAGGTTGCTCTAAGACAGTATTTGGAGAAATAAGGGAGAACATGGAGTGGTGGATTTAATGGCCTCACAAGGCATTTCCAGAGGGTTGAGTTGTATTTTAAGTTGAAGCAAGAAGGAGACAAATAGAGTCAGCCGATTGGCAAGATGAGAGGCAATTTCAGGATAAGATGAGACAATTCATGAATAAGCAAAGACAATAATCATGGTTGTAAATGTCGGCCTATGCAGCCGCCTAGGTGCTAGGCGGCACCCACTGTGGTACCGCCTAGCGCCAACTAGGCGCTAGACGGTAGCCCTCCACCTGACTACCGTCTAGCGATTTTTACAACCTTAGTAATAATGGAAAAGGGAAGAATACCATCATGGAATGGAGGAGCTTAGAGCCTCTTAGACTAGGCATATGTATCTTTGGCAACGTCAATATCACTCCCAAGATTCTAACAATGCTAGAAGACCTCCCATTCCCCATTTTCCTTCTCATCCCTCACGTTGATTGACATTATTGGAGGAGTGCTTAATGTTCAAGGTGAGTTTTTCTTTTGTAAATATTGTTTGATGATGCTTGCTTTAGACATTTTGTCTTATAGAGTTTGGCGTAGTTGTTAGTTTTACTTCATAGTTGTTTAGTCTTGTTGATCCTTTGGATTCGAAGTGAAGCACAATATGCATTAGTTTGTTCTTTAAGCAAAATTTGGATGGGATTAGTATTTGGTAATACCATGGGGATGCAGTCTCGTTTTTTTTTAGTGATTCATACCTTCCTATTTATTAGTAGAATTTTACAAAAGACTTGTTTAGTTGATTTTGTTTCACCATATGTCTACTTGATAATTAACAATTACAATGCACTTATGGTTTGTTTTTGAAATGTTGATTTAGTACAATATTGTCATGATTTATTTTGTTTGACTAGTATCATGATAACCATAGGTGACCCTTTCCCGACAGTTTTGTTACTGGATCATGCTCGGATTGTATCAACGTATTTGGAAAAAATCAAAATCCCATGTAACAAAAGAGAGAAAAGAGAATGAAAAAAAAAATTTGAAATTGCCATAAAACATTTGAGTGAAAGAAAAGGGAAAAAATATTCTGGATGACAAAAATGGGATAGAAAATGGTTGTCATGAATGGAAATGAAAAATATCCTTTGAGATCGAGTTAGGTTATTGGGGAAATATTATCCATTTCTCTCAATACCAAGCATACCTTTGAGACTTTGTGTTAAGGAGGGGGGACAGACCTCGCGTATGACAGGTAAATATCTAACATTGAAATCCTTGGGAACACGATAGAATGACGTCTTGACTAGGAAGGAACTTGAAATCTTAGGAACAAATTATTCACTATGCATGTGAACTAGCTCGTCTATTTGATAGGATTAGATGAACTTATTGAAATTTGGGAGATAGATATTCACATGCATTTTTTTGATGTTAATGTTTGCTTGAAGACAAGCAAAAGATTGGTATGGAGATTTTGATGTGTGTTTTTTATATAAGGTTTTTGTCGTAATTTAACGCACAGCTTGACCTATATATATATATATAGATTTTGATGTGTGTTTTTTATATAAGGTTTTTGTCGTAATTTAATGCACAGCTTGACCTATATATATATATATATATATATATATATATATATATATATATATATATATATATATTTCATGTTATCATCTCTTTATGATAAATCGAACATATATTTTGATGTTGTCAAATATTTTAAGTTGACTCCTATTGTGATCTAATATGTTAACTAAGTGTGCGACTAAAAGACTTGATAGGTCTAGAGGATCAGACACCAAGTTAAAGTTCAGTTAGGTTAGAAGGACCAGATAACTGGCAGGAATCTCAAATAGGTTAGAGAGGACTAGATATCAGACAGAAAGATCAGTCAGGTCAGCAGAACTAGATGACTGGCTGAAGTCCAGATGGATATCTGGCAAGAAATCCTAGTGGGTCAAAAGATCAGACATCAAGGACACAAGTTTGCAAATGGTAAGTGGAAATAAGAAACTGGAGAAAGGGTTCCAATGAGGACAGGTCCCAATGGGACTGTAGTATTGGTGCAATCAGCTTCAAAGTTTTGATGTTTGACAATATACCAATGTCGGGTCAAGTTAACAAAAGGTTAATCCAAAGAGGATTTGATGTTTGAATGAGAGAAGTTTAGCTAGGTCAAGGTTGACCGGATGACTAGCAAGGAAGTCCTGATTGGAAATCAATCAAGGGGGTGAAAAGTCTACCGAGTAACTAGTTCTAATTGGAAGTTAGGCAAGGAAAGACCTAGTGAGTAAAGCTAAGCCCTAGTAAGTGAAGTGATGTGTGTTATCTGCAAGTGTATGGAGATGTCATCATGTAATAAAAAGATATCGTGGTCAAGGACTAGTTTACTAAACAAATTTGATTATCTAGACTAATCACGTGCTTCAGAGTGTTTGAGAAGTTGAAGAGAAGAGTAAGAGATGAGATTTGATCAGGAATGTAGAAAAGAAGATAGAGAGATCTAGATGAATTCCATTGGTGGGAAGACAATCCTAAGATTTTGGAGAGATTCATAAGTAGGGATTAGACCTCGACTTTCCAAGCTCCTTGGTATTTCCTTTGGTACTGAGTAAAATAGAGGATGACCACTAGTGTTTTTGTGTTAGTTCAAGGTGCCATAAAAATAACCAAAAAAGCCTATAAGGCATGCCTCTATCCAAGCACTTATATTGACCAAATTTGTATTGGCCAACTTACTAAATAATGTTCAAGTATGAGTCGACTTTGTTAACACAATTTCAACTTGGTTAATACACTTTTGAAGAAAAGCAAAACTTGGATGGCACAACTTGGTTTAGTTGACTGGACCAACTTCCAATCTGTTAGAACAAGTTGGAAATCCCTCCAAGGTGAGTTAAGCTTCATCTTGGTTGTATTCAAATGTATAACCGCTAAGGATCAACCTCAAATATGAAAACAATCTATCGCACACCCTTTAGATCTTGGACGAAGTTCGTGCATAACAAATTTTAATTCATAGCTAAATCTTATCAATATAACCATCTAAGCCGAAAATAAACTCAAGATTACAATAGTGATCGATACAATGAGTGGTACATAGTCTTCGGTACATCTTCAAGTCGATCATCAATGAGTTCAAAGCACTATATGGCTTCGTAATTAATCTGTGAAGTCCATTATTTAAGCTTGATCATTTACAATTAAACTTTGATACGCTTGATATCTTACATGAAAATAATCACATGTATAACCTAATTTACGTAAAATTATCAAAATATTAGAATGTCGTGATTAAACCTATTGTTCTTCTAACTACAAGAGAAGAAACATGCCCCCGGGTTATGGTGCAACGGTAAGATCACTAGTCGTTAATCCAGGTATCCACGGTTCGATCCCCAGCTACGGCGTATTTTGCAGGAATTTTTCCTCCAAATGGGGCGCGAACCCTAGGACGCTGGACTTCTAGACTGGCCACCGCGAGCGCTTCCCGATTTACCCTGGTGACCGTGGGAAACTTCGTGGGACCGGGCGATCACCCCAGATTCAATTTATCTGCTGCCTGGTTCATCATTTACAAGAGAAGAAACATTGCCCCGACACTCTTTCTATTTCATCCAATACACTCGATTCACCAAATTCATTCTATCGACCCTATCTATTAGACCTAATAAGATTGTCTTTTGATTTCCCCATCCCCTCATGCTCAAGTAATTGATCCATCCAACTAGCTCAACTAATTGATTATGTCAGTTGTTCATTTCATCTACTTTATTTTTTAATTGAAATTAGACTTTTTAAAATTTCATTCCTTATCTTAAACAAGCAATGAATAATATCAAAGATATTGGAGCATTAGCTTTCAATTATTAATACGTAAATTATATTAGATGAAATAGATGTGACATAATTTTAAATAATTCAATAAATCAGAAGGATAACACTTAATTTTATCTTAAATATATATTAATAGATATATATAGTCGTTCGATAAAATAAATCTGAAAAGTGCATGGTCGCTCTCGGGTAAAGGGTGACGGGTAGGTAGAAACTGAACTCTCTAAAGAGATAAATAAGACTACGATTTTGTGCAACACATTTCTTTTTAAGCTAAACGATTTTATGGGATCTGTCCGTCTTTTGAAGACCACCAGTAGATTTATGTTCTTGCTGCCATGCACATGTGCAGGAGAAGCTAACCAGATCAGGAACAATAGAGAAGCCTTCCAAATGATACAATTCTAGTGTTTTGCATTTAAAGCTCAATCAAAGATGGGCTATGAGAATCATTAAGCAAGCAAGGGATGCAAAGAAGAGTGAGGAAGATGATCAGATGAACATTCATATACCATGAACCAGTTTGATGCTCAACAAAATCACACATAAATATACGATTGAATAAATGATGTTCACCGAGATGGAAAGCAGTCCTAGATTTAACTAGACAGGAAGAAAAAGATTGGGGAAAAAATGGAGTTTTTAGTCAAGATTGAATGACCTTGGTGGCGGCCCTGAACTCTGGATGGAGGAGCCCTAGGTCATCCTTCAGATCCAAGGGGTTGCCGGTTTCGTTCCTGATCCGTTTCACGTTTCTACTGTCGAGTGATTTGTGAGTGAAGCCATACATCTGCAAGATCTGGTTGTCCCCGAAATTGAAGGCGCGGTCCATCTGTTTGAAGCAGCGCTCCACTGAATAATCCCCGAATTTGCCGCAGGGCTTGCATCCGACGAAGTGGGTGACGAGGGGCCAGCGGTGGTCGCCGAGTCCCGGGCGGTCATTCTGGATCATTTCCTCGAAGCGGTCGACGAGGATGCCCCAGTAGCCGTGGAGGTAGTATCCGTTCTCGAGGTGGACCTTGTCGCCCCATCGTTCCCGCTGGGTGGCCAGGAGATAGACCATGGCGGACTGGTCGTCGGCCTCGAAGACGGGTCGGTCCTTGAGGTAGGAGGTGAGGACCTTGCCGGCCTCAATACGAGTCTCTCCTTTAGGGCCCATGGGCGCCCAGGCGTCGAGGAGATCCAGCGACCATTGGCAGTTGCGAAGAAGAAAGCTACCGGTGTTGAGGCCGATCCAATTGTGCTCGTCGTAGACCATCTCCTCCCAACCGTGCATCACGAGGTTATAGGGGCCGTAGCGCTCCCAAGGGAGCTCGAAGACCATGTCCGTGAACATAGCGTCGCTGTCCATCCACCAGAGAAACTCAACCTCGGGATGGGAGAGGAGGAGCGAACGGATCAGCGGCAGCTTGGCCCAGAAGCCGGCCATTTGGGCATCGAAGCTAGCCATATTGTAGAAGATCTCTAGGCCATGGACGCGGCAGTAGTCGATTTTGTTCTTGATGAACTTGAGGAGGAAATAGTCGCCGACGGGATTCTCACAGGGCTCGGGGGAGGAACCGGTGACGAGGAGCACGCGGGGCTTGGTGGGGGAAACGAAGCTGGGGCGGTCAGGGTGCCGGCGGAGCCAATCCGAGCGCTGCTGGTCCCAATCGGAGATCTGGGGGCCGAGGGAGTAAGGGGCGGAGGGATCGCGCGGGGGATCGTCTGCGTCATCGGCCAAGGAGGAGGAGTCGAGGTGCTGCTCGGCGAGGGCGCGGTGGGGGAGGTGCTGCTGGCGGTGGAGGAGGCGGCGGAGGTCGTGGAGGTCCTTCTCGGGCGTGCCGAAGCGGCCAGCGCCGATGGTTCCACGGAGGACGACGACGGTGAGGACGAGGCAGATGAGAGTGAGGCGGCCATTGCGGAGCGCCCGCTGCAGCTGCCGCACCCGCCGCACGCCCAAACACCGACCCAGCACCGACATTCAGCCTCTCTCGCTCTCTATCTCTATCTCTCTATCTCGATCTCGGGGAGGTTGAAAGAACTAGAAAGGTAAGAAATGGTGGAGAAGGATTAAAGAGGGTTAATACTTGCTGTTTACTTATCGAGCGGAGCTCAGTTTACTTGCGATGGCAGAAAGCAATACTAAGGAGCAGTGAAGGTTGTTTACTTCAGTAAAATTTTAAGAGGGAAGGAAAATTAAATCCATCCAGATTTTGAAGTCAAAAAATTAATCGCCGAAAAATGCGGATGGAAATAAAATAACACAAATACCTTTTATTCCCTTATTTATATATATATATATATATATACCGAAATACTATGCTGCGGACCGTGATGTACGGACTTCCCGTGCGGACCGTGACTACCAAACCGATCAGGCCTTTGCTTGATCAGTCTGGCCCCGTGTCGATCCGTAGCATAGAATTTCTCATATATATATTATATATTATATATATATATATATTATAATAAAAATATATAAAAATATATATATATAATCTGAAAGTTAGTGAGAAGTTAAAATATGAAGTATTTAAAAATAAAAGTTAAAAGCTGTTAAAAAGTAAATTTTAAGTGCTGTGTGAATAATTATTTCGAAACTTAATTTTTAATTAGATAATAATAATATCCTTAAACTATATAAATTAATTTTTTTCAATTATCTAAATATAATTTTGATACACCATCAATAATGTTTTATATATTTATTATTATATTTTAAATATTATATCAAAATTAATTTTTTTATTAATATATATATGTTTAAAAAAGATATAAACTTAATATAAAAAATATAAAAAATGATAAAATTTATATAAATGTATAAAAAATTCTAAAAATATAAATTATATAAAAATATAAAATTTTATTTAAAAGTGTAGTGACAATTATGTAAAATAATAAATTTATTAAAAGTATAAATGTAAACTTTTAATTCTAGACCATAAGTAAAAAAAACAGAATTAGAAAAAAATATTAAATTCTTACTTTCAACTTTTGAATAAAAATTGTAGAAGGTAAAGTATAATTTGACATTCACAAATACTTAAAAATGCTTTGTGTAGTTAGAATCTAAAAAGTAACTAGCAAAATTAAGCCCTCCTAAACACTCCCTTAGTTTACCAGATTCATTTGTTATTTTATAGTCAAATAGTTTACCCAAAGAGTGAATCGGGTAAAGACCATCACCATTTCTCTTTTCTTCTCTTCTTAGAAAAGTGACTATTTACAAACTACAACTATTGCAATAAGAGTTCTAATATTCGTTAGTCATTCGATTTGAGTAGTTATTGCCTTTATTTACATTCAATTGAGTTCTAAATCAACGGTAAATTGCATAAATCAACGAGATCCTAAATCTTATTCTTTTTTATATTCGTAATCCTTCTATCGTAGCTTACTACTACAAAAAGTAAGAAGAGGTTTCATGAAAAGAAGGGAATACATGTAGTGCGGTAAAAACATAATAACATGGAAATTTTGAAGTTTATATGGAACGTATGAATTCTTATTTGAGTTAATAGGATTATTAGAGGAGGATGTAGGATCATTCTATATATGAATATTTATTTTCTGTAACAACTTCATCGGGAAAATTAGCAGTCATATTATTCGAAAAGAGTAAGAAATAGAATTGACAAAATTTATAAATAATGTTGAAGGATGTTCTACATTGAATTGATTAACATTATAGAACATATTTTTTAAAAAAAGAGTATTGGATCAGTCGTTTCATACCTAGTTCATCATTTTTTTTAAAAAAAAGATATTACTTCAAGGAACATAGTATTTTTTTAAAAAAAAAGACATTACTTGAAGTAGAAAGATGTTTTTAATGGGATCATAGTAGCAATACTTTTTATGTTCGATATGATATCCTAAAGAACAACATAGACGAGAGCAATTAAGTTTTAATTTGGTCGAAAGAGAATAAAACTTAAGCATCCAAAAATGTTTAAAAATGAGTACTTAGGAGAAGTGCCAAAAATAAATTAATTATAATATATAATGATATATCTATTAATCAATTCATATATTGTATTATAAATCTAAAATTCAACATATGGATGAAATATATATACACTGTTTAAAACTTTTACAGAGCCATAGAAAATGGATGGCACATGGTTGAGGGGCCATGCATATTGATAAATGATCAGAACAAGCTGAAAAGATTAGGGGGCAAGACAAAGTTTGATAGAGACTCGCCAACGACCGTTGCTAAGGCCGGCCACTTAAATAATCGTGCGAGTGGAATAAAAGTATCTATGGCTTTCATTCATCGATTTTTCTTTATATATTTTTTTTTAAAGTTTGGCCGTCTGAAAATTCATCACATAAAGGGCAGGTAGTTATTTCTCAAATGATTTTTTTTATATTCGGTAATTACACTTCCGTTTTGAAAATTTTCAAATCATACATCATACTTTATATTTACTAAAGGGAGTATTTTTTTTTCAAAATACTAAAGGGAGTATTACTTGAATTGACCTAAAATGAATTGAGGTACAAAAATAAAATTTAGCTATGTAATCGAGTACTAGGTGGCAAAAAAAAATAACCGAATCCTTAGCACCCCCTTCAATCCATCTCAGGGTCAACACGGAGGAGATAAATCACAAGGGCTACTAGTCCGGATGTTGTAGCTAGCACGTGGGGAGGGTGGACATACTGGTTTTGTCAGGATTTGACCTCAAACCTCTTGGTGGTAACACCCACGTACTAACTATCAGTCCATCCCGTAGGGACCGTAATCGAGTACTAGTATTCAAAAATTATGGATGACTTATTTCATATTTAATTCAAATTAATATGTTTGTACCTTCTGAATATATTCATATTTTTTTAAAAAAATTAAAATGTTTAAGTCCATTAATGAGATTTATCAAAAGTCATAGATAATTAAAAAAAAATTAAATTTGTTCTAAATTTACATGTTATATATATATATATATATATATGGTTCTTTTGAACCCATTCGTGTTTTTATTTTTAAATTAGGAGCCAATAAATTTTTTTTTAAAAAACTAAAAATTAGATGACAACCTTAAATAAAAGATTTATAAAAATACTGTATTTTCTATTTTTAAATAACTAATTACAATAGAAAAATATAAAAATGAAACAAGTGGCTCAAAAGGAAAAAAAACAAAAATAGAAATAAATAAATAAAATAAAAAATAATCTGCTTTAAATAAAAGTTGCTCCAAAGGTAGAAACAAGTGTAAGTTATAAACTCATTGGTTTATGAGTCAAGAATATTTTAGATATAATGTGATTGAACGAAGTGAAAGAAACCTATTGAAGTAGATTTAAACTAAATTTTACTTGTCTAGATATATTAATGACGTTTGGTCAAAATATATTGATAACTTAACTACTTTCTAAATCTTGAAAATTTAGTGTGGGTGATACTAGGATAATTTAAGAAAGTTATTAGTAATATCCTAAAGTAAATCAAAGGTGTTAGGTTTAGATATGAAAGTATGTCAAAGTCACAAAGATTGAGGGTTTGGTGTTCTGTATTTTTCTATTCATTTTCTAGAAAATCCTAGAGATTGTTTAGTTTGCTTCATTTTTTATTTTCATTTTTTATAAAATCATTTTTTTTCATTTTCTAGAAAATAATTTTATTTCATTTTCTAATTTTTTCAGAAAACGCTATATTTTTTTTTTTAAAAACAAGTCTGGAAAATACAAACCAAACATATTTTATAGAAAATCGCATTTTCTATGAAAAATAAAAATAAAAAACAAGTGTACCAAATGTAGCCGTATTTTCTCATTTATTAAAAAATGACTTTAGATATTTTTTAGTTTTCCAAACAATGATATCTCCCTTTCTAAAAAACGAATATGAAATATACAAACTAAACATCATTTTTTAGAAAATCACATTTTCTCAGAAAATGAAAATGGAAAACGCTAAAACCAAACGCTACCTAAATATTTTAAGCAGTTTCTCTAAATTGATAAGGATCATGAGTCAAGAGTGTTGGTGCAATCGACTCCTATTTGAGATTGACTATGTTGACCAAGCTCAAGTTAACTCAAGTTAGGGTTTTAATGTTTGATTAATATGTTAGTTGGTCGAGTGAGATGTTAAATAGATCAATGTTTACCTAAGACTTGATAACAGATAAATATGTTAAGTTGATTGAGCAAAAAGTCAAGTAGATCAAAAGTTGACTAGATATTTGACAAAATATTAAAAGTTCAAGTGGGTCACGTCACCCGAATACTTAGCGGTCGGAAGTCCAACATGAAGTTGCCACTAGATTGAATGTCTAAGTGGGTCACAGTTGACCAGATATATAGTGATCAAAAGTCCAACATGTAGTTGGTAAGAGGAAAATCCAAGTGGATAATGGTTAATCGGATCTTGACAGTTGAAAGTCCAACAGGAAGCTAGTAGGCATGAAGTGTGAAGTCCCGACAAGTCAAGGTTGATTAGATGTCAAGTATGATGAAGTTTCGACATGTCCAAGTTAATTAGATGTTAGGCAACAAGGAAGTTTCGACATATTAAGGTTGATGAGATGTTAGACCACGAAAAGTCTTGGTAGTTCAAGGTTGACAGAATGTCAGGCAAAGGATGTCCTGGTCGATTGAGGTCAACTGAATATTATATAGGACAAGAATTCAGATTTGATAAGGCTAAAAAAAAAGAAGTATTAGTCGATTGATAGGGTATATTAATCGACTAATGGATACACCCCCCACCTCCCCGCCCCCAAGGTCAACAAATATGATTACTATAGTATTTCTACAATGTTGTTATAGTAGCTATGGACAGTAAATTGTGACTGTAACAGTCAATTGATTGCTTCAAAAATCAACCAGAAGCTTTAGAATTCAACTATTTTGACCTGATTGATAACATCAATCGATTGATAGTTGAAATTAGTTGATTGACGGCTTTAGAATTGAACAAAAGCAAGTCAATTTGACCATTCAACTCGAATGATAACATCAATCTACTAATGGTTGATATCAGTCGACTAATGTCGATCAGGAGTTAAATAGAAGCAAGTTGATTCGACTGTGAGATTTGACTAATTACTATTAGTTGATTGCTTGGATGAATCATCAACTGATGATCGAATTATTTGATAAAATTAGATAGATTTCAAAAAGGTTAGAGGTCGTTCAATGTCATGAACAGTGTAAGAGACTATATCAATCAATTGATGGATAAGATCAGTCAACTAATAAACGGAAATCAATCCCGACCTAAAGGCTTTAATAGAGGGTTTTCGAGAAGATTATCAAGGTTGACTCTGGAAGGTTTGAGAGTAAAGTGCTAGTGCATTTCCATACCAATAATAGGCAATTCCAAGCAACAAAAAAGCGTCCAAAGTAAAATTCATATAAAGTTGTTTATACTTATTGTATTTGCTTTCATCCCTTATATTCTAGTTGTATTATTGTAATCAAACTATCAAAGGATGTAAGAGGATTCTTCGCCTCTAGAAGGTATTCGAAAAGGAGAAGATTTAATGATGGTAGATTACTAGGATTAGGCCTTGGATTAATCACCTTAAAAGGCGCATACCAAGTAAAATTTCGGTGTTGTACATGTGACATCAACATTGATTCAAGTCTTCTGCTATGCATGCAAATGACGAGAACACAATCAAGATGAAGTGATCAAATCTATTCACCCCCTCTAGCTCTCAACAATTTTAACAAGTGGTATATTAGAGTGAGTCTGGTCTTCATCAGACTAATCGCCGAAAGAAGCATGAGCTAGAGGAAGAAGAAGTTAAAATTTTAAGCCAACTTCACAATGAATGTCACGCCCTAAAGATATACATGTTTGACGAAACAGACAGTACCCTACTGTGACAATGTAGAATACAACATGATACAAATCCATATAGTTGGTATAAGCACAAACCACACAAGATATCAATATTTGTTGTCAAGTGAAAAGATATATGAAAACCACTCAAGCATAAACTAAGTAGTCAGCGTGCAGCTTAAACATAACAAGTAACATAACCAAGATAAAGTACCAAACATGATCAAAATCCACACACAAGTCAATTATTATACGAAATAAGTCCGGAAGACCTAAGTGCAAGGAAATGCAATACGAAGTAAAATGAAAAACTCTCAATGTGACATTGGACTGGCGAACATAACCTCCAAGCGACTCCACGTATTCTCTGTCTGCTACCTGGGAAAGGAAAACACAAATGGGATAGTGAGTCCAAATGAATCAACAGGTAATATATGCTAATGCATGATCGAAGCATAAGGAGAGAAAAAGTATATAGTCTCAAAGGTAATACTCACCAACTAAAGATAAATATAAGAATGTATCAAGTACATACATCAACTTGCTCAGTCATATATAATATAATGAGCTATGATAAGTAATGATCAACAAGGGAATTGCATATCATAAGCATGCACAAGTGCAAATAACAAAAATAGATCATCATACATGGGAGCAATCACTCTATCACAGAAAGTACAAATGGTTAAGACATATAGCTATCTTGCTATGAACTACGAGAGAAATACTCTACCATGAATGAGTCTTATGGACTGTCCAAAATGTCAGAATCCTTGCCTATAGGAGAAATGCTTTATCACGAATGGATCTCATGGGTAGATATGAAGTAGCTATCTAGGTATGAACTGCAGGAGAAACACTACCACGAATGGGTCTCGTGGGCATCCCAGGGTATAACAATCACTATTTGTGAGAGAAATGACTCAGACATAGACAAGATGTATACAATAAAACTATGAACAAGTAGTATATAAATGTGATAACAATCATATCATAATCAATATAACCACAGAATCAGCATCCCCATGTAGCTCTATACAATCACAACCAACAAGATAAACTAACAACTATACACCCAAAACATGTGTATAAATCTATTAAATATCAAAATTTGAGAGCTTAAATGCTAAAGTCCTAAATTAAGGGTGGAGTTGGAATTAAACAACTTGGGAGGGTTTTTCTGCAAAAGAGACAAAAAAATTAATAAAAACCCTAAAATCCTCACTTAATTCATTCCTTCCCCTATTCTCGCCCCGATGCCGCAGCCGCTCGCCCGCCTGAAACTGCGCCATCTTCTTCCTCTCATTCTTCTTCTTCTTCTCCTTCCTCCTCGTCTAGGCACACCACGTCGATGCCACAGTCCTCTTTGTAGCTGTTTCCTTCCTCGCGTGAGCCCACCGACGTCGCAGCCATAGTGATCGACGATCCTCTCTTTGTCGCAGAAACCCTAGATTTCAGCCGTCTCCTTGATCGCGCTATTGTTCTCAGGCGAGCACTTGGCAGCAATCTTCCTCCCTCAGCCACCGTCGGAAAACTGCAGCCTACCCCTATTCTTCGCCGTCCTTGTTGCTTGCGCCGACCACCCATCAGGTAAAGGATGTGTTTTGATAGGTTTCTCTGAATTAGTAGATGTTAGGGATTTGTATTGGTGTTTCTATGATGCTTTGTGTTGGTTTTTGCCATGAGCAGAAATTGGGTAGTAGGTGGAGGTTACTAGTTAGGTGTTGATGTTTGATTAAGGATGATGCTTGGAACATTTTGAATTAGAGTTGATCTTGGTTGTGTTCTGTTCTCACATCTGGTCATGGGCTCTGTTTGTTCCCATGAATGCGTTGCCTGGGATGTAATTCAGTAATGGAAAAAAAAACCAAACTCTGTGTTAAAATATATAACTGTTGTGGTTGTTGTTCTTGAAGGATAAAGCAAATATAGTTTGTAAAATCCAACTGTTGTCATGGACTCGAATAGTAGGTTCCAGTCTTTGATGTGGTAGATCCTTATTGGTGTTTGGTTTCCCTTAGGATGATTTTTCATTGATATGGGGATTAGTCCGACCATTATTTTTTTTAATGATGGCAGTGTTGGATTGGGTTTGGGTTACCTCCTTGTCACGAATCAAAGAAGCCATGTGGGTTGGTAATAGTGAGCTAGGTTTGGATTAGGCTTAGGCTAACCATGATGATTCAGTTACTGGGATAGTAACCATTTAATTTAGATTCCTTAAGTATTATGATAATTAGGGTTGAATTCTAATACAATGTTGTATATAGTTTATCTTATGGTTGATTTTATAAATAGCTAAACTATGTTTTAACACAGGACCTTGACTTTGGACTCGCATGGTTGATCGTGGGAGGTTTTCTTCACATATACGGACAATAGTTTAAGGCGGGTACTTCTCCTTTGTATTCTTATAGTTCTTTTACCTTAAATGCATGGCTTATTATGTCTGAATAGATTTGCTTGACCTTGATCTTTGCTGTTGGTTATTTTAATATCATCGTTGATACTTTCTTTGTTTGACCTTCAAGTATAATAAAAAATTCATATCCGTACAGTCTCTCATTAATTTTCCATTCTGTAAAGTACCGCTCGTACACGAGTACTTAGATGTTCATTAAACACTACTAGGATGGTTGACATTAAAGACACCCTACCTAGTAGTTTAGTTCCATATTCGTTGGTTTCTGATATTTGTTGTTTATATCATTGCATCGTTGTTATTCGGTTGTTTGTGCATTTTGGTATCATGCACCATACCTGTACCGTTGCATACTGATGACTATTGGGCTTCCATGTGGTTAAGCCGTCGTCGGTCATCTAGTTGTTTTGTTACTAAACCACTTGTTGTGGTAGTTGCTAGAGTGGGAGCAATCGTCCTATTACGCCACACTCGACCACACATATATAGTGTATGTTGGAGTTGTAGGCAAGCAGTTGACACCCTCACCGTTGTTTCCGACGGATATCAGAGTTGTTGGTGACTCTCCCTATATATCGGGGGGTTTTTGGAGTAGTTGGCTCCCCAACATCCTGTCCACTCAACCACATTTATCAGTGATATTCGTTGGAGTGCGTACAGTTGTCACAACCCTACCCACTCGACCACACAGATGTGATGTGTTGGTGGCTTGACTGGCGTCAGGGGTGACACATGTTATTGCATCATATGCATTTGTTGCATTTATGCATTTTCTTGTGTTTGTTGCATTTATATGAGCTATGGTTACTGCATTTGGTTGACATGCATGTTTGTTGATACTATGTTATCTCGTATGTTTCACATTGTTTTATATATATTTTGATGTTCACTATTTCTTAGAGACTGTACACTGTTGTTATCTGTTGCTTTCTATATCTTTATGATGTCATGCAATTGTCTACTCATATACCCGCAAAGTCCGCCCAGACTCACCACCCCTGCCTCCTATTTTTGTTTCAGGTAGCAGGTAGATACACTACTTGGAGCCAGGAGAGGATCCAGTTGCCAGTCGCACAGTATTGAGTCAGTTTGGAGATTTGGTTTAGTTTTTATTTTCTTTCCGTTTTTATCTCCTAGTCTAGTATTTATTTCTTCATCTGGTATCGTCTTGGAAGATTTCTGTATTATCTCTTATGGAGCTGTTATGCTCGTTTTGGACTCATGTTGGAGTTTCCTTTGTATTTGGACTTTCTTTTAGCTTTATTTCTGCTAAAAGACGTTAAATGTTTTGCGATGATTTTATCTTTATTATTCATATTGATATAAACTGCGTGGTTGTGTGTTTAAATTTTCAATTTTTGATAGCTGAGCCATCTTTTGTGATGAGGATTATGTATTATTTGTCTCAACTTGTCTGCCGTACAGGGGAGATACTGCCCGATTTTCGAATTGTATGTTCCCCTGGGGCATGACAAAAACTACATAACAGGGATAGAAAAATGAGACTATATAGATATTAAATTGAATCAAGTCCAAGGTTAAGCAACTAAGTATCAAGCTCAAGCAATATAAGAATAGAGTCAAGGTAATAAAGCTACCAATCAAATCCATAACTCATGCACTAAGGTCAATAGACTAAAGAGGACAAGGAAAGAAGTACCCACCTCAACTGTAGGACATCCTAGTCGTCTTCAAATCCGATGCTTTGTCTCATCTCTGAATTCTATAGGTAACAAAATACAAAAACTATTTAAGTACTAGACTAATATTGAAAACAAAACTTACTATCTAGTTTATTCCCCCATCCTTTAGTATTAGTCGTCTAATTTCTTATTTGTTAGTCCTATCATTTCTAGACCCATGGGTTACTTATATAGATCTATAACTAATTCAATTACATCGTAAGTTTTGTTAATTAATCAAACCAAATTAGTAATAGAGTTTTAACCAATATCTTACTCTTACGATTAACATATGATTATAATTGAATGAAACCTAACTCATCCCCTCACTCTTAACAGGTGTAGCTCAACCCAAAACACCAACCAATTTTGAATTCATGTAGTGAGGTTGACCCTATTATTGATGATTGCTAATAGGATTAATTAACTAAATTGAACGAATAGAAGTAAAGGAGTTCAATGATGGGTAGATGGGAGAGGGGCGGCAACGTGGATCGGGAATATGCGATGAAGAAGTTGGCGGTGTGGATAGGGATTAGGGCATGGGAGGAAATAGAAAGGGAAGAGAAATAAACATAGGTTTATATATATACTTAGGTTAATTAATTATAACCTTAGATTAATGAAATCAATCAATTTTCAGCTTAGGTGATATTCCAAATAGGCTCACTCAAAGCCTAATAGATTTATCCCCTTAAAACTGCCATACAAATTTGGTTTAAATCCTAATTTTTTTAAATTTCCAAAAAGTACTATAGGGTAATTTCTTATTTAACACTTATTATTTTTTATTATTTAATTGTCGTATCTAATAATGAATTCACTAGATATATCCAAATATAACATCCGAGTACTTCCACCATTCAGATTGGGAGGATTTGAGCATTGGAAGTTAACGCTAGAAAACTTCTTCTGATGGACATAGAGTAATGGTTTTCTCTAATGAAAGAATTTGGAGCTCCGAGAGATACCAAAGAAAAACTTCTTCAAAGGAGCCAATGGATCAGACTAATGAACAGGTTCAAAAGTCTGAGCCATATGAAAAGGTAACTAAATTATTAGCAAATATTTTACATAATGGTATCTTGTGCAGGATAGGTCAATATCGGGATGCAAAAGATATATGGAACAAACATGCAAAACTTTATGAAAATCCAACCTCAATACAATATGAAGATAAGCCGAAGAAAGGAGACTTGTTTGCACTAGAGCTAGAGGACTCAACGGTTCAGAGATGTTCCACATCCAAGATGGAAGATGAAGAAGCATCCCACCGCAAGGATTGAGAGGGAGTGTAGGTCATTGACATCAGAACAAGACGAACCCTCGACATCCGGAGCTAATGAGGATGATTGTGCATCTCTTCGAGCAGAGATCTCAACTCATGAAGATATAACAATTTCGATTGCTAAAAATATCGATCATATCATTTTCTTGAGTATAGATAAAAGAACACTACAAGAGCAAGTGTCCTAAATTGATAAAGAAAAAGAATAAGTTAGCACCCAAGGCAAGGGAGAAGCCAAAGTAAGTCGAAACCTTGATACAAAAGATAAAGAACATATTGTGTTTCACATGCAACCAAAATGGATATTATTGAAACCAATGTCCAAAGGGAAGACATCAAGAAAAAGACAAGAGTGGAAGCTCAAACTTAAGGGAAGATTCAAAGGTATTATTTCATAATGCAATTTCCCTATATAGGAAAACAAGCATGCTAGAAATAAACTTCATAATTTTAGTACTTATTTTCATGATAATAAAAAACATGATAATTCTAAGGACATATTTAGGTCATATCTATAGGACCATTGGCAGACCAGCAAGAGGAGGGTGAATTACCCTGCGAATAAGAATTCTATCTTTTGCAAGTTCTTATAAAGATGACAAATTAGTGTATGCAGCAGTTAATCAAAAACATATAAGTAATCAAAATAAACTAGTAAGAGACAAAAGGGTTTACTTGGTTGCAACCAAGGTGGTTGATAATCCAAGGCAGTTGAAAGCTCCACTATCAAAAATCTCCTTCATTTTAGACGGAGTAGCCTCTTATAGAATTTGAACAACACAGGAAAAAACTAGAAAAATGTAGTACAAGAGTTGATCTGGAAACCTAGCTTTTGGGGGCTATTTATAGCTCAAATATCAAGTTTACCATTGATTTGAGGTACCTCAAATGTGATCTAAGGTGTTTCGGATTAGATAGAATTTTATCCATTGAGCAACGGCAAGCTGCTGATAAAATTTGGCCCAAGGCACCTCAGTTCCTCTCGAGGCGCCTTTGTTCCAAGCTGAGATACCTCGAGTTCAAATGGAGGTGTCTCAGCTTTGTATTTGTGCAAAGCTGCTGTTTTGCAGTTGACGCGCCTCACTCAACAACTAAGGTGCCTCTTGTTGGTCAAAGTCAACATCCACGTTAACTTTGACTTTTCTGTCCTTCTTCTACGTGGGTGATTTTCGACCAATCAATGTTAGACTCATCCGAATCCGACTCTAGCCTTTGGCCTCGAACAAGCTTCCTCGTTTACTTTTCGTCCCTCGGATGTTGTACACGTCCTTCTCGCTCCATCGGTGTACTCTTTCGCAGTCTTTGCGTCCCTCGGATGCACAGAGCCTGTCGGATCCCTTCCCTGTGTCATCCTTCTCGTCTGCTACGTCTTTTGTTCAACTTCCTACACTCCTAAGCTCCTGCACACTTGACACAAATATCAAAATAGACCAAGACTCAACTTGACTTAGTTGATTATATCAAAATCAGCCTGGGTTACTTACAATCTCACCCTTTTTGATATGCATCAACCCAAGTTAAGTTAATCAAATAAGAAACTAACATGTTTATTAAAAGTAATAAAACAAATATTGAAATTTAGCACAATAAATAATGCAATTAAATTTCAAAATATGACCAAATTGATCTCCCCCTTAACTTATACTTCATTTTCTCTCCCTTTGATCACATCAAAAACATAGGGTAAAGTAAATAATGTCAGAAAAAATAAATATTAAGGGGTACTAAGTAAAAAGTGATCTTAAGAAAGCATGTTTTGAAAATAAAGAATTTATGAAATAAAATCAATTCAAGATTAATTTAGGAACCCAATACAAGTTTTTATCTACTGAATTAATTAAGAATTTTAGAAGAATATAATTCTTGGGCACTTTTATAATCTGGCCCCTGTGGTTCCTAACATAGCAGTTAAGACCTCCATAATAGTTCTTTTGAAAGAAAAATTTGAACATCGGCAAGCATGACCACTTTCTAATTTTGCTACTTGTTCTTTTAATTTTTCATTTTCATATTTCAAAGAGTCATACATATCTAAAGGGCATGAATGAGCTAATTCTTTCTTCAAGTCTATATTCTTAGTCCTTAACTTATATAAAGATTTAAGTAGGGATCTAATACCATAGTACAGTTTATCTGGAGGAAGCTTGCATACCTCACTTATCATATCGTCATGTCGGAAACTGGATGCTCCCCCTTCACTATTGCTTTCTTCTATTGAGTCTCCCTCTTCATCGATGCTCATGTTGCAGGTGGATGCTTTGTCATCCTCTTCTTGATGACTTGCCATAAGTGCATGTCCGGCGTAGGCCTCGATTTCGAATTCTTCTGAAGATGTGTCGCCCCACGTTGCTTTTAAATTCTTGTGCTTTGACTTATTTTCTTTTTCTTTCTTTTTATTCTTTAATTTGGAGCATTGCCCTTTAATGTGACATTTATTGTCACAGTGGTAGCACCTAACTTGTCTATTTCTTGGTGACTATTTCTTGCTCTGCGACTTAAAAAACTTGTTAGATTTAAAATATTTACTGAGTTTTCTTACCGTATACGTCGTTTTCTCTTCATCAGCTGAAGACTCCGAATCTGGATCAGCTCTTCTCACGTTCAGGGCAATGTTGTCCATTTTTCCTTCTCGATCCTGCACACCGAGATTCATGTAATTTAAAAATGAAAAATATCTCATCAAGGGTACTTACATCCAAGTTCATTGATATATAGTAAGCATCTACTATTGAACTCCACTCCTAGGTTCTTGGGAAAGCATTGAGGGCATACTGGATTGAATTATGATTTGATACCGATTTGTCGAGGTGGGTGAGTCCGGAGACTAATCCTTTGATCTTTGCCTGAAGCTCGACCACCATCTCTCCTTCCTTCATTCGGAGATTAGTTAGCTGGTTCCGAAGAAATCTTTTCTTGCTAACTTAGCTTCTGACGTGCCCTCATAAAGTTCTTGGAACTTCTCCCAGAGCTATTTTGCAAAGTGGTAGCTGCCAATCTGGTTAACTTCTTGAGAAGGTGGAACCAATAGCAGTGGAACTCTGCCTTGGCGTTGGCTACAGAATTTGCCTATTGCTTCTTTCTCTAGAGATGCACTTCTTTTACCTTATCATCCTCGCCTATGGGGACTTCAAAATCATATTTTATTGTTAGTAATATCTCAAAATTAGTCCTAAAAACACCTCCATTTTCTATTTCCATATGGTGAAATCTCCTTCGAATTTGGGCAGTTGAATGCTAGATTTGGCCATTGTCTTGTTGCTTTATCAGGCGGTTAGTCATTCAAAAGTGAACCTTGCTCTGATAGCACTTATAGGATCATTGGCAAGCCGGCAAGAGGGCGGTGAATTGCCCTGCGAGTGAGAATTCTCACTTTTGTAAGTTCATACAAAGATGACAAATTAGTTTATGTAACAGTTAATTAAAAACATAAGTAATCAAAACAAACTAGTAAGAGATAAAAGGCTTTACTTGATTGAAACTAGGATAGTTGCTAATCCAAGATAGTTGAAAGCTCCACTATCAAAAATCTTCTTCGTTTTAGGCAGAGTAGTCTCTTATAGACTTTGAACAGTACAGGAAAAAAATTAGGAAAATATAGTACAAGAGTTGATCTGGAAACCTAGCTTCTGGGGCCTATTTATAGCCCAAAAATCAAGTTTACCATTAACCTAAGGCACCTCTGATGTGATCTGAGGTGCCTCAGATTGGATAGAATTTTATCCACTGAGCAATGGTAAGCTGCTGATAAAATTTAGCTTGAGGCACCTTGGTTCCTACTCGAGGTGCCTTAGTTTCGATTTGAGGCGCCTCAAGTTCAAATTGAGATGCCTTAGCTTTGCATTTACGCAAAGCTATTGCTTTGCAACTGAGGCACCTCACTCAGCAACTGAAGCGCATCCTGTTGGTCAAAGTCAACATTCGTATTGACTTTGCTTTTTCTGTCCTTCTTTCACTTGGGTGATTTCTGACCAACCAGAGTTAGGCTCACCCAAACCCGACTCTGGCTTCTCGTCCCTCGTACACCGCACACGCCTTTCTCAGTTCACTAGTGTACTCTTCGCAGTCTTCGCGTCCCTCGGATGCACCAAGCCCATCAGCTTCCTTCCCTGTGCCATCCTTCTTGTCTGTTGCAACTTTCATTCAACTTCCTACACTTTTAAGCTCCTGCACACTTAGACACAGGGATCAAAACAGACTAGAACCTAACTTGACTCAGTTGATCACATCAAAATCAGTCTGGGATACTTACAATATCATCCTAGAACAACTCTACCCAAGGTTCGAAAGATTGACAATAATCTAGACAAACCCTACACAATTTAGACACAGCCTAGAAAAAGAAAAATCCAAATCAATCATGAAAAGTAAGGATAAATGTCTTAGAGGTTGAAAATCAAATTTTGAGGTTAAAACTTGATCAATTAGAAATGACTCTTAAAGAAAATAATGAATGAGGTTAAAGGGTCCAAGAAGCAAAACCTAAGGTTTAGGTAGACAAAAACCATCTAAGGGCAAGAAATGGTTGAGATACAAACCTAAGTCTAAGGAAGGCTTGACTTTAAACCATAAAGTCCATATAACTATGGAAGTAATCCTAGATCTATGAGTGAAGTCATGATTACAAATGAGGTCATCCCTAGAGTTGACTTTGATGAGATTACAACTAAGGCATCTTAAGAAGTCTATAAAGTCATTAGGAAGGTATCTAGGAAAATTATCAATAGAGAATGCCTAGCACACCTATGGTGTTATAATAGATATTGAGTTCATAAAAGTGTGATCTCTTCACAATAAATGAGTATAGAGTGTGCCAATCCAAATTATAAGGGTAATTAACCCAAGTATAGTAATGTTGACATTTTAAGATATTTAAAGGTATTGTGATATTTTGAGAATGAAATTGCAAATCTTATTTTAGAAGATTTCTATAGTGTACCATTAAGAATTGAGTTCTCAAATTGATCAAAATTGACACGATAGGATAGAATTTAAAAGTGTGCCAAATTAGGGTTTTTGGAACATTAGAGGGAGATAGACCACTTATATGAAATCATATATTTGACATAGTGATTAGTTGACAAGACTTAAATGAAAAATCTAGATATTTTTGTGTATCATAATTATCATACGTTGTGTTTCATATCACATGTCATGACATCATGATGTAGATAAATATTACATCTTGTTATATTATTTGATACATGTTATATTATACATACAACATTAGGTTATGATAGTTTTTTCTTTTGAAAGTATGCATTTGATGTATGCTATACTCATGTACATGCATAAATCTTAATTCCTTATAATTAAGTATAATGACATTAATTGATATTCTAGATAGGATGATCAAATGCAGAATACCTAGATTGAAATGGATGATCCCTTAGTTTAGAAAAAATCATTTATACATCTCACAAAGAGCATAGGATGACTTGTATGTGTATTGACATATATTTGACACAAGTGAGAGTTGTGGATGATGACTAAGTTCAAAATATTGATTTGGTGCATCAAAATAAGCTTTAGTTTCATCAAAACCAATGGATTTTGTGTTGACCAATCATCGAAAAAGCTAATGTGCAAGTCATGTGCATTAAACTCATAGATCATCATTGGAAATTATATTTGAAAACTATTTCAAAATCATTTTGGAAAATCTTTGTGAAAGTAATTTGTTGATAGGAATCACCATTGATTAGTATGATACAAAGTTAGAATAAAATATTAAACTTTTTAATGATTTTCAATTTTAAAATATTTTTTTGAAAATGAGATTTATTTTCACGTAAAGCTACTTTTCCCTAATAGTATTAGACATAAGTAATGTTGTATAAAATTTTATGATTTTTCGAAAATCATAGGATTACTTATGCAATGTTGAAATTCAATCTGAAAATTGAAAATGCAGCTTTTTGAGTAGCAATTGGCTGATGCAAAGTATCAATCGATTTATTTCTATATTTTTCACTAAAATGGATTTGTTAAGTCGATAAGCTCTCTTTTAAGTATCTCAACTACCCTTGAACCTCTGATATGCTTGGATAATCATTCAAAGGTGATTTTCTGGATGAAAATGTGAAAGGGAAGTTAAAAAGAGAAGAATGAGGAATTGAGGGAGAGGTTTATTTCAAGATTGAATCTTTAACTTCATGACTTAGATTTTAAAATTTCCTAAATGTTTAAAAACTCCAAATCATTATTGGTGCAATGATTGAAGTTGGAGCATGGTTTGAGGGGGAGGTCCTCCTTAAAGACATGATTTTGATATGAAAGGAGGAGATTGTAAAAATTTAAGGATAAGTGGACAAATGAATGATTGCATGCTCAATGTTGAGTATTGAAGACAATGGAAGGTAGGAAACCTCATTGTGACATTGAAAGTTAGGAATGAAAGAAGAGAATGAATTTTCAAAGGATGTTTTTGATGTGTGCCTAAATGGGAGAATGAAGGGTTCAAATTAGGAAACCATTATTCATGTGTTGTCATGAGAAGTAGGATGTTGGGCTAATGGTTTAACCTAACTTAAATGTATTGTCTAATATCAAAAAGAGGGACATTATTGGTGCAATCAACCCCTAGCCAAGGTTGACCACATTGACCAAACTCGAAATAACTCAAGTTAGAGTTTTGATGTTAGATCAATATGTTAGTTGGTCAAGTGAGATGTCAAGTAAGTTAAGTTTGACAGGATACTTGATAGTCGATCAATATGTTAAGTTGATTAAGTGAAAATTCAAGTAGGTCAAATGTTGATCGGATACTTGAGAAGATATTAAAATTCCAAGTGGGTCACGATCGATAGGGCACTTGGCGGTCAGAAGTCTAATATTGAGTTGGTATGAGATGAAAAGTCCAAATGGATCACGGTTGACCGCACACTTGTGTCAGACTAAAAAGCATGATAGAGCGGAGTGGGGTGAATATTGCTAGTTTGAAAATCTATTTTTTTTTCTTTATAAAACCAAGACAAAGATGCACAATGGAAATCTAAAAACAAAATAAGAAGGACTTGGGCGGTTTATTTGGTTCGTAGTCCTGCAACTACTACTCTAAGGCCCACCATCCCTTGGACCGTTTCAGATAGGCAATTCACTAAATACCTCTTTTAGAAAATTTTCAGTAAGGAGAGAAATCGTTACAAAATGTAGGAGATAATAATAACTCACTAATCCCTAATGAAATGCAATAAAAATATTACCGATAACAAAAGATGCATAATATAGTCATAGGTTGTTGGAGAGATTCTCAACGTAGTAATAGAAGCACTTCACAAATTGAGTAGTAGATATAGATGAGAGTAGATGATTGCATAGCCTCGAATCTCGATGCTTCTTTCACTAACCCTTAGAAAATGTCCAAGTTTGCGTTTAGGTTCACGATTTGTCCAGATCATATCATTTGTGAAATTTGCTTGATCAGTCGACTAATTCTCCTTATCAGTCGATCAAATATCAAAACTTCCTGTCTTGCTCAATTCAATCATATCTTATCTATGCTTACCATATGTATTCGGTCAATCAACATCAAAATCGGTCGACTAAACCCTTTAGTTTCCTTTATTAACTGATTCGATCGTATCTAATTTTCGATTACCAAATATGTTTGGTCAATGAACCTCATTATCAGTTGACCAAATCTTTATTTCCTTCTTTGTTATATCTCAATCTGATATGTGTTTATCTACTCGGATTGATTGACCAAACCACCATGTTATGTCGATCGAATTCTTTGTTTATCAAAAAAATAAAGTTAGCACACTAGATATTCTAAATATAATAGTAATTTTGCAGAATAGAATTAGAATTATAAATGTATGCATGAATTCATCCAACAATTAAAACTATTTGATGTCAACTTAGAAACGTCCGTTGATTTTTTTAGTCAGATCAACACCTATGGTTGTCCCAACTGGGATGCATCCTTATTGTCTTTCAGTACGGAAGACCTCTCTAAGACTTACCTTACTTATCCGCCAAACATTCGATCCTCCAAACCTATTTGGGCGCTCTCTGTTTAGTGTTTGATCGACCTAATTCACTAAAACTTTCCAACAAAATCAAACTAGCATAATAAATAATGCAAAACATATTAGCAACATTGTACTTTGACTTACCAAATACGCTGGTTTGGTCAACCGTGCGTGGTCTACCACAAACCTTGTTTCAGTCACACTTGTTTGAAGTTCACTCCTTAAAGTCTTCTGACTACCTAGGATTCACTCTTCTAGGGTTTCCCTTTAATTGGAGTTTACTCCTCCAAGACATATCACTACCAAGGGTTTACTCCCCTAAGATTTTTCTCTTGTCAAACATCTGGTTACTTTTGACCCGCTTAAACTTTTCCTTTGCCTAGGTTAACCTTGACCTATCAAGACTTCTCCCTTTACCCAAGTCAACCTTGACTAATTAAGACTTCTGCCTTTTCTTCTCATCTGATCAACCTTGACCTAACTGTTGGACCTTGGATGGCTAGAGAGGGGGGGGGGGGTGAATGTAGCCAGACACCGAAACTTTACACTTATCAATTTTTCTGCACTTAACTGGTTAGTAGCACAACGGAAGCAAATAACACAAAACAGAGTATTGCAGAAATTACTGTTGGATCGAGAGAACCGATAGAGGGGGGGTGAATATCGGAAAGCGTTCGGATTTAAAATAAGAGCAATTGCACAGCGGAAGATAAAAACACACAACGCAAACATAGTTATTTTTTACTTGGTTCGGAGCCTAAGTCGACTCCTACTCCAAGGCCCACGGTCGTTGACCGTTTACTACGGGCAATACTATAATCGCGCAATAACAGTTTACAGTATTGAATTACAAATGCAGCAAGTTAAACTTTTAAAACAAAAAGCTCTTCTTTTACCAACGTCCGATGTAGGTTGTCTTTTTCCGGAGCAGCGGGACGTCGTCGGCTCGAGTTGGGAGGTTTCCAAAGCGAGGCGCGAGAGCAGAAGAGCGTAGAAGCGTTGAATCAAGTGTTGTTGAAAGCCTGGGCGTTGGGTTCTATTTATAGCACCTCGGGGCGCCCTGGACGTCGGGGGCGCCCCCCCCCCCCCCACGTGTCACGCGATCCGAGCTTCGCTCGGTCAACCTCTATCCCACTTAATAGGGATGAGGTTTGACACTGGGGGCGCCCTGGACGCTGGGGGTGCCCTGCTTGACTCTTTCAGCGCGGGCTTCTCGGCTGGATAAGTGTAATCAGCTTCGCTGGCGTAGGCGCGGGGCACCCTGGGCACCGAGGGTGCCCTGGGCGTTCGGGGCGCCCTGGCTGCTGGGGGCGCCCCGGCCAGTGGTTAGCCGAAGTCTTTGTTGCTTCGCTTGTTTTGTGTTGCCCCTGGGGGCGCCCAGGACATTGAGGGTGCCCTGCTCAGCTACTTGCCTCTCTCCTTTGGGCATTCTGAGCTGCAGACACACGTTCCTTCGGTCATGCATCCAGGGTTAGTCCAAAACAATATAAAGCATTAGAGTATTATGTTTATACAGCCTTAGCTGTCTTGGTTCTGACTTTGGGCCTCCAAAATGGAGCCCTAGGTCAAACCGACGCCTACTGTTCCCTTGACGGGGAACGCGTCCTCACCTACTCCTCTCGGGAGAATGTACCTGATGCCAACCGCTCCTCTGGTTGGACTTTTGCCCGGCGGTCCTTTGCCAGGTCTTGGATACCGAACTGTCCTTCGCCCGTTGCCTAGCAGTCCTTCGCTAGGGCTTTTGTCCCTGGCATTCCTTCGCCAGTGCCTAGCAGTCCTTCGCTAGGGCTTTTACCCTGGCATTCCTTCGCCAGTGCCTAGCAGTCCTTCGCTAGGGCTTTTACCCTGGCATTCATTCGCTAGTGCCTAGTATTCCTTCACTAGGGCTTTTTGCTCTGGCATTCCTTCGCCAGTGCCTAGCAGTCCTTCGCTAGGACTTTTTGCTCTGGCATTCCTTCGTCAGTGCCTAGCAGTCCTTTGCTAGGACTTTTTGCTCTGCACACTAGAGTAACTTGTTAGACAACAAGTAAGACTTAACTTTTGAACCCTGTTGCCATTATCAAAACACAGGTTTGACTTTGGTGCTTTCTGCACCAACAATTACACCCTAAGCTAAGCACAAACAGATACAAGAACACTAACAAGAGAATTTACAAGGTTCGGGGATAACTTGCCCCTACTCCTTGGCGTGCCCTTAAGGTGGGCGATCCCTTGATCGTCGGCAGATCAAGTCCCGGTGAACACCGGATAAAATGCAACCTCCTTCTCGGTGGAGTAACCTCTCCACAGCGTTTCAAGATGATAAAGTATAAAGTACAGGGAACACAAGAAGGATCTTACTCAGCACTTAGAACCACAAGAACACAAGCAAGCTTCTCCCGAGCTCCACCCAGCGCAGATCTCACGCAAGAACTCCCTTCTTCGTGTCTTCTCGCTGATGGACTCAAGCTCCTTGTTTTTTCTTCCAAGTGCCCAAGTAACAGATGGTTGCTTCAAGGATCACAGTCGCTTGCTCAAGATGATGGAATAGAGTTGTCGCAAGAGCAGAACACCAGATGTCGCAAGAACACAAGCTGTAACGTTAACTTAGTTGTTGAGACTCGTTTGCCACCCAGCACTTAAGTCTCCTCTGCTGATCTCAGGTCACAGCCATCTCACTGCAGCCTCCAGCTGCTCACCTGCCATAGCCAGCTACCACTGAGCTCTCCCTGGACTCCCTGAGCTTCCCTCAGCCGAGCTCCAGTCAGCAGCTCCAGCCGTTGCAACCTGAGATGACAAATGGACAAACCTGCTCCAAGGAAAGGCCTTCAATGACTCTCCTTGAGTGTTTGAATCCATCCCTATCACCTGCACACTCCATCAGAGGTTTAGCAAATGAAATCAAACTTATATCAGTAATAGCAGAGGGAATCAAAGTGACATCAGTAGCGTATCAGTGAAAGCAGGCGCGATCAGAGCGTCTGACAGCGCGTTTGAATTAAAGTGATCGGTCACCGGACCGATCAGGACAATCCCAGACCGATCAGGCTCCAACCTGATCGGTCCCCAATGAGAAACTTGGGATCGCAAGCTCGTATGATCGGTCACCCTGACCGGTCACCAGATCGGTCACCAAACCGATCCAGAAATCAGCTTGTCACAATCCAGCCCGGAATCCACTGGCTGATCGGTCACCAGACCGATCAGGCTGATCCCAGACTGATCAGGCTCCAGCCTAATCGATCAAGGTGAGAAACCTCGCGACAGTTGATCGTTCAGATTGATCGGTCATAGTTTCTCCCTGATCGGTCACCAGACCGATCAAGAGCCGATCAGTAGGTTTGCCAAAGTTACTGGAAGCTCCCTGATCGGTCACCAGACCAATCAGACATCGCTGGATCGGTCACCAAACCGATCCAAGAGGGAACTTCGTGACAACTTCCCTGATCGATCACCAGACCGATCCGGGCAAGACCAAACCCACTCTAAGTCAAGAGTACCAGCCTCCGACCCATCTCCAACTCGTGCTTGATCCCTCGGACCAAGACTCCATGCCCAACTTCACTCACTGGGACTTCAACCTAGCCCTCCAAGCTAGGACCTGGCCCTCCAAGCCGGGATTTCATCAACCTAGCCCTCTAAGCTAGGACCTGGCCCTCCAAGCCGGGATTTCATCAACCTAGCCCTCCAGGCTAGGACCTGGCCCTCCAAGCCGGGATTTCATCAACCTAGCCCTCCAAGCTAGGACCTGGCCCTCCAAGCAGGATTTTCCACACCTAACCCTCCAGGTTAGGACTTTTCACACACCTAGCCCTCCAAGCTAGGATTTTCCACTCCTAACCCTCCAGGTTAGGACTTTTTCACACACCTAGCCCTCCAAGCTAGGATTTTCCACACCTAACCCTCCAGGTTAGGACTTTTCCATACCTAGCCCTCCAAGCTAGGATTTTCCACAAACCTAGTCCCACTAGGTATGCCTAGTCCACGACCAGGACTTTATCCCAATCATAATAAACCTAAACTAAAATTGGTGTCAACACCAAAATAACAATCAGGGTCAGACTGCATCAACACTAACTAGACTTTTCCCTTTCTACTCATCTTGTTAACCTTGACATGATTGGATTTTTCCCTTTCTAGTCTTTTGGTCAATCTTGACCTGACTAGACTTCTCACTTTTCTAGTCATCTGGTCAACTTTAACATAACTAGACTTTTTACTTGTATAGGTCAACCTTGACCAGACTCTATTAAATATATTATCAAACAAATATCAAAATCCTAGATGTCAATTATGTTGGGGCAATCGGCCCTGAGATGATCTGGAGGATCATGATATTTTGATGTGTGGGCAATATGGTTAAGTTAGAGTTTGTTGTTGTTCTAATATGTGTACGTGAGTGTGCAGGTGTACAGGTACACATGGATGTGGTTGATGTCTTCAGGTGAAGGATGGCATGGAGGCAAGCTGAAGGCTTGCGTGCGCATTCGAGGGACCATTGGAAAGCAGGGATGATGAGTCGAGAGACGCGGACTTCGAGGCATACGTGAAGGGTGGCATGGAAGCAAGCTGGAGGCTTGCGTGCGCATCCGAGGGATGAGGGCCGAAGATGAAGAGGGCGTGAAGGCAACAGTCAAGACTGCTGGTGAAGAGTCAACTGGGTTGTGAGGGTCTGAGTATGAGTGTTTGTACTCAGAGGCTAAGCCGGGAGGGTTTGAGTGCGGAGAGATTTGTACTCGGGAGAGAAACCCTAGGCTTAGGTGTGTACCAGTCGACTGGCCCGTTGGCAGTCGACTGGTATAGGCTGGAACAGGCTGGCAGATTCGAACGTTGTGCTGTAACGGTTGAATCTGAGTGAGACCAGGTGACTGCCATTTTGACAGTCGACTGGTAGCGGCTGTTTCAGATTCGAGCCCTATTTAAAGGAGGCTCGTTTCCTACTTTCATTCTTGATGAAACTCACTTGGGAAAAGTGAGTTAGTAGTCTTTTGTGCTCAGATAGTGTCCGAAGTGTTGTGGTGAGGTTTCACCATCCATAAGGAGCGACAGATCTAGCCGGAGGTTATCCTGGCTTGATCCACCAATGGATTCTTGGATTAGTCACCCGTCCGGGGTGGATACCAAGTAAATCAGGTTGTTAGCATTGTTTTTATTGCCCTTTGCATATTATTGTTTCTGCTGCGCTAACAACCTTGTAGACACATCAAAGAAAAAGTGTTATTGACCCCCCCCCCCGCCCTCTAGCACGCTAGTCGATCTATCAGTTGGTATCAGAGCGAAGGACCGCTCTTGATCGGACTAACCGTCGAGGGAGCACACGCTAGAGGAAGAAGAACATGCAAGATAAGTTGGGGGAAGACATCAACACACCCCGATCCTACAATCATGAAGAATTTGGCCATTGGAAAGCAAGGATGGAAAATTGGCTAGGGATAGATTGGGAGTGTATAATGACCATTGAAGACCCTTTTGAAATTCTGAAAGACAAGCACGGCAAGAGGCTTCGACCTAAATATTGGACAGATGAACAACGAGAGCAATATAGGGCAAACGAAAAGGTAATTAATATTTTGATTGATATTTTGCTTAAAAATGTGTTGAGTTGTGTAGGAAAATATAAAAGTGCTTACGAGTTATGGAGCAAACTAGAAGAACTTCACAAGAACCCTACACAAGCTCAGCTAGTGGAAGAACCTAAAGCGATAAGATCAAGGGTCTAAGAGGATCAAAATGGAGAAGTGTCAAGTTTATCAAGTGATGTTGAAAACTTAAGTGAGGAGCCATCCACCTCATCCGAAGAAAAAGAAGCATCAATGTCAAGGGTTGAGGGGGAAGAGAGACCCTCATCCGTACAAAAGCAAGAACAAGTTCCAATATCCACCAAAACCAAATCAAAAGAACACATTCTATGCTTTCGATGCAACCAAAAAGGGCACTACAAGGATAAGTGTCCACTAGGTAAGAAGAAGGTAATCCCTAAACCCGGGTCCATTCATGTTAAATCTAATGAGGATTGTAGGGAAGAAAAAGAAAAGAAGCATATTAGATGCTTCACATGCGGGAAGCTAGGGCATTACCATACAAAATGTCCAGAGAAAGGAATGTTGAAAATGATGGAGCGCCTTAGAAGATGGGAGAAAGAAGAAAAGAAAAAGAAGAGCTCACATCAAGGGGGAGCTACAAAGGTAAGGGAGGTAATCCCTAACTTAATTTATGCTAAGGGAGGTCTTCAAAATGTTTGTATGAATGATAGAATTAATGAAGATTGTTTGCCCATGCGTGTTGTTGGTTTTAAATACCATGATAGGAATAGAAACAAATTTGCGTACCAAAACACAAAACATTCTATGTTTCATGATAAACCTAGGAATTCTAGGATCAAGGACCAAGGTATAAACCCTAAGGAAAAGGAAAATATGCCTAGAAAAATGGATAGATCTAGAAATGATCAAGTTAGGTCAAATGATCCTAAGACTAGGAATTTGGAAAAGGAAAAATCATGTTTTGAAGACAAAACTTGATAAACTGGAGAAAAACCTAGATAGACTCATTAGGGGGTCAAAGAGGTCAAGAATGATGCAAAAAGATCAAACTCTTAGGAATGGTAGGTCGGGCTTAGGATATCATTCTAGAAGGATAAATATTGATAAAATGTCATATTCAAGGATGCCCTATGACTATAGTAAGGAAAAGGACAAACATGGCAAAGAAATGTCAATTGAAGGAAAAGAGAAGGAGTTGACTAAGCAAAAGGTGTATAGAGTTAAGAGAGTGGGAGTAGAAGGTCAAGAAACACCGGAAGAGCACCAGTGTGGTCTTGCACTTGTAGACAAGTTACTTAGGAAAGTAACTAGGGCTAGGAGCTCAAGGGAGAGCTCTAGAAGCCAAAATGGGATCCACGGTCAATGGTGTTGGTGCAATCTTGGTTAGGTCAGGGTTGACCTGGTTTGACTAAGCTCGGGTGAGCTTAGGTCTGGTAAGCTTGGTAAGCTTATGATTAGATGTTTCGATGTTTGATAATGATGTTTGAATGTTTGAATATCGTATGATGTCAAGTGGGTCAAGGTTGACTGGAGGCTTGATGGAAAAGACCTAGTGGGACTAGGCACACCTAGTGGGACTAGGTGAAGTCCAGGTGGATCGGGGAGATCGCACGCTGGCATCGGATTAGGCCTAGTGGGACTAGGTGAAGTCCAGATGGATCGAGGAGATCGCATGCTGGCATGGTGGATGTCTACCGAGAGACTAGACCTAACTCGAGGGTTAGGCGAACCTGGTGGGGAATCAGGTTAAGTCCTAGTTGAGAACTAGGCAGAAGAAATCCAAGTTGGTCAAAGGGGTTGACCGGACACTTGGTAGGGAACCCTAGACTTGTGAGCACAAGTTAGGTTGGACTCAATCGATTGGGTAATCGATTGGGTGAATCGATCAGTGGATCGATTAGGGCGGTTTGCGCGAGAGGATAGAAGGTGGCTGAATCGATTGGGTAATCGATTCAGCTTTCCCTTAATCGATTGGGTAATCGATTAAGAGGTTCGGTGATCGATTAGGGTAATCGATCACCAAAGGTTGCGCAAGAGAACAGAGAGGTTCTGAATCGATTGGGTAATCGATTTAGGACACTCGTAATCGATTGGGTAATCGATTAAGGTTCGAAAACTAGCCATTGAACGGTAGAATCTAACGTGGTAATCGATTGGGTAATCGATTCAGAAACCCTAGGCGTTAGGTATAAAGGTTTTCACGCTGGTTTGAAGCGCAACTCTTCTTCCTCCTTCCACGCCATTTCAAGAGAAGCTTTGGGGCTTAGTGTTGCTGCACTTCCAAAGTTCTAGAGGCGATCACAAGCTTGAAGATAGCAAGGAAAGCAAAGTGTGAGCTTATTCATTGTAAATCTTGTAAGATTTCATTTGTATTTGCTTTGTTTCTTGTTGTATCTTTGTGAAAGCTTGTAAGAGGTTTCTCCACCTCAAGAAGGAGACTTTCATAGTGTATGAGAGTGTGAGGAGAGTGGATCCTTGGATTAGTCACTCGGCCGGGGTGGATACCAAGTAAAATCCAAGTGTTAGCGATTGCTTGAAGTCTTCCGCCGCGACAAATCATCTACAAGCGAATCGAAGCTAATCACCCCCCCCCCTCTAGCTCGTCTACAGGTCCTAACAAGTGATATAAGAGCAAGGTTGCTCTTCATTGGACTCATCGCCAAGAGGCCAAGAGCTAGAGGAAGAAGGAGAAGTTGGAGGAAACCCTAATTTCAAGAAGTCATCATAAAGAGGGTTCAACTTCAAAGATGGAGTTCGGCTATGACACTCGAGCATCTCCACCATTCGACAAGGCGAATTTTGATCTTTGGAAGTCAAAGATTGAAAATTATTTCATGATGGAGATAGAGCAATGGTTTGCTCTAATGGAGGGTTTTGAAGCTCCAACAAGCTCAAAAGGAAAGCTCCTCAAGAAAAGCAAATGGAATGAGGAGCAAACCAAGAGATGCGAGGTCAACAATAAAGTGACCAAGTTATTGGTCAATCTTTTGCCAAGCACCATCTTGGACAAGATTGGAGAATTTCAAGACGCCAAAGAACTTTGGAGAAAATTGGCAAAGCTTCATGAAGATCCCTCCACTGTACCAAGTCAAGACAAATCCAAAGTGGGAGATTCATCAAATGAAGAGGACTCGGAAGTTGAAAGATGCTCAACATCCGGGGAGGAAATTCAAGAAGAAACATCGGCCAACGAAGAAATAGAAGAAGTCTCTACCTCTAGGATTGAGGGGGAGCAAAGGTCATTGACTCCGAAAAAAGAAGAAGTATCTACTTCTGGATTAAGTGAAGAGTCATGCAACACCCCTACAAGCAAAGGTATAAGAATTTCAATTTGAAAAAATAAAGATCATATCATTTGCTTTGAGTGTAGGGAAAAAGGGCACTACAAAAGTAAGTGTCCTACTTTGGTCAAGAAGAAGATGCAAGTGGCACCCAAGACCAAGGAGAAACCAAAAGAAGTCAGCCCCGTGGCAAAGAAGGATAAGAAGCACATTGTGTGTTTCTCATGCAAGGAAAAGGGACATTATCGAAATCAATATCCAAAGGGGAAGAAACCGACCAAAACAAAGAGGAGGAGCTCAAATCAAGGGGGAGCTTCCAAGATTAAGACTAAGGTACCATTAGGTAATGGTACTTATTTTCATCATGATAATATGCATGCTAAAAATAACTTTTATCATTTTAATGCAATTTATCATGAAAATAGGAGGTATGAAAAACCTAGGGAAAAATATAGAGCCCTCCATGCTAGGTCTACCACACCTAAGGATAGGGAAGATATTAGATCATTTAAGGATGGACCTACCCAAAACAAGACCAAGAAGAAAAATTACCAAGGCTATATTAGAAAACCAAGTCTTGATGAGGTAATGATTGAAAATCAAGTTTTGAGGTCAAAACTTGATAAATTGGAAAAATCCCTTAAGAAAATAGAAAATCTATTAAAGGGATCAAAAGTTCAAAACCTAGATTTAGAAAATAAAGGACCTTCTAGGAGTATGAAAGGTTTGGGATACAAACTTAAAACCAAGGATGATGGTCCATCCTATTATAGAGTTCCATATAGGTATGGAACTCAATCTAGGTCAAGGAGTCAAGTCAAGGCCAAAAGGGAAGCCATCCCTAGAGTTGACCAAGACAAGACTAATATGACTATGACTTCGGAGAAGTCTAGAAAAGTCATTAGGAATGTATCAAGAGAAGTTATCCCTAGTGAATACCTAAAACACCCAAGGAACACCAATAGGTTTTGGGTTCCTAAGAGTGTGTTTGCCACACCCTAGATAGGTCTAGGGAGTGTCAACTCAAATTGGAAGGGTAGTTAACCTAACCTTGATGAGTTTGGCACTTTGGGACATTTTCAAGGAGTTATTACCCTTGAAAATGAAGAAATCAATTGTTTACTCTAGGAGGAGTAAAATTTGTGCCAAACCATATTCTTGGAAGATTAAACTCAATAAAAGTTGGCAAAATTAGGTTAGAATCCAAAGATAGGCCAAGTTGGGAGTTTTGGCATTATCTTGGAAATTAGGGGCAAAGTAAGGATTATCAATGGCTTAGCGATGAGTTATTGATACTTTGATAAGAAATCTAGGTATTTTCGTTTATGCTTCTATGTCATGTTTTGTATGCCCCATCACATGCCATGACATCATGATCCATCATTCATATTTTAGTATGAAAATATTACATGTCATGTCATATACGCATCATTTAGCTATAATTTCTTTTGAAAATCCTAATATGATGCATGTCATAGTCATTATCATGCATTAAGTTAATTATCATTGAAATTAAGGACATTGGCATTAATTAACATCCTAGGTGGATCATCAAAGTTTTTAATGTCTAGGTAGAAATGCATGAACCCTTAGTTTAGGGAGAACATGACTTTCACATCTCACCAAGACCATAAGTTGACTTGTGTGTGTTTTTGAGACACATTAGAAATAAGTGAGATGTTAGGATGATGATCAAAACTCAAGGTGTTAGTTGATATGCATCTTAGTGAGTTTTAGGTTCATCAAAACAAGAATATAAATGAACTCCAATCATTGGGAAAGCTAATGTACAAGTCATGTGCATTTAGCCCAAGGAACATGGTTGGAAATTGCTTTTGAAATCTATTTCAAAACTATCTTGGAAAACCTTAGTGAAGACTATCTTTTGATAGATATCATCATTGATGAATTGGATACAAAATAGAGTGAAACATTAAAATATTTCAATGGTTTCCAATTTTGTGTCAATCTTTGGAAATAAAGGCTATTTTCATAGAAAATTATTTTTCCATGATAGTATATGTCATAAATAATGTCTGCACAAAATTTTAGAATTTTTCGAATTTTGTATAATTGTTTAGGAGTTTCTGAAATTCGAATCTGAAATTGTTTTCAGAATTCAGAAACTCCCAATCGATCGGGTGATCGATTGGGACAGTAGCCAATCGATCGGTCAATCGATTGATAGATCCTTTTGCGAGCACAGAAGCTCGCGTAATCGATCCGGTAATCGATTAAGGCACAGGTAATCGATTAGTTCCCAACATCAATCGATTGGTGAGACTGAAACTGTCTATTTTCAGTCCAATAACCCATTTTTTTTGGTAACCTACCAATCCCTAACCCCTTGGAATACTTTTATAAGTATATTTGGGTAACTTTCAGTATGAAATCAAAAAGGGGAGATGGTTTGGTGAAAATTATAGGGTTAAGGAGAGATTTTGATTCAAGTTTTGATTCTCAAAATCTCAAAAACCTAAAGTTGAGATTTCTTAAAGTTTTAGGAACTCCCAAAATCATTGTTGGTGCAATGTTAGAGGTTTAGAGCATGTTTTGAGGGGGAGGTCTTCCTTACAAGCATGAGTTTGAATTTTTAATTTTGGCTAAGTGAAAGAATGAAGATTGGTAATCGTCATTCTGATGTATGCTCAAGGAGGAGCATGGGTTAAAGTGAAAGGAATGGGAATAGTCTCGGGGGAGATTGTGCCTTTGACCGTATAGACTCTCGGGGAGAGTTTTGATGTGTGTAAAAGGGGAGAAGATTGAAAGGCTAATAGGGATTAGTCTTTCTCAAACATATTGTCAAACATCAAAAAGGGGGAGATTGTTGGTGCAATCTTGGTTAGGTCAGGGTTGACCTGGTTTGACTAAGCTCGGGTGAGCTTAGGTCTGGTAAGCTTGGTAAGCTTATGATTAGATGTTTCGATGTTTGATAATGATGTTTGAATGTTTGAATATCGTATGATATCAAGTGGGTCAAGGTTGACTGGAGGCTTGACGGAAAAGACCTAGTGGGACTAGGTGAAGTCCAGGTGGATCGGGGAGATCGCACGCTGGCATCGGATTAGGCCTAGTGGGACTAGGTGAAGTCTAGATGGATCGGGGAGATCGCATGCTGGCAAGGTGGAAGTCTACCGAGAGACTAGACCTAATTCGAGGGTTAGGCGAACCTAGTGGGGAATCAGGTTAAGTCCTAGTTGGGAACTAGGCAGAAGAAATCCAAGTTGGTCAAAGGGGTTGACCGGACACTTGGTAGGGAACCCTAGACTTATGAGCACAAGTTAAGTTGGACTCAATCGATTGGGTAATTGATTGGGTGAATCGATCAGTGGATCGATTAGGGCAGTTTGCGCGAGAGGACAGAAGGTGGCTGAATCGATTGGGTAATCGATTCAGCCTTCCCTTAATCGATTGGGTAATCGATTAAGAGGTTCGGTGATCGATTAGGGTAATCGATCACCAAAGGTTGCACAAGAGAACAGAGAGGTTCTGAATCGATTGGGTAATCGATTTAGGACACTCGTAATCGATTGGGTAATCGATTAAGGTTCGAAAACTAGCCGTTGAACGGTAGAATCTGACGTGGTAATCGATTGGGTAATCGATTCAGAAACCCTAGGCGTCGGGTATAAAGGTTTTCACACAGGTTTGAAGCGTAACTCTTCTTCCTCCTTCCACGCCATTTCAAGAGAAGCTTTGGGGCTTAGTGTTGCTGCACTTCCAAAGTTCTAGAGGCGATCACAAGCTTGAAGATAGCAAGGAAAGCAAAGTGTGAGCTTATTCATTGTAAATCTTGTAAGATTTCATTTGTATTTGCTTTGTTTCTTGTTGTATCTTTGTGAAAGCTTGTAAGAGGTTTCTCCACCTCAAGAAGGAGACTTTCATAGTGTATGAGAGTGTGAGGAGAGTGATCCTTGGATTAGTCACCCTGTCGGGGTGGATACCAAGTAAAATCCAAGTGTTAGTGATTGCTTGAAGTCTTCCGCCGCGACAAATCATCTACAAGCGAATTGAAGCTAATCACCCCCCCTCTAGCTCGTCTACCGGTCCCAACAAATGGATCTCAGGTGGTCTCCTTATAGGAAACTAGAAGGACTATAGGGTGTGTCAAGAGGTTTAAAAGGCTAAGGTTAGTCTTAATCCTAGAGAATTGGCACACTAAAGTGAGAATGATGGTGAAAAAGGAAGAAATTGGGATTTTAATTGAGAGAAATTGGTTTTAATGCCCAATACCATATAACTTGATGCTCTGAATAGATTATGAATGAGTATGGGAAGAAGCATCAAGGTGAGGTCGAAATTAGAACTTTTGGGAAAGTTTCATGATACAATTTAGAAAAATTAAAGTTTGTATCAGTTTTGGGATTCGAGATAGTTTTGACTGAAAATGTATTTTTTCCAAGTAGATATAGGATCCACAAATCTCCCCACAAGATTTTAGATTTTTTTGGAATTTGTGGAATTAATAGTGTATTACTGAATTTCGGACTGAAAAACTAAGTTTCAGATACCAGTCACCTTCCAAAATGGCAATCGACTGGTTCTGAATGTAATTACATTCTGTGAGTTTTCCCGGTCAACTGGCCTCCTACCAGTCGACTGGGACGTGGGTTTTATAAAAGGAAATGGGCACGCCGAGGGAGCCAAACCCTAGGATTTTGGCAACTTACCCGGCGATCTTCTCCTCTCCCAAGCTCCTCCTTCGTCCTCAGGCCCTACTAAGCCCTAAAATCCCTCTCTAAGTCCTCTTCTAACCCCGATCTACCTCTAGGGTTGGTTAAAAACTCCTCCTCTCAAGTCATTCTCTCAAAATCAACACCATGAAAAGATTAGCGAAAAGGTATCATGATTTAAGGTTTAATACTCCATTTAAACTTTGTTTTGATACTAATATGATATTTTGTTTATGTTTTGTTTGGTATTTTCTCTTTTGGGGTGTATCTTGGTATGTATGCATATGTTTGGTATCTTAGGGGTGTGTCTAAGAGACCTAGGGGTGAAGGTTCATCCCGTCCAGGTCCACAAGCTCCAAAACCGGCCAGGTTTAGGAGTTTAGAATGTAAAAAGAGGTTTGAAGAGAATGAGTTTGCCCCAATGCATTGTCGGTACTTAAGCAAAACCTATTTTTAAGAAAAAGCACCTCAGATTATTGAGATGGTCACTCACTTTGACATAGAACAGCTGGTTTACTGTCAACATGATGTTAATATTGATCTATGCAAGGAGTTCTATGCCAACTTGGCCTGTATTGATTCAGAAAATAATCTTTATGAATCTAGAGTGGCCGGTGTTACCATCCCCTTCACAGCCATGATTTTGGCTAGTTTTTTAGTGTGTCGGGCTTCAAACAATGTTAATACTTATTTTCCCAATGTTGTTGAGCCACTTGAGTTTCCAGATGTGACCATAGATCAGATTCATTTGCATTATTTTAGAAGACATAGGCATGAATCTGAGCGTACCTTTGATGCCAAACCCATGAGCCACTTAAGTCATGTTTTATACAAGATTGTTGTAGAGTGTCTCCTACCCATTGTTACTAATGGGAGGGCAAGGATTCGATTGCCTCACCTAGTAATGATGTATGCTCTTGAGCGGAGGTTGGACATAGATGTGTCTCTTCATGTGTTTACCTCTATTTTCCACTTTTCCCAAAGTGTTAATGGGAAAATCTATATGCCTTTCTGTCATATGTTGACTGAGTTTTTCCAGTTGCGGTTTAGTATTCCGCGTCACCAATGGTCAGGTCAGGCACCTGTCAAAGGATTATGACCAGATCGGTACACGACATTTATCCTTAGTAGGCATTGAGAGTCGACAGGGGGCATTTGTCTGGAGGGAGCGTCCAGAGTCATCGAGCTCAGATGAGGAGCTTGGCGAGCTGGTTACACGTGCAGAGTTCACCCAGCTTCGATCAGACATCCACAGACTTCAGGAGGATGTTCACAGCATCCGTGAGGATATTCACGGAGTACAGCAGACTGAGCAGAGGATGGAGGCGGCAGTTGATAGGATTACTGGCCACCAGGATGACATGTACAAGATACTGCGACAGTGGCATCTCGCTTATCAGGCTCCTCCTGCTCCTCCTCCTCCAGGCGGTGATGATCATATGTTCTGACCAGATGATGCAGTTTTTGGGAGTTGTTCAGTGTTGAGAGCATTACTATTATCTGATGTATTTTTATACCTCTCAAATACTTTTCAATCTGATAATTGTAACTATTTGGATGACTTCAGGGCTTTGGCCCTAGCTACTCTTTTGGTGTTTATTTCATGACTGCTTACATGGTTCCATGTATGATACATTATCTTCTAAGTTATTAAAAATTTTTGTCTTAATTTGATAATGTTTTGAATACTGTTTTGAAAGTTCTTTAAGTGCTAATAGATGAGATGCTGTGTTTTTTTAAAGTTATGATCCTTATATATGTTCATAATATGATTTGGAAATTCTATATTGTTATATTACCTAATACAGTTGGGTTGAAAATCAAATCATGAAGGTTATATATAAAAGGACATGATCATTTAGACTTAAGAAAGAATGAAAAGGGGAGATTGGGAATCATTCTATATGTCAAATGGAGGTGAATGACATTGGCAAATATAGAAAATCATGATTGGATTTCAAAGTTGATACAAAGTTGACATTATTTGAGAATTTTTGGGTTTGTACAAAAAGTCAAGCACGATTAATGTTTTTCATGAACCAATATTTTTCTAGGATAGGGAATACCTTAACAAGCATGCTTGCAAAATTTAACATTTTTGAATTTTCTGGAATTTTATACGTGTTTCTGAATTTCAGCTGGAAATTCTGAAATCTCCGTATCAGTCGACTGGTAGGATCGCAGTCGACTGGGAGAGTGGACAGAATGTGATTTTGTGATTTCTGAGGGGTTTTTCAGAACTCTGGTTGGTTCTTATTTGACACCAAGGGTAGGGTTGCTTGGGGCAATCTTTTTGATGGTGTCAAAGGGAGAGAACTTGAGTGTTAAGTTAGGTTTAGGTTGAAAATTAACATGGTCTGGGTTGTGAAACTTTAGAGTTAAGTTGGGAAAACTTAACTTGAGATTTGCAAGAAGAATTGAAATTTGGGAGAAAACATGGTTAAGGGGGAGGTTGCCTCTTGTGTGTTATGCTTATTTTCAATTACTTTTGCTATTATCATTGCTATATATTTACCTAACTTAACATATTGCCTCACATCAAAATGGGGGAGATTGTTGGGGCAATCGGCCCAGAGTTGATCTGGAGGATCATGATATTTTGATGTGTGGGCAATATGGTTATGTTAGGGTTTGTTGTTATTCTAATATGTGTATATGAGTGTGCAGGTGTACAGGTACACATGGACGTGGTTGATGTCTTCAGGTGAAGGATGGCATGGAGGCAAGCTGGAGGATTGCGTGCGCAGTCGAGGGACCATTGGAAAGTAGGGATGATGAGCCGAGAGACGCGGACTTCGAGGCGTACGTAAAGGGTGGCATGGAGGCAAGTTGGAGGCTTGCGTGCGCATCCGAGGGACGAGGGCCGAAGATGAAGAGGGCGTGAAGGCAACAGTCAAGACTGCTGTGAAGAGTCAACTGGGTTGTGAGGGTCTGAGTATGAGTGTTTGTACTCAGAGGCTAAGCTGGGAGGGTTTGAGTACGGAGAGATTTGTACTCGGGAGAGAATCCCTAGGCTTAGGTGTGTACCAGTCGACTGGCCCATTGGCAGTCGACTGCTATAGGCTGGAACAGGCTGGCAGATTCGAACGTTTTGCTGTAACGGTTGAATCTGAGTGAGACCAGGTGACTGCCATTTTGGCAGTCAACTGGTAGCGGTTGTTTCATATTCAAGCCCTATTTAAAGGAGGCTCGTTTCCTACTTTCATTCTTGACGAAACTCACTTGGGAAAAGTGAGTTAGTAGTCTTTTGTACTCAGATAGCGTTCGAAGTGTTATGGTGAGGTTTCACCACCCACAAGGAGCGACAGATCTTGCCGGAGGTTATCCGGGGCTTGATCCACCGACGGATTCTTGGATTAGTCACCCGTCCGGGGTGGATACCAAGTAAATCAGGTTGTTAGCATTGTTTTTATTGTCCTTTGCATATTCTTGTTTCCGTTGCGCTATCCACCTTGTAGACACATCAAAGAAAAAGTGCTATTCACCCCCTCTAGCACGTCAGTCGATCTATCAGTTGGTATCAGAGCGTAGGACCGCTCTTGATCGGACTAACCGTTGAGGGAGCACACGCTAGAGGACGAAGAACATGGAAGATAAGTTGGGGGAAGACATCAACACACCCCCATCCTACAATCATGAAGAATTCGGCCATTGGAAGACAAGGATGGAAAATTAGCTAGGGATAGATTGGGAGTGTAGAATGACCATTGAAGACCCCTTTGAAATTCCGAAAGACAAGCACGCCAAGAGGCTTCAACCTAGATATTGGACAGATGAACAACGAGAGCAATCTAGGGCAAACGAAAAGGTAATTAATATTTTAATTGATATTTTGCCTAAAAATATTTTGAGTTGTGTAGGAAAATATAAAAGTGCGTACGAGTTATGGAGCAAACTAGAAGAACTTCACAAGAACCCTACACAAGCTCAGCTAGTGGAAGAACCTAAAGCGATAAGATCAAGGGTCCAAGAAGATCAAAATGGAGGAAAAGTGTCAAGTTCATCAAGTGAGGTTGAAAACTTAAGTGAGGAGCCATCCACCTCATCCGAAGAAAAAGAAGCATCAATGTCAAGGGTTGAGGGGGAAAAGAGACCCTCATCCGTACAAACGCAAGAACAAGTTCCAATATCCACCACAGCCAAATCAAAAGAACACATTCTATGCTTTCAATGCAACCAAAAAGGGCACTACAAGGACAAGTGTCCACTAGGTAAGAAGAAGGTAATCCCTAAACCCGGGTCCATTCATGTTAAATCAAATGAAGATTGTAGGGAAGAAAAAGAAAAGAAGCATATTAGATGCTTCACATGCGGGAAGCTAGGGCATTACCATACAAAATATCCAGAGAAAGGAAAGTTGAAAAAGATGGAGCACCTTAGAAGATGGGAGAAAGAAGAAAAGAAAAAGAGGAGCTCATATCAAGGGGGACCTACAAAGGTAAGGGAGGTAATCCCTAACTTAATTTATGCTCAAAATGTTTGTATGAATGATAGAATTAATGAAGATTGTTTGCCCATGCGTGTTGTTGGTTTTAAATACCATGATTGGAATAGAAACAACTTTGCGTACTAAAACATAAAACATTCTATGTTTCATGATAAACCTAGGAATTCTAGGATCAAGGACCAAGGTATAAACCCTAAGAAAAAGGAAAATATGCCTAAAAAAATGGGTAGATCTAGAAATGATCAAATTAGGTCAAATGATCCTAAGACTAGGAATTTGGAAAAGGAAAAATCAAGTTTTGAAGGCAAAACTTGATAAACTGGAGAAAAACCTAGATAGACTCATTAGGGGGTCAAAGAGGTCAAGAATGATGCAAAAAGATCAACCTCTTAGGAATGGTAGGCCGGGCTTAGGATATCATTCTAGAAGGACAAATGTTGATAAAATGTCATATTCAAGGATGCCCTATGACTATGGTAAGGAAAAGGTCAAACATGGCAAAGAAAAGTCAATTGAAGGAAAAGAGAAGGAGTTGGCCAAGCAAAAGGTGTATAGAGTTAAGAGAGTGGGAGTAGAAGGTCAAGAAACACCGGAAGAGCACCGGTGTGGTCTTGCACTTGTAGACAAGTTACTTAAGAAAGTAACTAGGGCTAGGAGCTCAAGAGAGAGCTCTAGAAGCCAAAATGGGATCCACGGTCAATGGATCTCAGGTGGTCTCCTTATAGGAAACTAGAAGGACTATAGGGTGTGTCAAGAGGTTTAAAAGGCTAAGGTTAGTCTTAATCCTAGAGAATTGACACACTAAAGGGAGAATTATGGTGAAAAAAGAAGAAATTGGGATTTTAATTGAGAGAAATTGGTTTTAATGCTTAATACCATATAACTTGATGCTCTGAATAGATTATGAATGAGTATGGGAAGAAGCATCAAGGTGAGGTCGAAATTAGAACTTTTGGGAAAGGTTGAATGATACAATTTAGAAAAATTAAAGTTTGTATCAGTTTTGGGATTTGGGATAGTTTTGACTGAAAATGTATTTTTCCCAGGTAGACATAGGATCCACAAATCACCCCACAAGATTTCAGATTTTTTTTGAATTTGTGGAATTAATAGTGCATTACTGAATTTCGGACTGAAAAACTAAGTTTCAGATACCAGTCACCTGCCAAAATGGCAATCGACTGGTTCCAAATGTAATTATATTCTGTGAGTTTTCCCGGTCAACTGGCCTCCTGCCAGTCGACTGGGATGTGGGTTTTATAAAAGGAAATGGGCACGCCGAGGGAGCCAAACCCTAGGGTTTTGGCAACTTACCCGGCGATCTTCTCCTCTCCCAAGCTCCTCCTTCATCCTCAGGCCCTAGTAAGCCCTAAAATCCCTCTCTAAGTCCTCTTCTAACCCCGATCTACCTCTAGGGTTGGTTAAAAACTCCTCCTCTCAAGTCATTCTCTCAAAATCAACACCATGAAAAGATTAGCGAAAAGGTATCATGATTTAAGGTTTAATTCTCCATTTAAACTTTGTTTTGATACTAATATGATATTTTGTTTATGTTTTCTTTGGTATTTTCTCTTTTGGGGTGTATCATGGTATGCATGCATATGTTTGGTATCTTAGGGGTGTGTCTAAGAGACCTAGGGGTGAAGGTTCATCCCGTCCAGGTCCACAAGCTCCAGAACCGGCCAGGTTTAGGAGTTTAGAATGTAAAAAGAGGTTTGAAGAGAATGAGTTTGCCCTAATGCATTGTCAGTACTTAAACAAAGCCTATTTTCAAGAAAAAGCACCTCAGATTATTGAGATGGTCACTCACTTTGGCATAGAACAGCTGGTTTACTGTCAACATGATGTTAATATTGATCTATGCAAGGAGTTCTATGCCAACTTGGCCTGTATTGATTCAGAAAATAATCTTTATGAATCTAGAGTGGCCGGTGTTACCATCCCCTTCACAGCCATGATTTTGGCTAGTTTTTTAGAGTGTCGAGCTTCAAACAATGTTAATACTTATTTTCCCAATGTTGTTGAGCCACTTGAGTTTCTAGATGTGACCATAGATCAGATTCATTTGCATTATTTTAGAAGACATAGGCATGAATCTGAGCGTACCTTTGATGCCAAACCCATGAGTCCATTAAGTCATGTTTTATACAAGATTGTTGTAGAGTGTTTACTACCCATTGTTACTAAGGGGAGGGCAAGGATTCGATTGCCTCACCTAGTAATGATGTATTCTCTTGAGCGGAGGTTGGACATAGATGTGTCTCTTCATGTGTTTACCTCTATTTGCCACATTTCCCAAAGTGTTAATGGGAAAATCTATATGCCTTTCTGTCATATGTTGACTGAGTTTTTCCAGTTATGGTTCGGTATCCGCATCACCAGTGGTCAGGTCAGGCACCTGTCAAAGGATTATGACCAGATCGGTACACGACAATTATCCTTAGAAAGCATTGAGAGCCGACAGGGGGCATTTGTCTGGAGGGAGCGTCCAGAGTCATCGAGCTCTGATGAGGAGCTTGGCGAGCTGGTTACACGTGCAGAGTTCACCCAGCTTCGATCAGACATCCACAAACTTCAGGAGGATGTTCACAGCATCCGTGAGGATATTCACGGAGTACAGCAGACTAAGCAGAGGATGCAGGCGGCAGTTGATAGGATTACCGGCCACCAGGATGACATGTATGAGATGCTGCGACAGTGGCATCTCGCTTATCAGGCTACTCCTCCTCCTCCTCCTCCAGGCGGTGATGATCATATGTTCTGAATAGATGATGCAGTTTTTGGGAGTTGTTCAGTGTTGAGAGCATTACTATTATCTGATGTATTTTTATACCTCTCAAACACTTTTCAATCTGATAATTGTAACTATTTGGATGACTTCAGGGCTTTGGCCCTAGCTACACTTTTGGTGTTTATTTCATGACTGCTTATATGGTTCCATGTATGATACATTATCTTCTAAGTTATTAAATATTTTTGTCTTAATTTGATATTGTTTTGAATACTGTTTTGAAAGTTCTTTAAGTGCTAATAGATGAGATGTTGTGTTTTTTTTAAAGTTATGATCCTTATATATGTTCATAATATGATTTGGAAATTCTATATTGTTATATTACCTAATACAGTTGGGTTGAAAATCAAATCATGAAGGTTATATATAAAAGGACATGATCATTTAGACATAAGAAAGAATGAAAAGGGGAGTTTCGGAATCATTCTATATGTCAAATGGAGGTGAATGACATTGGCAAATATAGGAAATCATGATTGGATTTCAAAGTTGATACAAAGTTGACATTATTTGAGAATTTTTGGGTTTGTACAAAAAGTCAAGCACGGTTAATGTTTTTCATGAACCAATATTTTTCTAGGATAGGGAATACCTTAACAAGCGTGCTTGCAAAATTTCACATTTTTCTGGATTTTTTGGAATTTTATACGCGTTTCTGAATTTCGACTGGAAATTCTGAAATCTGTGTATCAGTCGACTGGTAGGATCGCAGTCGACTGGGAGAGTGGACAGAATATGTTTTTCTGATTTCTGAGGGGTTTTTCAGTAATCTGGTTAGTTCTTATTTGGCACCAAGGGTAGGGTTGCTTGGGGCAATCATTTTGATGGTGTCAAAGGGGGAGAACTTGAGTGTTAAGTTAGGTTTAGGTTGAAACTTAACTTGGTCTGGGTTATGAAACTTTAGAGTTAAGTTGAGAAAACTTAACTTGAGATTAGCAATAAGAATTGAAATTTGGGTGAAAGCATAGGTTAAGGGGGAGGTTGCCTCTTGTGTGTTATGCTTATTTTCAATTGCTTTTGCTATTATCATTGCTATATGTTTACCTAACTTAACATATTGCCACACATCAAAAAGAGAGAGATTGTTGGGGCAATCGGCCCTGAGATGATCTGGAGGATCATGATATTTTGATGTGTGGGCAATATGGTTAAGTTAGGGTTTGTTGTTGTTCTAATATGTGTACGTGAGTGTGCAGGTGTACAGGTACGTATGGACGTGGTTGATGTCTTCAGGTGAAGGATGGCATGGAGGCAAGCTGGAGGCTTGCGTGCGCATCCGAGGGACCATTGGATAGCAGGGATGATGAGTCGAGAGACGCGGATTCGAGGCGTACGTAAAGGGTGACATGGAGGCAAGCTGGAGGCTTGCATGCGCAACCGAGGGACAAGGGACGAAGATGAAGAGGGTGTGAAGGCAACAGTCAAGACTGCTGGTGAAGAGTCAACTGGGTTGTGAGGGTCTGAGTACGAGTGTTTGTACTCACAGGCTAAGCCGCGAGGGTTTGAGTGCGGAGAGATTTGTACTCGGGAGAGAAACCCTAGGCTTAGGTGTGTACCAGTCGACTGGCCCATTGGCAGTCGACTGGTATAGGCTGGAACAGGCTGGCAGATTCGAACATTGTGATATAACGGTTGAATCTGAGTGAGACCAGGTGACTGCCATTTTGGCAGTCGACTGGTAGCGGCTGTTTCAGATTCAAGCCATATTTAAAGGAGGCTCGTTTCCTACTTTCATTCTTGACGAAAGTCACTTGGGAAAAGTGAGTTAGTAGTCTTTTGTGCTTACATAGTGTCCGAAGTGTTGTGGTGATGTTTCTCCACCCACAAGGAGCGACAGATCTAGCCGGAGGTTATCCGGGGCTTGATCCACCGACAGATTCTTGGATTAGTCACCCATTCGGGGTGGATACCAAGTAAATCAGGTTGTTAGCATTATTTTTATTGTCCTTTGCATATTATTGTTTCAGCTGCGCTAACAACCTTGTAGACACATTAAAGAAAAAGTGATATTCACCCCCCCCTCTCGCACGCCAGTCGATCTATCAAATTACACCAACAACTTAGTGATCGAAAGTCCAACAAGTAGTTGTATGTACCCCAGGTAATTTTTATATTGGCCAACAAAATTAAGGTAGGTTCTGTGTATGTTTGATGTCTTGTGTCTAAGTGTACTGGAACTTAGGAATACAAGAAGTTGAGAGAAAGATGCAGCGAGCAAGAAGGATCCGTGGTGCATCCAAGGGATGAGAAACTAGGGAGGAAAGCTGCTCGAAGAGAAGGTCAGAGTTGGGTTCAGGTGAGCTCAACTCCAGAGTACCGAAATGAAGAATGGTCAACTTCTGAGTTGACCATTCTAGGCTCTTGGATCCATTCCAACCGCCTAGATTTCAGATGTCTGGATCCAATCTAGGTGCCTAGAATGGATGTCCATGTAAGCAGAGCCGTTGCTGAAATGAATCAGGTGTTGATGCAGTCTGATCCTGATTGTTGTTTTGGTGTTTGACTCCGATTTAAGTTTGATTAAAGTTTGGTTGAATTCGGATTAAGTCCAGGTGGATCGGGAGATCACACGCTGGCATGGAAAAAGTCCTATCTTGTAGGGCTAGGTGTGGAAAGTCCTAACTTGGAGGGTTAGGTGTACTTGGAGGGTTAGGTGTGAAAAAGTCCTAGCTTGGAGGGCTTGGTGTGAAAAGTCCTAGCTTGGAGGGCTAGGTGTGAAAAGTCCTAACCTGGAGGGTTAGGTGTGGAAAAGTCCTAGCTTGGAGGGCTAGGTGTGAAAATTTCTAACTCGGAGGGTTAGGTGATGGAAATCCTTGTGAGTGAAGCTAGGTTTAAATCCCAGTGAGTGAAGACAGGTCCTGGTGAGTGAAGCCGTGTCCTGGTGAGTGAAGCCAGGTGATTGAAATCCTAGTGAGTGAAGCTAGGTTGAAATCCTGGTGAGTGAAGCTGGGTCCTGGTGAGTGAAGCCAGGTGATTGAAATCCTAGTGAGTGAAGCTAGGTTGAAATCCCGGTAAGTGAAGCCGGGTCCTGGTGAGTGAAGCCAGGTGATTGAAATCCTGGTGAGTGAAGTCAGGTCCTAGCTTGGAGTGCTAGGTTGAAGTCCCGATGAGTGAAACTGGGCACGAAGTCTTGGTCCGGGGAACTAAGAACGAGTCAGAGAAGGGCTGGAGGCTTGTTCTCGTGACTTGGAGTGGTTTTTACCTTGCCTAGATCGGTCTGGTGACCGATCAAGGAAGTTGGCACGGAGTTCCCCTGTGGATCGATCTGGTGACCGATCCAGCTATATCTGATCGGTTTGGTGACCGATCAGGGAGCATACAGTGGGTTTTGGGAACCTTACTGCTTGGCTCCTAATCGGTCTGGTGACCGATCAGGGATACTATTCAGATCGGACTAGTGAACGATCCACGGGATCTCAGAAATCGTGAGGTTCTCCTTATGACCGATCAGGATGACTTTTGATCAGTCAGGAAGCAGCCTGATCGGTCACCAGACCGATCAGGGCACAGCCTGATTGGTCTGGGGACCGATCTGGAGTATGCAATAGACTACTGGATAGGTCTGGGGACTGATCTGGAGTGTGCAGCAGGCTGCTAGATCGGTCTGGTGACCGATCAGGGTCCTCCCTGGACCCTGAGGACCCTGATCGGTCTGGGGACCGATCAGGAGCAGAACTGTAATTCAAATACGCTGTCAGAAGCTCTGATCGCGACTGTTTTCTCTGCCGATTCTCTGATATATTGCTGATTATGTTTGATATGATTTTCTAAGCTTCTGTTGAAGTGTGCAGGCTTTACAGGGATGGATTCAAACACTCAAGGAGGGCCAATGGGAGGCTTTCCGTTGAGCAGATTTGGCAGGTTTTCATTGCAGGTTGCAACGGGCGCTGTTGGCAACAGCTGGAAGCTGACCTGGGGCTGGGGCTCGACTGAGGAGAGTTCAGTGAGTCCAGAGGAGGTCTGAGATAGCTGGGCAGTTGCAGGTGGGCAGCTGGGAGCTGAGTGGATCATCTGTAACCTGGCGTTTGGGCAGTTGGGAGCTGAGTGGAGCATCTGTGACCTGGCGTTTGGGCAACTGGGTTAAGTGTGGGCTGGCGATGAAGAGAAGGGAGTTCTCTTGTAGCAGCAACACTTAATCCATCCTTAGCAATCACTCTGAGTCAAAAGAAAAGCTCTTGCGACAACTTTGATCATCTCTTTGAGCAAGCAACTGTGAATCGTGAGCACTTAGAAGAAGAAACAAGAAGCTTGGCGAGTCCATCAGCAAGAAGACATGAAGAAGGGAGTTCTTGCGTGAGATCTGTGCTGAGTGGAGCTCGGTGAGGAGTTTGCTTGTGTTCTTTTTGTCCTAAGTGCTCTGTAAGTGTGTATTATCTCTGTGCTCTTCATTCCATACACTCTTGAAACTATTTGTGTCGAGAGGTTACTCCACCGAGAAGGAGGATTCATCTATCTGGATTTTTCGGGGCTTGATCTGCCGACGATCAAAGGATCGCCCACCTTACGGCACGCCAAGGAGTAGGGGCAAGTTATCCCTGAACCTTGTATATCCTCTTGTTAGCGTATTAGGTTTGTTTTTATTTCTGTATTTCTGTTTTTATTGCTTCCATTGTGCGCTGTCTAACCCTAAGTGCAGAGAAATACAAGAAGTTCAAAAAGATTATGTCTGGCTACATTCACCCCCCCATCTCTAGCCATCTAAGGTCCAACATCAGGACGGAGTCCATGTTAGTAGAATCTAGGCGCCCAAACCACTTCCAGGTGCCTGAAATGTCTGAAGTCATCCAGAGCCGTTGGGCGATCATTGCCAAGTGGATTAACCTCGACCTAGTTCAAGCACCTAGATTGCTTATAGGTACCTGAAATATGCTACATTAGCAAATGACTATCTAGACTAGAAGGCTATAAATAGAGCTCCTTGAGCTCGCAATTACACAATACACTATATTTCGAATTCCATATTCGTATATATTCTTAATTCATACTTTCAACTTCTTTAAGAGGCTACTCTGCCTCTGATGCTTTGCTTGAAGAAGGAGTTTTTTTGTAGAGCTTTTACATAGTTCTTAGACTAGCAACTATCTAGTTGCAAACTAAGTATCTTACTTTATTGTTATGTGTTGTATTGTTAAGTAATATTTATTTTGTCCTTGTTAAGTTAGAAGCAAGAGAAATTAATTTTAAATTGTAGGCTATTCACCCCCCCCCCCCTTCCCTCTAGCCAATCTAACATGATCCAACAACTGCTGTCAGAGCCCAACTGCTTCATAAGGACTAATCGCTGACTAATGTAATAAGAAGATGATCGGATTAAGTATTCACTCACTAGAATTTGAGGGAGAGTTTGTGCTTTGGAAACGTTGAATGAATGTTTTATTTAAAACAAAATTTTACATTCTTCTAATAATAAAATATGATTTTGTACAACTCAAAGATCAAAACGGAGAAGAAAAGGAAGAGCACCGTTAGATTAAAAAGGAGCAGACTAACTTCATGGACAATGGTGAAGCAAAATTCCACCTGCTTTATGTATTACCACCTTAAGAAGTCAACCAAATTGGTGCCTATAACTCTGTCAAAGAAATTTGAGAGAAGTTCCTGAAGCTCCATGAAGGAATCTCGGAGGCTAAGATAGCAAGATGGGACGGAGCAACCTCAGGATGGAAAATGGAGAAACGGTGGCTCAACTGCATGCCAAAATCAAGGAGTTGATCACCAAACTTAACAACCTCAAATAACAAATCAGGATTCACTAAGGTATGCTTTGAATATATTTCGGAGAACCTTGGAATGGACGTCTATATTAGACTCCTACTACATTTTGAAAGGCCTCGAGGTAAGTAATTTAGAAAGTTTATTTTCTACTTTTGAATTACACGAATCAAGATGTGCAGGCTGATAAGCTTGAGTGTCATACCATGAGTATCAAATAGAATTAAATTTGTTAAATATAGAAATTTCAAGGGTTTAAATGCATAAATTGTAAGATAAGGGCTTAGTTTGGATAAAACAAAATTAGAGGGGCTTTTTTGCAAAATAAGTTATAAAATATAATATCCCTAACTCCTCACCCTCCACCCCTTATCGCTGATTCCTATTATGCAATTTCTTCCTCGCGCGAGTGAGCCAATGTCGCAGCCTGATCGTGAAACTCCTTCTCCAGATCGTAGCCTTCTTCTTCTCCTCTTTGCGTCGCAACCTGTCATGAGTTCTCTCTTCTCGATTCTTCTCCTTCTCTGTGAGACAACGTCGACGCCCGCTCTCCTCCTCACCGCTGGCGTAGGATCTAGGTAAGGTTCTTCTTGGTTGTAGATCTATGATTCAAATTGGATTTGGGTTTGGGATTGGTTTTCTCTTGTGGGTTTTAATCTGTGATTTAGTTCTTGATCTAGAAAGGTTTTTGAGTTTCTGATGGATGTAGTTATTGATAAACTTGGTTTTAGTTTGGTGGGAGATGCATTGGTTTTGATCGGATCCCAGTTAGTGGATGATGTAGATCTACTTTGTTCGATTTTTCCTTATGACGTGAGCTTACTCTATAAGAGTGTGAATAGAACTCTATTTGATGTCATGAGGTGGGATTGCAATTTCTTCTTTTGGATCAGGTTTAAACTAGTTCATTTGGGAAATAGAGTTTGTGTGTAGGGAATAGTAGTGGATTGGGTGATGTTTCCTAGCGTGAGCTACTACTTGTTTTGGGACTATGTAGAGCTTGGGTTGGTTTTCGAGTTAACTCTTATTTGAGTTTGTGGCTTAGTTAATGGATTAGGTTTAGTCGAGATGATCACTCGGATTTAAATTCGGATTAAGTCTAACTTGACCGTGATTTGACATAATTAAGAATTAATCATTTCATTAGACTTAATGAAACAATTATGACACCTAAGATTAAACTTAATATGGTGTGTGGTTGATTTAGCTAATTATGTTTGTGTATATAGCTAATATGTCCTTTTGGTACAAGATATTAATTTGTTGCGGATATTGGACGGGAGGTTCTTTTCATTTCGAGCACCTACTTGGAGGCGGGTACCTTCTGACTTATCTTTGTAGATATTGTTAGGTTTCTATACATGGTTTATTTTATGGATAGTAGTAGGATTTACTTTATATCTATCTTTATTTATCCTGCTTGATAGTTGATAATTACCATTTTGTTGATTATTTTAGGCTCTAAAATTCATGTTTGATCCACATTTTATATGCTTAAGTTTGCATTTATATTAGGTTTTATGAATTATCTCTATTTTAGCTTTTAATTAAAATCTTTGTATATTGGAGATATTTTGGTACTAAATTTGAATATCATTTTTTGTAGGTTTCAAATGATCATGGACCTAGATCAAATTGGGTCAAACTTGAGTCCGAATTGGATCCGGATCAAAGGGATCAAGCAGCGGGTTAATATGAGCCGTCCATTCAAGAGAACGACTAGATCTGAGCCATCGGTCAACTTCTGATCAATCCGAGTTCAAGATAGACTTAATCAAGTTCATGGATCAAGATCTGAAAGTTTCATCTAAATCAGAAGCGATCTGACCATTGGATTAAGCTCCAGATGATCTAGACCATCCATCCAAGGAAAAGGGAGGATCTAAGCCATCCGCCACAGATCTAGTTGATCCGAGCTAAGGACAAGAAGATCAGGACCATTGATCAAGATCTGGGGAGTTTGGTTCAGATCGGAGCAGATCCGATCGTTGGATGAACCCGATTCAATCACAGCCGTCGAAAATCGAGAAGGAGGATTTAAATTGGGAATTCCCTCCGCCAGTCTTCGTCGTCACGAGATCGCGTTTTCGCCAGTAGCAGAGTAGTTTCAGATCGCTGATTTCTTTGCAGTTTCTTCATCATTTCTGCATCCATTTTCTTCTTTAGATCGCGCGGCCACATCAGTTCCATTTCTTTTCGAGTTTCAGATCATCGAGGTAAGGTTTCTCTGTCAGTTTGCTAATCGATTTTGTTTCTGGAAGTTTAGGTGGGGGTTCCACCGATGCTATTGATTCCATCATTCGATCTTCACTGACTGCTGGTCTCCATCGTCCGGAGCTGTTGAAGCATTGAAGAGGTGTTCTCGAAGGTGCTCTGATAGCTTGGGAGCTCAAACGCCGGCCAGCCAATTGAGGAGGAAGCGATTGGGATCATATTCCAGTTTCTGACCGATTGGGTTGATCGGACAGAACCAACTCTGATTGGTCCCATGACCGATCAGAGGAAGACCTGATCGGTCGGGTTGACCAATCAGGGAAAGCAGAACGGCAAGGTTAACAGTAAGCTGAGCAGGGGAGGTTTCCTTCAATGGTTTTTGAGCTAGGGGGTTCATAGCTCATCCTTTGTGTGACGGCAAAGGGAAGTTTGGAGTAGAAATTGATTTGATGTCTTAATTTAGGGTAATTTTGTTCCAAGCACTTGTTTTCTTCAAATTGTTATAATTGTTTCCATTACACTTTAAGCCATGTGCTTAAGCTTAGTTTTGTTCTAGTTTCCTTTAATCTGCAATTAATTCCTTGCAATTCATTCTCTGCAACTTATTACCTGCAATTAGTTCTTTAAACTCAATTCTATAGTTTGAATTTACTTGCTCAATTGTCAATTAGGTTAGTTTAGTCCTTGCAATTTCCTCAGTTCATTACCTTGCTTAGTTAAGCCTATTTCTTTCCAAGTGTTATTTCATATTGTCATTTCATTTCCTTTTATTGCCAAAAACCCCATTTTATTAGAAAATTCAAAATATCAAACGACAAATAAACCTGCAAGCTTGAGTTAAACATTCATTCAACTAGTCCTTGGAAAAATACGACCTGAAGCCCCTCTACTACATTTCTATCTTGTTAGCCAAAGGGTTTTCAGCTTTATAAATTTCTAAATTTGAGACCCACATTCGTGACAGTCTATATTAGGCCCATCAATACTCACTATTTGACCCTTTGAGATACTCAAAGTTTATTTTCAATACAGTGTCAATGCTTGATACTCTAATTCTATAGAGTACACACGTGTGCATAGGAATATTTTCATATTATATTATACCTGACATTTGTCAATTCTTTGCATTATTACATGCCTAGTAGCTTACTTGTAGATGATTCATATTTTCAAACCAGTGCATGCCATATTGTGGTTTGATTGGTGGGTATTGTATGTGTTAGCGTCATGCACCATTGTTATATTGTTGCATAACTGGCGATCCTTGACTCCCTTGTGGTTGAGATTGGTCATCAGTAATATTAGGATCAGCACACACTATCACTCATGGGCTAGTGGTACTATTAGGAGGTTGAGTGCAGTTGCCCTGTCAAGGCTCCTCTTGGCCGCTGATAGGTAGTGGTATCCACAGCATGGTAGTAGACAGGGATCCCTCTTCTTTTCTGTGATACGAGAAAATGAGAGCGGTACTCCCCCCATATGATTTGCGGTAGGATGGGTATGTCCTTAGCCAGTATTCTGTCCACTCGGTCACTCAGGAGCAATGACGACAGAGTGAGTACAATTGTCATAATTTTACCCACTCGACCTCACCCATAACTGGTGATGGTGGCTGTCTAGCATCAGGGGTGACTATGTTATTGCATCATATACACAATTACATCGATTGCATTTGTTTGTGTTTGTTGTACTTGTTTGAGCTATGATTGTTGCATTTGGATGACATGCACATACAGGAGGTATTTTGTTTGCATATGATCTGGTGTCCTTTCAGGTTTGGGGGGTTTAAGACCTTTATGCCTCATAGATGGGTTTGACATTGGTATGTACATGCATGTAGTTTTTCGGTCATGTATTCTGATTTCCCTATGAGACTGTATCTACTTAATTATGTACTGCTTTTGTATAATTTTTTACAGTCATGCATATCTATCTATTTATATACCTGTGGAGTCCCCTTAGACTCATAATCGTTTGTTTGTTTTCTTTTTTTTTCTGGATGACGCCTCCAGAAGGGCCTAGCAGCAATCCCTTTCTCTTCATTTTGGTTTTGTGTCGCTGCACAATTTTTTTTAATTTCAGATGGATGTATTTTCATTTACATATGTATTGTGAACTTGTGCATGTTATGGATTTATGTATCTGCGTTGTAGGTATGCCCGGAGGGTATTTTGGAGTTTGGTTTTGTAGTGATCACGTTGGTACACTTTTTTTGTTAGTGGTGATGGATATTTGTTTTCCTTTATTCCTTTATTTACTCTTTATTTACTATATTATTGGATGAGATATGTGTGGAGGTCATGGAGACCATATTATGTATGTACAAATAATATTCATATTGTCCGTCGTACAGGAGAGGTACTATCTAATTTTCGTCGGACACACGGCTCCTCGGTGCATGACAATAATCAATTGGCTGAATATGGGCATGAATAGCTATTTCACTAGTAGTTACATTTATAATTAAGTCCAAAATGAATTCCTACTCATAAAACATGATATAAACATCAAATTTAGCATACAATATAGTAAAAATGTCAAGTATAAGATCCAAAATAATGCATAAAAATGCTAGTTATCACAAGCCTATGTAAAGAGGAGAAGTCAACCCAGGAGCTAGCACTCAAAGATAAGAAGAACGAACCAGATTTAGATTCAACACCTGACAAAGATGAAGAAGCTTATATGGTAAAGAAATTTAAGAAGATTTTTAAATCTAACAATTTTAATAAGTCATAGGTCAAGAAACTTCTATGGAGTAGAAGAAAAATCAAGTGCTACAACTACAAGGAAGAAGGACACTTCAAAGACAACTGCCTAAAACTAAAAAACAATGAAAAAGAAAAAGACAAAAAGCCAAGACGGTTCAAGCAAAAAAACCCTCAAAGCAACATGGGACAAGTCATTTTAAGAAAAGTTTGAGAGCTTAAAGAGTACATCGGACTAGCACTAATGGTGAGTCATCAAGAAAAAGACGACCAAGCTATTTCAGAAGAGAGCATCGATGAAGGAGAAGCATCCATGCATGAGTCCGGCATGATAAGTGATGTATGACTCTTATCTTCTGACCAATTATATAATGTTATCAACATGTTGTCTAAAAGGCTATTTGTTATATTTTACAAGTTCAAAAAATTAGCAACATTTTTTTAACATAGAAATATATTTTTTAGTATTTATTTTTGAAAATCACTATTTAAGTAATAAATAGTCATTTTTGGTTAAAAGACAAATAGTTTTCTTGTTGAATTTTTGTATACTTCGATTAATTCTGTTTGACATTGACAAAAAAAAAAGTTTAGAATTTTTATTAATTAAAAATTATTTTTAAATTATTTTTAGTAAATCTATGGGAGCAAAACCTTTCAGATTTCTTTTTATATAAAGCCACTCTATTTTTTGATGTGAACGAAGAGGGAGAAAATATGGGAATTAAATTAAGGAGGAGATTACGATTTTATTTGCAATTTATTTGCTTGTATTTACTAGCAAAATTTATGGTTTTAATTTTTTTTTGTTTACCCTAACTTTAACTCAAATTGATGCATATAAAGGGGAGATTATAAGTACATACCTCGAGTAGTTTAATGATGATCAACCGAGTTAAGTTAGGTCCTATGTATGGTGTCTTGTGTCTAGGTGTGCAGAAACTTAGAAACACAAAAAGTCGAGTGGAAGATGTAGTGAATGAGAGGATGACACAAGAAGGGAGCCGACGAACTCAGTGTATCTGAGAGATGAGGAGCTACGAAAGAGTACACCGGTGGAGTGAGAAGGATGTGTGTGGTGTATCTATGGGATGAGAAGCCAGGAAGTAAGCCTACTCAAGGAGAAGGTCGAAGTTAGGTTAGGTGAGCTCAACTCTAGATGACTCCCAAGTAATGGGAATTAAGATAGTTGACCAATCCAAGCACCTGGATTCATATCTAGGCTCGCAGAATCCAAGTGTTTGGATACAATCCAAGCACTCGGAAAAGGCGGCCACATTAGCAGAGCAGTTGCCGAAGTGAATTAGTACGAAGTCCACGTCAGCAGACTCCCGGTGCTTGGATGGCTTCTAGGTGCTCGAAATGTCCGAAGTCATCCAGAGTCGTTGGGTGACTATTGCCAAGTGGATCAACCTCGACCTAGTCCAGGTGGTCAGACTGCTTCTATGTGCCTAGAATGTGCCATGTCAGCAAACAGCTACCTCGAGTAGAAGGTTATATCATATTCTCAATTTGTACTTTCAAGTTCTACAAGAGTCTACTCCGCCTCCGACATTTTACTCGGCGAAGGATTTTTTAGTGTAATTTTTATATAGTTCTTGAACTAGCAACTATCTAGTTACAAACTATGTAATCTCTAGTCTCTGACTTTATTGTTATGTGTTTAATTATCAAGTAATGTTTTTGTATCCTTGCTAGGTTAGAAGCAGGAAATGTTTATTTTAAATTGTAGTCTATTCACCCTCTCTAGTCGGTCCAATATGATCCAACAATAGTTGGTAAAAGGAATGTCCAAGTGAGTCATGTTTGACTGGTCACTTGGCAGACAGAAGTTCAACAAGGAATTGACATGAGGCGTGAAGCCCCTGCAGGTCAAGGTTGATAGGATGTCATACAACGATGACATTTTGACATGTCAAGATTGATCGAATACTAGACAATAAGGAAGTTTCGAAATGTCAAGATTGATGAGATACTAGGAAACGGGAAATCTTAGCATGTCAAGGTTGACTTAATGTCGGTTAAAAGAAATCTTGGCAGGTTGATGGAAACTGGATAGTAGACAAGACGAGTGACTTTGATAAGGTTAAAACAGAAGTATTAGTAGAATGATAAGGTGTATGGATCTACTAATAGATGCAAAATCTCAAAAAATATGGTTGTTATAGTACTACCACAGTATTGCTATAAAATCAGCTGATAAACTTAGAGAACTCCAAATCACTCCAAACTAAAACCAATGTACTCGTCTAAGTCTCCTTAATATACTCTCAAATATCAATTTGACACGTTATATTGAGAGTAATATTTTTTTTAACACTTTTTCAATCAAGTTACATTTTGCCAATCGATTGCTACACTATAGCAATCAATTGGTGAAATGTTACATGTAGGGACGGAGCCACTCAGGGGTTGTCTTGGGCTATAGCCTAGCCCTAAGTGGCTCCGTCCCTGGTACCGAGTCAAGGAGGGAAAAAAATAAAATAAGATAAATCAATGGATTCAACCATGTAAGTCAAGAAGGAAAAAAACATACGTTGCTTCAGTTTTTTAATTCTTTTTATTAATTCAAAATCTTTTATTTTGGAGATATAGTCATACTAATTTATCATATATCTGCCCTTCGTCCTCTACTACTCCTCCGTATCTTTGACAAGATCCTTCTTGTACCCTATAATTTTATTTTTAATTTAATTATATATTTGTTTAATTAGTGTTTTATTTTATTATAATTATAAATACGGATAGTCTTCTCTTCTTTTGTATAGTTAGATTAAACTTGCAATATGCTGTCACAGTTTTTAGTTGCTATTTTTTCGTTGTCATCTAACTCCAACCATGGATGATAATCCTTGCTTCTACCCTCCTCATCTTCGATTTTGAGATCACGCTTCAATTCTCCTCTGACATTAGCCATCTCACTCACGCCACTCCATCCTCTTCCCATCCTCACCCGACAATATCACCACCCTCCACCTCACTTACTCTTCCCTATGCCCTTTCCTTATCATCGCTTGTGGCTAGGCCCTCGCCCCCTGAGGCATAGCCATCAACATGACTGCACTTGGCAATGGATCTCATGATCGGATTGACTTGTCCTATATGTCGGCATATTCTTACATCGACATCAGAGGTGAGTAGTGTGAGTCGGTTAGGTTGCCACCGGGTAGGATGTAAACTGATATAAGATCGTCGAGCCTAGTTTTTGACACTATCTTCATAAAATGATTGCTCCGCTACATATGCTCACAGATAGCAACAATTCGTTTCACAAGATACAACGATGATATCTCGAAATAGCAGCACTTTAAATTTCAAGATCAGCGAACCTTCTCGTAGATTTTTTAGACTCTGGATGTAGAAGATGAGATGTATGCTAGATATGATTGAGTCTTGTTTTGCGGTAATTTAATCAATAATTCTAGCATTCAAAGGATTCTATTTATATAAGGAGAAGAGGTGAGGTACCCTTTGGTGAGTGGTTGTGATATTTGGTTTAGGATTTATCTGGGTCATTCGATCTGGAGCATTGTAACCCTTTAGATAAACCTTTGATCTCAGCTGCCAGATCTGGATAGTTGTAACCCTTCAGATCTCCCTTTGATCTCAGCCGCCAGATTTGATCTGACACTTCAGATCAAGTCTCATCATCAACGGTCAGATCGTGACTCTTCGTGATCAACACTCAAGATCGCGTCACTTGCAATCCAACACCCCTTTTCAATCCAACAGTTGCCATTCGTTCACCCAGTTAGCAGTCCAGTCATCTCTCTCTACCTACCCGAATGCGACATAGGCATTGCTACGTCACATGTGAACATAACAGGTCACCCGAGTGCCAGGTAGCACTGCCACGTCACCTGGAGCATAAATTTAAGCTCCTTAATGCTCCTCGTTATGATGCGAAGTGCAAAGACCAAAGTGCGCCAACAAAGCGCTCATTGCATGCGTGCGCACATGGCAGGTGGTGGGTCGCGGGCTCGCAGGTGTGAGCACTTGCTTGCCAGTGAGAAGAGAACACATGTGGTTTTTTTTTGTTAACTCTATTAACACAGCAACACATATACGGAAGCAAACACTCTTAGAATTTATTGATGTGGGACTATTCCCCTTCTACTTCCTTCTATGCTATTTTTGGACTGATTTTAAATAAATAATTTCTTATTCACCCTTAATCAGTTTTGAACAAATTAATAGTCTAGATTCATCTACGCGAAACGTAGATTTTGTTTTTAAACTCAATTTTGACTTTCATTGATTGATGGAACCTCAATTTTTTCTTGCAAAATCATATTTGATCTTTTAAGACCTAATATCCAACAATCCCTCGCATGAATGGAAATTAATGCGTGTATGCATGCTGACACTTTACAAGAGTCCAATTGATAAGTCAATGCATCTTAGTTGGCATAGGTTTCATCCAGCTTAGAATATCATCAAAGAAATTTCATAGTTATTCAGCTTCTTCAGCTACTTTGTCTAGTGCTATAAACTCGAATTCCATAGTTGACCGAGCAATGCACATTTGCTTAGTGGACTTTCAAGATACCGCTCCTCCACCGATCATGATTACAATCCACTAGTGGATTTGGAATCTTTTGTATATGATATCCAATTAATATCACAATATCCCTCTAAGACAGCGGAATATCTTCCATAATGTAATCCGTAGTTCATAGTATATTTTAAACATCTAAGAACTCACATCAGTGCTTTCCAATGGGTGTCGTTTGGATTACTCGTAAAATGACTCAGCTTGTTTACCGTATAGGTAATATTCGGACATGTGCAGTTTGTAAGATACATCAAGCTGCCAATCATCCGAGAATATTCCAATTGCGATATGGGCTCACCATGGTTTTTCGCTATGTGTTGACTTAGATCTATAGATGTTTTCACTATAGAGAGATCGTTGATGGACCCAAAATAGGCTGTCACGAAATGTGTGGGTCCTCCAAATTTAAATATTTATAAAATGCTGGAAACCCTTTTTGCAATCAAAATATGAAAACGTAGTAAAGGGGCCACAGGTCGTATTTTTCCTCGGGACTAGTTGATGAGTTTGTTTGATTCGAGCTCGTGTTTATGTGTCGTTTGTGAATTTTGGGTTTCAAATAAAGATTTGGGTTTAGTTTCAATATGAAAGGAAAACTCAATGAAAATTAACGAAAACCAAACAAAGGAATTAAACAAACGATAGTGAGTGATAACTCAATCGAAGGTAAACCAACTCAACCAAGGGAACTAAATCGAAATTAAAAGGGAACACAATGGATATTAAATGAAATCTTGATGCTAAGCAAATGAATAAACACAGTGATGACAGATTTTGGAAACAAACAAGCTTGACACAAATAAAAGCATGCGAAATTCAGAAATTCAACAAGCACCAAATTCAACTCAAATTAGCTACAAGTTTTGGAAGCCAACAAATGCAAACAAAATTCAGAAATGGATGAATGCAGTACCAGTTGATTTCAGACAATATAGCACACTAAAAATACCCTATAACTTGGTGCCAATCACTGCCTAAACATGAACTTGATACAAAGTGCCGAATTTCAGCAACTTGGCACGCAAGAGAAGGAAAACTGCTTCACAAATTCTGCTGCCTTTGCAGAAAATTGCCAACTTAGAATTCAGAGTTGAAGCTGGTCAATTGAGCTTAGAAAGCAAGGCTATTAGTGAATAAATTTGCAAGAGTTGAAGGAAGAAATTTAGCATCCAAATGCAGCTCCAAATCAGACACGTTAAGGCAGAACAATGTGCAGAATTTCATGTACAATTCAGATGCAGGACAAACAATCAAGGTAAGCTGAAAGTAATTGCTCAAACTAGCGTTCAAATGGGATTTAGAAGAGCTAACGTTCCATTGATGCAGCTTTAGAAATAATGAATCGAAACATTTCAAACAACAAGTCTGAAACTGTCAAATGCAGTAATGGATTTAGAATTTCAGAAACCGATACTTAGAATTTGATTCCAAATGCTATGGAAATGAAACAATCTCCAATGAAAATTCAGAAGAAAAACCAAGGTTAGATGATTCTCAATTCAGATACTATCAGTTGATACTCAGAACAGGAACTGATTTGCAGGAGATTGAAACTGAATTTCAGCAACTATGGATGCGTAGACATTTGAAACTGAAAACAGGGAAACTGATACGCTACAACCAAATGCATAAACAAATTGATCAAGTGGAGATCTAATGCAATGGTTCACCAAACAAGAACCTCTTCATGTGCTGGAATCGAAAACACAGAAATAAATTGGGGAAATGCAGAAACCAAACTGAAAATGCAGAAGTTAAGGGTTGATACGCAGAATTAACTCAAGCTGACCAAAAGAAAATTCCGAACTGAAACTAAATATGAAACAAACTTGGATCAACTAGATTCACACACTAAATGTGATCTCTAATTGCAGGGAATAAACTAAACACTAATCGAATTGGAAACAAGCTGAAAAATTCGAAACTGAACTGAAATTCAGAACAGGGCTGATACGCAAACACTAAAAAAGATGGCACGCAAGCAAGAGGACATGAACAAACTGAAATTAAATTTGAAAGTTCACTAACAAGCAATCTAGTTACTTAACTTGAAGAATATAGTCCTAATTAAACAGAAAACAATTCGGAAATGAAACATTACAGCAGCTAGAACAAATTTCAGAAATAAAGTTACGGCAGAAATGAAATTACAACTAAACAACTGAAATACAATAAGAAATCTAAACCCCAATCACTCCATTAGCTCAAGATCTCCTTGTTCGTCACGCAAGGGCTGGCCTCGAACCCCTAAGCTCAGCAAATCAGTGGGAAATCGTCTCTACAGTCGACTCTGCTCAAAATCGGCACGTGGCTGGAATTTCCAATCCAATCTACTCTATCTCAATTGATGGAACTGCGATGATGATTTGAGAATCATCTGAGCTCACCTGAGAACCCCTACAAGTGGCTCAGATGATCGGAGATGGCTTGTGGGTGAGATTCAAGTGACTGAATTGCAGAGCTGCCGAAACCCTCAAACAGCCCCTGTTCCGGCACGATTTCGAGCTGAAATCTCTAAAGAGCTATCCCCCAATGATCCAAATCTCGATCCAAGCAAAGAATTGAGGTGGTCGCGCCTCGGATTGAAGAAAAACTAAAGAAAATGCGGAGAAAAACGATGAAGAACACTGTTGCGGCAAAGACGCGACGAGGAGAAGTGCTGAGAAAATTTGCTTAAGTACTTAATAATGGATGACCCAGATTGATTTGAGGAAATCCAACGGCTGATCTTGCTCTAATTCAATCCAAACTTTGATGATGATGATCAAGGGTCAGGATCTACCTCGTGGTAGCTCGGATCCTCCAGATGTGCAACGGATGGTCTAGATCAACCTAATCTTTGAATGGACAGTCTAGAGCCCTCCGAGCTTGATCCAACGGTTGAATGAGCTCTGATTGGGATGAAACCTTCAGATCTTGATCAGAGTGCTTGATCAGCCCTAACCCTAGCTTGGATTGCTTCAGATGGTCCCAGATGGCTCAGATCTAGCCGCTTTTGAATCGGACGACCCAGATTAATCCGAAGCTTGATAACTCGATCCGGGTCCACTTCCGACTCAAGTTTGACCCAGTATGCCCTAGGTCCATGAACCTTTCATGCCTACAAAAATAGATCAAAAATTTAGTGGCCAAATAATCCAAATTTGTAAAGATTTGCAATTAAGTCCAAAATAAAAGTAAGTTCTAAAACCTAGGGTAATTTCACAATTAAGCAAGTAAAATATGGGTCAAACTTGGATTTTAGCAATTAAAATAATCAATAAAATGGTACTTATCAATCGTACACATTAAACTTTTTCAATACCGACTCTATATAGTGGGATTGTGTCAGAACTATCCCATCAGATATCCTGAGAATTTTAATTTCCAATATAACATCTTCTTGACCCATATCTTTCATATTAAAATTGTTGGTCAACATTCTCTTTATACTCAAGATTATCTCATGATTACTGCCCATTATAAGTATATCGTCTACGTATAGATAGACGATTACATGACATTCAGGTGTGGTTTTGACATAAATGTATTTGTCATATTCATTTATTTTGAATTCATTTGACAACATTATTTTGTCAAATTTTTCGTACCATTATTTAGGTGCTTGTTGAAGTCCGTATAACGACTTAACAAGTCGATACACCTTTTCCTCTTTTCCTGAAGCTATGAATCCCTCGGGTTGCTTCATATAGATTTCTTCTTCCAATTCACCATTTAAGAATGCAATTTTAACATCCATTTGATGTATTTCAAGGTCATATAGTGTTGCGATGGCTATCAACACTCGTATGGACGTAATCCTTGTCACAAGTGAGTAGGTATCGAAGTAGTCAAGGTCTTCCTTTTGCTTGAACCCTTTGGCTACAAGTCTGGTCTTATACTTGTCAATAGATCCATCAACTTTATACTTGCAATTTAGTATCTACTTACAACCTAATGATTTAGTACCAGAAGAAGGTCCACTAATTTCTTCCCAAGTATGATTATTCATGATGGACTCGATTTCATTGTTGACAGCTTCTTTCTACAATGGAGTGTCGGGACTAGAGAGAACTTCGCTTAATGTTTTTGGGTCCATTTCTGACATAAAAGTCATGAAGTTTGGCTTTAACAAATTTTCAATTCTAGCCCGTTTGCCCCAACGTGGCTCTGCGCTTTGATCGTCAATAGTCCTTTTATGACAACTAAGTTCAATAATGTCTTTTTCGTTAGAACTTCTATTGCAATCACTTGGAACGTTTCCCTTGTTATTTGGGAATACATTTTCAAAGAAGATTACATTATGAGATTTTATGGTTGTTCCCACATGAATATCAGGAATGTTTGACTTGTGAACTATGAAATGATATGTACTACTGTTATGGGTATATTCAACTCGCATCGAATATTTTAGGTCTGATCTTTATATGCTTTAGATTGGGTACTTCGACCTTTTCCAAGCAACCCCACACTCTCAAGTATTTGAACGATGGCTCGCGACCTTTTCATAGTTCATATGGTGTTTTATCATTTTTCTTGTGAGGAAAAAAAATGATAAACCAGGCAGCAGACAAATTGAACTTGGGGTGACCGGCCCGACCCCACGGAAGTTTCCCACCGGTCACTAGGGTAAATCGGGAAGCGCTCGTGGTGGCAATCTAGAAGCCCAGCGTCCCAGGGTTCGCGCCCCATTTGGAGGAAAAATTCCTGCAAAATGCGTCGTAGCTGGGGATCGAACCGCGGATGCTTGGATTAACAACTAGGTAACTTACTGCTGCACCATAGCCCCGGGGGCATCATTTTTCTTGTGAGGGATTTTATTAAGAATGTGATTTGCCGATAATATAGCTTCCCCCCGCAAATTCTGGGGTAAGCTTGAATTTATCAACAAAGCATTCATCATTTTACATTTGGTAACACTATTTGATTTAGGCGAGTATGACACCGTTGTCTGATGGATAATGCCAAATTCTGAACAAAACTCATCAAACAGTGTACTATATTCTCCACCTCTATCACTACGAATTATTTTAATTCATTTATCAAGTTGATTCTCAACTTCTGTTTTATAGGTTCTGAAAGCCTTTAAGGCTTCATCTTTACATCTTAAAAGAAAAACATAACAAAATCTCATGTTGTTATCGATAAAAGTAATAAAATACTTTTTACCTCCTCTAGTTTTCACGAATTTTAAGTCACATAGATCACTATGTATCAATTCTAGAGGAGTTGATGACCTTTCGACTGAATGAAAAGGTAATCTCGTTATCTTTGCTTCTATACATACCTCATATTTGTACGTTTTGTCAACATTAATATTTGGTAATAAATTTAATTTGATGAGATGATTCAGAGTATTATTATTGACATTTCCAAGTTGATCATGCCATAAATTAAAACACTCAACAACGTAGTTGGAAACTTTTATTTTATTACCATCAAATTTACAGTGTACAATCATTACAACTATTTTGAATAGACGCTGTTCTAAATACCCCTTACCTACAAAAATACCATTGTTCGTAAGTACAAAGTTGTTTGACTGGAACAATAGTCTAAATCCGGCCTTGACAAGTGCCGATCCAGAAACTAGGTTCTTCCTGATGTCAGGAACGTGGAGCACATCAATGAGTGTTAACTCCTTCCCAGACGTCATCTTTAGAGCAACTTTCCTGAGTGCGACAATCAACGATGTAGTGGAATGCCCATATAGAACTTTCTTTCACTTATCGGAGTATACTTGGAGAACATCATCTTATCAGAGCAGATGTGACGTGTTGCTCTAGTATCGATCCACCCCTACTTTGGGTTGTTCACCATCGTGTTGGCTTCAAACACGATCGTAGTGAGATTCAGTTTCATGTCATTAGAAGTTGCGACCTGGTTCGCAACATCCTTCTGACTCTTGGTTGGTTTCTTCGGGCATCTACAATCCTTGGACATGTGTCCTAGATTTCCACAATTGTAGCACGAGCCCTTGAATTTCTTGCCTTGAGTCTTCTTTTTGGATTGCTTCGGCTTCTTAGTATTCGGCTCAACCAGGTTGGACATCTCATCGATAGCCCGCTTTGTTCCTCTAGAGTTGGATAGTTTTCGATTATCCTCCTTTATTCATAGCCTTAGGATCAGGTCTTCAAACCCCATCTCCTTTTGCTTGTGCTTGAGGTAATTTTGAAATCCTTCAACGATGGAGGGAGTTTCTCGATTACCGTGATTACTTTGAACGACTCTTTTAGCTTTATGCCTTCGGCATCCAGATCATGCAGTATCAGTTGCATGTCTTGGACTTGAGACATCACGCTCTTGGAATCCACTATCTTGAAATCTAGAAATCAGCCGACGATGAATTTCTTCAATCCGTCGCTTTTGGTTTAGTATTTCTTTTCTAGTGATTCCCATAGAGATTTTGTCATCTCTATCGGACTATACACGTTATACAATGTGTTGTCCAATGCGTTCAGAATGTAGTTGCGGCACAGAAAATCTCCTTGCGACCACGCATCACATGCAACCTTGCTATTGGAATCACCTTTCATAGTGGCAGGTGGGTCTTCACGCAAAAATCATACGAAGTTTAGCGTTGTCAGATAGAACAGCATCTTCTGCTGCTATCGTTTGAAGTCGGCTCTGTTGAACTTCTTCGGCTTCTCTCCGTGTGGAACGGCGATCAAAACGTTGTTGATCAAGGCCGTATCAGTTTGCAAAATATTGTTTTATGATTGTGAGTCAGTTGAGTTACCGTCGGGGAGGATGCAAACTGATATAAGATCATCAAGGCTAGTGTTTGACACTATTTTTGTAAAACGATATTGCTCCGCTACAAGTGTTCACGGATAGCAGCAATTCGTTTCCCAAGTTACAATGATGATGTCTCGAAATAGCAACACTTCAAATTTCGAGACCAGCGAACATTCTCATAGGTTTTTTGGACTTTAGATGTAGAAGATGAGATATATGCTAGATATGATTGAGTCTTGTTTTCCGATTATTGAATCAATAATTTCAGCATCCAGAGGATTCTATTTATACAAGGAGAAGAGGTAAGGTATCTTTTGGTGAGTGGCTGTGACCTTTGATTTAGGATTTATCTGGGTTATTCGATCTGGAGGGTCGTAACCCTTCAGATGACCCTTTAATCTCAACCGCTAGATCTTGATGATTGTAACCCTTCAGATCCCCTTTGATCTTAGTCGTCAAATTCGATCTGATGCTTCAGATCAAGTCTCATCACCAATGGTCAGATCGCGACTCTTCGCGATCAATGCTCCAAATCGCATCACTTGCGATCCAACACTCCTTTTCGATCCAACAGTTGTCATTCGTTCGCCCAGTCAATAGTCCAGTCATCTCTCTCTGCCTACCCGAATGTCGAATAGGCACTGCTACGTCACATGACATGTCACTCGAATGCCACGTAGGCACTGCATATCACCTGGAGCATAAATTTATGCTCCTCAATGTTCCTTGCTACGATGTGAAGTGCAAAGTGCGCAAATAAATTGCTCATTGCGTGCGTGCGTGCGTGGCGGGCTGCAGGCTCGCAGGTTCGAGCACTTGCTCTCCAGTGAAAAGAGAATATCTGTGTTTTTCTTTTGGTAACTCCATTAACACAACAACATATTTAAGGAAGCAAACACTCTTGTAATTTACAAATGTAGGACTATTTCCCATCTACTTCCTTCTATGTTATTTTTAGGCTGACTTTAAACAATTAATTTCTTATTCACTCGTAATCGATTTTGAGCAAATTAATAGTCTAGATTCATCTACGTGAAACGTAGATTTCGTTTTTGAAATCAATTCTAACTTTCATCGATTGATGATATCCCGATTTTTTCTTACAAACTTGTATTTGGTCTTTTAATTAAGACTCAATATCCTACAAGTAGTTGTGGATTTAGATCCTGCGTGAAACACTAAAGTATGACCTTGCAGTGTGTTGGTGACTAACTATCTCTAGATCTCACCATCGATAACACACTCTCTAATATTGGCGTCAACTACGAAACCTTTCACTATAACCCCAAATTTTCAATATCTACCAACTAAATATTATTACCAGTAAAATCACTTAATAATTTCATAAATAATTAAACAATATTTTAATAAAAAAAATAAAATTCAATGAAATATAGGAAAGATGAGATAGTATCATAATATGATCGTACAAAGTGAATTCAGACCTCTTTTATAGTATCTTTTCTGACTCAATCAATTTGGGATAAGTTCAATCCATCTCTAATTCTTAAATCCGTTCTTAGTTATATGGCTATAGAATCATTCTCAATCGAATGAGTATAGTAAAAAAGGTAAAATATAGAATTAGATTTTAAAATTTACTTATGTAATTTAGGTATTTATTTTTTTAGTATCGCTCCAAATTTAAAAACAAGAACATAAATGGATTCTGTGGAACACCATAACGTAAATTTAAAACAAATATAATCTTTATCTAAAAGGCCTTTTTCTAAAAAAAATATGGATAGACTTAGGAAGTTTTTAAAGTCATATGGAGTGAACGATATCAATTTGGATTTTTAAGTCATAATTTTGGGTGAAAATCTTTAATAAAATAATTAGTTTTTTTTATCTTAGTTCAGTTTGATTTAAGTAAAAAATATATATTTTACTTTGATTTGGGGCTGGAATGGACGGAAGAACAGTTTAGAAAAAAAAATGTACTTTTTTAAAGTTGGCATTAAGGTATCTAATTTTAAACTATAAAATACGATGATGTAATTTAAGAATTTTAAAAATCTAAATGGGCTCTTAAATAAATTTTCATTTTTATTTATCGTAGCTTATTCGGTAAAATGGAAACAAAGAAACAGAAAAATCCGACCAGCCCAGCTGTCTTGTTTGTCTTTGTTAATTGAATGGTAGACTCTCAGTCGTAGGCCATCTGCTACTAAGAAAACACGTTAATTTTCCATGATATAATTAAATTCATTTTAATTAACTAATTCATTTTATTCTACTCATTCAATAAATAAAAAGTTAATTTGGAGTAGAATCTAGTTCAACACAACGGATCCGTCCCTCGTAATTACTTCAACGGCTGAATTAGGATGTAACAGCTATTTTAGCGATTGAATTCTAATTCAGTCACTATTTTAGTGATTAAATTCTAATTTAATCGCTAAATCATGATGTTCAGGTTCCTTCCCCATCTATGCCCTATAGTAACACGAATTACTCATTGTAAATCAATCGCTATTGTTCCAGAAAGAATCTACATCGACAGTTAGTCACCGAAGTTCAGCCCACGTAGATGCTGACGGGAGGGGAGGAACTTCACGCCTTGCGAGATCAACACGAGCGTTAGGGGAACACGTCGGAGGTTGTCCGGCGGAGCCCACTTCGACGCTCAAGTTAGTGTCTCGTTGGAGAAAAAGAGAAAGCAGAAAGACTGTATGAGTTGTAGAGAGTTCGTAACCACCGTACCAGAGGGGTTGAACTACCTTTTATAGCTGTCGCGGCTGTCTTGGCGCGTTCCCATGATCTATGCCACGTCCCCCCCTTCGGCGGTTACTGGATAGCTTTTGAAATGGTCCACGCCGTCATTACGTGCTTCGACCTGTTGCGACGTTTAAGAGTTATGATGACTCCGCATCAGCGGGGATGCTATACATAGATCCAAGAAAAGAGGAGAGGGATCGTTACTTGAGGTCGAATATTACTTGGGCTCCGCTTTCCCGAGGTGATCTCGGAGTCTTCCGGACTGGGCGATCACGGACGCTATAATTCCCCGAGGTGGTCTCAGGACCCAACTTCCCGGTGCTCCCGGGAGGGGTTTCTGGTCTGACCTTCCAGGGCATATCACCCGAGGGGGGACCTGGAGGCTCTTCTTCGCGAGAGTGTCTCGAGAGTTCTGAAACAGGAGTCGCTCAGACTCGTCTCATTTTGCCACCAGCTTCTTCATCCCACGTGCCCGCCACGGGCTATTCAACCTCATCACAAGTTCCTCCCTTCAAGTCTGATCGAAGGAAGTATGGCTGACTGATAAGACTAGTGTGGTGGTGAAGAAGTTGTGCCCCCGTGGGTCTTTGCACCCATTACTGCTCCTTTAGTAGTTATCCGAGGTCCTAGGATCGTAGCGGTTGCCCCGAGTCCCTAGGAAATCCCCTTTTTGTCTTTGTCTTTTCCAAAAGGCTTATATGGCTTTTAAGGTACTGCAATGATACCTGTCCCTCCATTATAAAGGCGCATGGCACTCTTTGAAGGCGACCAGGTCCTTCCGCGAATGCCCTAGGGTCACGTGCTTCAACGACCCTTTTCACGACTTCTTACTGGCGCGCGCCGCTATAGCTAGCTCACGTCAGGCGACTGTCTCTGCCGCTGCCCCGATGTGGCGATTTCTTACTTTCCATGTGCTTCGTCCCTATTGCGTTCACGCGGGCGGCTTCCATAGTATAAGAAGGGAAGGTGAGGACATTCGGCCAACTTTTGACTTCGTGGCTGGGTGCACCTCGTCCCCCTCTTCTTCTCTAAGGATTCTTTTGAACGTAAGTAGTTTGCTTCCTCCTTATTTTTTCCCTTAGGAACCATGGAAGGTTGTCGGGCGGAGTGGTACGAGTCTGCCTCTTCAAGAGTGAGACCGGAGGCTCTGCAGGCGGCCCTTGAAGCCTACGGCTTCTCGGGCGAGATGGCGGTGGTTATCCCCAAGGTAGACCAGACGTCAGTGGAGCCTCCCACAGGCTTTTCTTCCATCTTCTTGGGGCAAGTAGAGTCAGGCTCCGTTTCGCCATTCCCCATTTCTTCATGAACATAGCCTCTTATTTTGACGTTCCCCTTCACCAGATGACTCTCAATGTCTTTGCTCAGATGGGGGGAGCATATATTATCTTCAAGCTCTTCGACCTCCCCTTGACTCCTCGTCTATTTCATTCTTTCTTCGTTCCAATCGGCTCTAGAGGGGGCTTTATCTTTTCGGCGCGTCCGAGCTATAGGTTCTTAGGAGGGTTCCCTTCCTCGTACAAAGGGTGGAAGGAGAAGTTTTTCTTCATCCGACTGCCGGTGTTGCCCTTCAGTCCTCTCCGTTGGGCAGAAGCCCTACTGACTCCTCACCTTTTAGGGGAGTTTTTCCAGAGTCCTGCGTACCAGCGCGTTAGGAACATACTCTCCGGCATGGAGTTCAGTGGCCCTAGACTGGTGTAGAGTGAGGAGCTCATGTACTAGGCGGGCCTTAGCCCCAAAGTGACCCGAATCAGCCCCACCTCTGTATGCCCGTCTTTTTTCATTAATGTCGTTAGTTCTAACTGATGTTTCATTGCCTGGCTATTGCAGAGGAAGTCATGTTTTCCAAGGTGATGCAAAGCCTTATCAAGTGGGAGGAGGCCAATAAGGAGGCCCTGACTCCTCCCCCGGCATTTCCGGATACAACCCCTGTGTCAGTCGAGTCCTCGAAGGGGATCGCAGAATCGTCCCGCGAACCTACCTCGCCCGGAAAGGCAGAGGCTACTGTTGCATCCCCGCCTGCAGCGAACCCAGGACTCTCTGACCCGTCGGTTGACCCTCAGGCAGGTCTTCCTGAGGGGGTGACTCTCCCCCCGGTTGTTGTTCACCCAGAGGGGGTCTACGAGGGTCATCCCCCCTACTGCCCCCCCCCCCCCCCAATAGTCTAATTTAACTGGTCTGCAGAAGAGGCAAATTCTTGAGGGCTCGGGCCCCCCGATGGAAAAGGCTGCGCTCTAATGGCCCCAGCCCTCTTCCTTCTGTCCCTGAGGAGGCCAATTCTCCTTCTGAGGGTGGGGCATCTATTCTCGTATATTTTCCCATATCGCCGGCCACAATTCCGAAAGGTTTGAAGGGTAACGAGGTGTTACACACCCAATATCGGATGAAGCTCGACCGCCTTCAAAAGAGGTTGGATGCAGCATTGGAGGCGTCCATGCAGTCTTTCCCCCAGTGCAGTTTAAGGAGGTTCCTGCCGAGGGGCTATTATCCGAGCGAGGGGACTTCCAGCTCTTGAGGAGGCGACTCTG